>MU399586.1:0-388029 GCA_022578875.1 Hypoxylon crocopeplum | reverse complement strand
AATTTATAAAAACTTATTTATATAAATTAAAGATTTTTTTAAACGAAAAATAAAATTATATTTATTTATTTTTTATTCGATAAAATATAATTTAAAATTTTCGTTATTTATTCGAATAAACGATCGAATAAATGGTTTATTTTAATTAGATTATAATTAAATAATTAAAATAAAATAAATAATAACGAATTATTCGATTAAAACTTAAATTTCGGATTTTATTTTAATTTACGTTATATATTTATTTTTTAGATTTTTTAGAAATTATACGATAAAATTATAAAGTTTTATTTATATATTATCGAATTAAAATATAAAGAAAAAAAAACAAAACGAATTAAATAAATAAATAATTAAATATAAATGTAAATATTAAATAAATTTAACGATTTTAATTAATTATTAATTATTAATTCGAATAAATTTCGAAAAATTTTAATCGATCGAATAAAAAAAGGTATTATTATAAATAATACATTATATAACGTATTATTTTAATATAATATAATATAATATTTAATTAAATATATAATTAATTAAATATTATATAAAAGTTTATTTTTTATAAATATTTATAAAATAACGAAAAAAATTATATATTAAAATTAAAAGGTTATAAATTATAATTTCTTTAATTATAAATCGTTTTTATTATATTATTAAAAAAAATAAAATATTATTATAAATAATACGTTATATAATAAATTATTTTAATATAATATAATATAATATAATATTTAATTAAATAATTAATTAATTAAATATTATATAAAAATTTATTTTTTATAAATATTTATAAAATAACGAAAAAAATTATATATTAAAATTAAAAAATTATAAATTATAATTTTTTTAATTATAAATCGTTTTTATTATATTATATTATATTATATTATATTAAAATAATATATTATATAACGTATTATTTTCAAAATTATTTTTAATATTTTTTATATATATTATATCGATATACGCATAATATATATTAAACTTTACATTTATTAAAATATAACAAAAATATCGAAAAGATATTTGCGTTTAATAAATATAATCCCTTATAAGATATTCTAATCAAAGTGTTCTAAGACCCTTTCCGCTCGCGTAAGTAATCTTATCAAATGTTTACCGATATGCGAAGTAACTAATGGTTAATTCGCGCCTCATTATTAGCATCTTAATGCTAAGTTATCGTCAAATCTACACGACACGACATAACATTACATCACATAACATCGCGTCGCATTTGCTTTTCTATTCTTCGCGATCTTATCGGTATACTAAACCGTCACCGTCGAACAGATATCCGTGGAATCCAATGCTTTCTTCCATTTCGTTTCCCGTCTTTTACGCGACTACTAAATCCTTCAGCTATCGACGTATCGCCGTTGTCGTATCGCGTCTCTCAACCCAACCGCAACGATCCCATTAACGTCCGCTTGTCACAGAGGCAATAAGATCGAGAGCCATTGACTTCGTAGCTGACGCGTTCCGACGCGTCTTTGTCCTCGATCCGCCTCCGCTCTCCCCTCCGCCCATGTGCCCACCCTAAGGCGATCACGAGTGTCGCCATCGTAGAGACTAGCGGGAGAGGAGGAGGAGGAGGAGTTGGCCAGTAGACACGCCAGGGCTGCGGCTTGCTGTCTGGGTCTAGCTACCTGCGAAATATTTCTTCTTTCGCAATGCCGCCTACACACATTACTTGAAGAATTGATTCCCTCCAATCTATTGCCGATTCTCTGTCGTTTCGATATGCCGACAGTTCAAGTCAAGCCCGCGTCTTCGGACCTTCTCCAGCACATAGCTGACTCGCTGGGGAAAGCTAGAAAAGTCGTTATAATCACTGGTGCCGGCATAAGCACCAATTCCGGTATCCCGGTATGAGTTTCCCTCTCTCGCCATACTTCACCTACATTCAACTACCTTCAAGCGCTAATCAGCTATATAGGACTTCCGCTCGGAAAATGGGCTTTACTCGCTTATCCAGGCGCAGTTCGAACGCGCAGAAGCTAGCTGTTCTAAAGATGCCGAGGGACAGACTGCTGACTTCTCTATCAGCGGACGTCCTGCAAAAAGGAGGAGGATATCCCACGCCCCCGAGAAGTCAACAGAACAGGAAGGGGCCGTGGAAGTAGCTCGAATCTCAGACAGCTGCAAGACCTCAGACGAGACGGGCAGTTCAGTGGATGATCCTGGGGCAGATGCCCGGGACTCGGCTTTGCGCACCAAAGACGACATCCTCATAAAGCCCCAGGAAATAGCGGCTTCTAAACCGTCATTGCAACGGCTCACCCGATCTCAATCTGGGCTGCGGCCACCATTACCCCGACACCTGACGCAATCTTCTATACAGTCTTCCACGACCCAGGAATCGCTGTTCTCGAACTCCCAACTCTCGACCGCTTCATCCCAAACCGAGGTGTCGGCCATCTGCGCAGAAAAACATGCTGCTAGTGGCCAGACGAGAGCGAGTACCCCGAGGGCTCTTCTAAGCGACACCTTCAGCTCATCCCCCCTCTCTTCACCGCCACCTATCCTATTTGACCCTTACGAGAATTCCAATTCGTCTACCGACAGCAGTTCGCAAGGCAGCGCTGAAACTTCCGATACGTCTGACTCCGAAGATACGCAGAACTCCTTGGACCTGCTTTCCTCCCAGGCTTCCAGCGCCAGCCTGCGTAACATGAAAGGCCGCGACCTTTTTGATTGTAATATATGGTCCGACCCACTCAAGACATCCGTGTTCTACCGCTTCGCCACGACCTTGAGGCAAAAGGTTAGGGAGGTTGAGCCGACGGCAACGCATCGTTTCATCGCCCAGCTTCGTGATGTGGGGAAGCTTGCGAGAGTGTACACGCAGAACATTGATGAAATCGAAAAGAAGATTGGACTTTCCACCGATCTCAAGAGCGGTGCAGGCAATCGGAGGAGAAAGTCTGCTAGGCAACTGTTACTGGATCTCCAGAAGGACTCCAAAGAAAACTCGGAACTAGCAACAGGCGATGATCCTAATGGCGCGGATACTGCGCGAGTCTCGCAAGTCACCGAGGCTTCCGGGCGCAGTAGCACACGATCTGTCTTAGCCCAAGGCAGAGGAGTTGAGTGTGTGTTCCTTCACGGCTCTCTGCATGCTCTCCGCTGCTTTGTATGCGGGAAACTTTGTGACTGGGACGAAGACGGCCGGGAATCCTGCACCATGTTGGGCGAACAACCCGAATGTCCCCATTGCGCCGGAGCAACCGCTGCGCGCCAAGAAAAGGGAAAGAGAGCTCTGGGCGTAGGCAAGCTTCGACCGGACATTGTTCTCTATGGAGAGGAGCATCCCCAGTCCGATCTTATATCCCCTATCGTTCAACATGACCTCTGCGCGGGTCCGGATCTCCTCCTGATCCTAGGGACGAGCCTCAGAGTACACGGGCTTAAGGTGATGGTTAAGGAATTTGCTAAAGCTGTGCATAACAAGGGAGGCAAGGTTGTCTTCATCAACTTGACGAAACCCTCCGAAAGTGCCTGGGGCGACATGATAGACTTCTGGATCGAGTGGGATTGCGATGCCTGGGTGGACGACCTGAAGGAGAGGAAACCTCATCTTTGGCTATCTCCCGATGAGATTCTAGAGTTCGAAAAGCAAAAGCGCGAAGCCCTAGCCGAGAAAAGGAGGGAGAACTTGTCCAAGAAACGCGAAGGTGTCGAGAAGAAGCGGGAGAGCCTGGGGGAGAAGAGAAGGCACACAATCGAAATAGACAAGCCTCGACCGCGTCCCAAGAATCCCTCTTCGATGAGAAACGATTACCAGTGCGGTGCGTACGTGGTCTGGGAAATATTCCAAGCTCTGGCCAAGATCGGCGACCGCCCTTTTGATAATCTTGGATACTCACCCCCTCGGCCCCCTCCGCCCGCTGCTCCGCCTCCCGTTTCGAGTCCCCCTGCTCCGCCATCTCAGCCTCGACCGGGCGTGAAGACAAAGAAGGCAAGAAAATCTGCACCGGCAGCCCTCGTTGCCTCTACCACTGCAGAGACGAAGCCCAGGCCTGCTATCAAAGCTAAACTTCTGGCCAACTGCAATAGTCGGGATCAATATACAAAAGCCGCGCAAGAGCTGGCGCGCACCGGCAAACCTCCAACGCCGGTTAGCTTGGCTGGATTAAACCGAATCGCAACGGCACATGGGAAGCGTGCAACGCCTCCAAATCAACGGCCCAGTTCTACTACCGCTACCGTTAAGGCCCATCCCCGCCAACGGAAACGGAAGACTCCTGAGGGCATCCCGGTTGGCAGTACTACATTGCCGGCTGAGAGACCTACATTTCCATTATTCAGTCCCCTGCGCGGCATCCGGGGAGAGATCACCCCCAAGAGTGCGTCGGCTACTTCGACGACTGGTAACCCGTTTTCTTCAAAAGGACCAATTCTGCCCCCTTTACACCCCGGATGGGAGCGTTCGCCTCCGGCGAGGATCAAACCTCTAGAGCCTAGCCTGAACGTGTCACCACGCAGTCCTCTCGCTGACATCCCTCCCATCCCTCCATTACCGCGGGCGCAGATTTTTACAGTGCGTCAAGCCACGCATCCAATGTTCTTTAGCGATCCACTCGTCAAGCTACGGTACGAAACACCTAGTTCTAAAAGGCCGTCTAACGAAGCTAGTTCGGCTGTTTACGATAAGACACCCAGCCCATCAGACCAGTTGCGATGGGAGTTGGCTCAACAAGAAGCATTAGAAGGGGCGCAAGCGCTCGCCGGACTGAGTCGTTCGAGGTGAGGGATAGTTGCGGCTGTTGGTCAGTCGCATAGCTCGAACGGAACTGTACCTGCAGTAGAATATACTAAATATTAAGCCTATTCTTAGGCCCCTTTAACTCTACCAGTCAACGGTTCTAGTCATCGTGTTGGTGCCCTTCTCCTGCTGATACGTTATATTTATGGAACCCCTTGCTACGTCTCGTAATTCTTAGAGGCTACTCGAAGTTAGAAGTTTTGGAGGTGGAGATAAGTTCCCCTGAATGCATACTCAAAATGCTGATCGCTAATAAACCACTGGTTGCCTGCCATTCCAAATCAAACCTACCTGTTTTCGGCTCTCGGATACACGTATACGTGAAGTTCATGTCCTTCTGTGGCGAGATCGGAACTTCCTAGCCCGGAATATAATGTGGTGAAATTACCATTTACTGACATATGACCACAGACACGCCAGCTGACGGATATTCATTTATTCTATATACTCACTAAAATAAAGCAAGCGAAAATTGCCGTACACGAGCCCTCACCAAAAGAAGAGAGAAGAAAAGCAAACAACCGACTCTTCCACACCCACTCCGATGCCAAGTACCGGGCTTTCTACGCTCAACTGCCGTTCGATTTAACTTGACTCCCAATAATTCTATGTCTTGGAGATTTACTGAATCCCATCGTATGGGTCGTCGGAGGAGGAGCCGGCACTCAGAGGTCTTGTCTCGCGGTAAGGCTGCGACGTCTTGTATGGTGCATTCCCGGCCCCGGTCTTCGCGTCAATATCCTGTACTTGGACAGACATCTCGTAGGATATGACATCTGGCGTCAATGTCGCCATGCCTGAATACGCATTGGGGAACATGGTCGGGACGCGCGCCAGGTCTGAACGCCTTCGTTGGTTGTACACAGTTGCGTCGTGCGGCTCGGGAACCATGGGCCCTCCATATCCGAACTGTTTCGATGCCCCGGCGGCGTTTGCCGATTCGACGAAGCCCGTACCGCCATTTGCCCACTGCGTGAATTCGGCACTTCCACTGCCCGAGTTCGACCCGCGGCGAGGCGGAGGGGCTCCTAGCACGTGCGCCGGATTGAAGGGGGCTGGCTGGCCGAATACAACGCCTCCTGTTCTTTCTCCCGGAGGGGGAGCCGGAGGGGGAGCCGGCGGGGGTTGGTACTGCGCCGAGCTTGACTGCCAGACGTTGTCGTACGCGACGGGCTGTTGCTGCTGACTGGGACGCGCCCACTGAAAGTTGGGACGCGCAGTGCTGGGCAAAGGTTGGCCTAGGCTATTCACGGCGCCCATCTTATACTGTAGGTGTCCTACGGTCACGTTCTGGCCGATTGGGCGGGCAAAGTGGGCCGCTGCGTCGTGGCGACGTATGATGCCCTCGCACTCGTCCACGAAGGGGCGCAGGCGATGGTCTAGTTTGGCATATTCTCTGTTCGCTAGGGTGCGGAGGCGGTCCATACGGTTCTTCCAGTAGGACGACGGGAGGGCCTGGAAGCGCGACTTCCAGCTTATGTCATTTGGGTCGAGCGCGCCCGGGTTCCCTAGCATCCCGAGGAGGTCATTGTACGAGCTGTAGCAACGGCGGTAGCGAGCCGCCCATGCAGTCCACTTGTCCTTTATGGGCGCCAGCAAGGGTGCCTGGCAGACCCTGTCGAGCTCGCCGGCGATCGGGCCGATCTGACTAGTTATGGATTGCATGCGCCCGTAGGCCGCCCCGATGGGGCCCTCACTGGCCGAGCCAAGCCCGGTGTAGATCCCATTTCGAGCGGCAGGGTTCAGGCTAAAGAAATCAAAGATCATGCGTTGCAGGTGAGCGATGTCCGCCATCATATACCTGTAAGTCAAGGACAGGGCGCGCATCAGCCGGCCCCCATCCTTGAGACAGCCATCCCAGTGATGTTGTATGTCCGCCAGCCACATTTCAAAGGATTTCTGGCCACCTTCGATGGTTCCTCTTTGGTATTCTTCGAGGTACACCGTGTACCTTACTTGTTTTTCCGCCGGCGAAAGATTCATAACTTGATGGAAGCTGAAAACCTCGGCGAACAGCGCGACCAGGTCGACTAAGGCGCTCTCGAGGGGGCTGAGTCTTGCGTCTTCCCAGTGGTGGACCTCCCACTCCCAACGCCTTTGGTGAAAGACGGGCGTCATAACCTCCCAGAGGCTCCGTTTTATGAATTCCGACAATATGACATATTGGTTGGCATGAAGGTGGGTGATCATGAACTGTAGGAACCACCAGTCGTCACGGCCGAACTCCCCGAAGACCTCAGTCCCGCCCATCCAATGCGGCACCATGACCGTCTTCACCATGCGCCCCTCCGGGATCAACTTCAAGGCCTCGTGGCCGTACTTCTGGAAGTCCGTGTCCCAGAACTTCTGGGTAAAGAACTTGGCCGCGTAGTGGATGGGGATCGGCGTCGCGTACTCCTCCACGGCGTAGTTGGCGCCTTTGATGGGCTCCCTCCGTGCCTTGCTGGGCGCAACGGGGTGCCGCGCCAGGGGCCACGGTGAGCCCATTAACAACCACGGCAGACTCTTGAGATGTCGGGCATCGTTTATTAGGAAGTGGCCTAGCATGTTCGTCGCAACCACGCCCCAGAGCGAAAACTCGAAATCGAATCCCGACTCGGCCGTCCCGAAATCCTTGTAGAAGGGTTCGCAGGGGGTGTTTTTACTATCCCACAGCTCGTCTGCCAGCGAGAGAAGCATCGCACTCACTTCTGCTGAGTGGTCCCTGCTGTAAATATAATAGTTGTCCGTGGTGAGGGATTGATGGGCGAAGTTCACGGCATGCTAGAGGCGCGCAGTTAGCGGACGTGGTTCCCGCAGTTAGGGGTTTGGGTTGGTAGCCTGTCTCACCGCAATCTCGTGTAAAATGGTCGAGGCGACCCCGAAAGAGGTCATCAGCTTCTCGCTTTGGCTCAGCTGAGGCGCCAGCAACGGCCACAACAGCTCGGCGCCGACATTTATGGTGATTTCAGTGCCCAGGCCGCCCATGGCGTACTTGGAAAAGCCGTACGCCATATTCTTGAGCTCCATGACCCCGTCAACTGCTGCAGGGTTATCGGACTGCATAGGCTCTAGGTGGACGGTGCCGATGTCGAAGTATAATGCCGTGTGGAGGATCATGTACGTCTTGCCGATCCAGTCAAATCCCAATTCGTGTAGCCTACGTATCTGTGGGAACGTCTTGTCCATATCCATCTCTTCTATGTTGCGGTACGTGGGAATAGACGGCGTCTCGGGTTCCTCGCGCGCGTCCTTTTCCGCCGGCAGCGGCAGTCGGGTTCTCATGTCCATTAGAGCGTGTAGGCCGGGCGGTCCGCTGTTGAGGACTCGCGTAACGAGCTGTAAGGCGGGTTGCATTGCTGTCCACAGTGCATCGTTCGTCGACTGCCGGCAATTGTCAGTCAATCTCCAGTCTGGGGGGTTGGGGAAGAGGAAACGCGGGCTCACAGCATCCCACTCCTCCCTCTCGCCGTTGAGATTATACACAAACCTGGGCGCATACCTGTAGCTCCCCTTCCAGGGAGGGGCTGCCCAGCGATCTCTTCTGATGAGACTAGAGAAGAAGTAAAGAGTCAGCTAACGAGGACAGGGTTTGAACGCGAGGACCTACGGGTGAATCTCGCCCTGCAAATCGCAAAACACGGTATTCGACATGGTTTGGACGTTGAGTTGGCTGAGCTCGTCGCTTGTCAGGTCTTGGAATAGGATTCGTTGGTAATCCTGGTCTATCAAGGCGTTTTCTAACAAATTCCTGTGCGCTGGGAGCACGTTCGGCATTTGTTGGCTGAATATATTGATGATTTGTTCGAGGTTTAGCAAGCCAGGGACGCCTGCAACGCCGGCACCGCCCTCGACAAGGCCATTGGCCAGTGTCTCTCTTAACTGCTGGCCCGTCAGCGCGCCCTTCGCGGTCAGGATCTCGTCAAGCACGGTTGGGGCGATGTCGTTCCCGTTGGCGCCGCCCACCCGCCACGCCACTCCTCTCGAAGCCTCGATGGCCCTCGCCCTGGTCTCGTCGTCGAGCATGTTGATCTGGTTCGCATAGTCTTGGAGCGGGTCTCGGCTCGGGGCGAACGTCGGACTCAGCCGGCTTCGACCGCTTAGCTCGTCCGGGTGGATACCGAAACGTAACGCCCACTCGGTCGGCCGCCGGACTAGGTCTGCGGTTCGCAATGCCGGTCGTAGCTTATAGATGGGATCTCGGCTTCTTCTAGCCACGGGTGCC
Source organism: Hypoxylon crocopeplum (assembly GCA_022578875.1). Taxonomy (NCBI): domain Eukaryota; kingdom Fungi; phylum Ascomycota; class Sordariomycetes; order Xylariales; family Hypoxylaceae; genus Hypoxylon; species Hypoxylon crocopeplum. The sequence continues at coordinate 379,051 of MU399586.1, read as the reverse complement.
CCTACGTAGGTCACCTCGATGTCCGGGTCGAACTGCGGGTGACTCCACTCGGGAATATACCACACATAGTCCCACGCCCCGGTGCCCGGCATCTTGGGCAGCACTCTAGAGCCGGCTCTTCTGTCATCCCTGACCAGGTGAGCGGGCGTGACGCCGTACATGAGATCGTCGGGAAGGCTTGGGCGAATCATGTGAATAGAATTGACAGTCTGCTGACCCTCGGCGAACGCCCGGAAAAGGCCCATCCAATCCCAGTTTAAATATCCAATTGGTACGTCCAGCTGTATTGCCGAGTACGCTTCGCTAGCCACGGCCTCGAGTCTCTGCGCATACGTCCTCTGCTCGGGCGGCACCTCGGGCGGCCCCTCGACGGTGGCCCCCCAAAGATTCTCGAGGTAACTCATCGGATTCCTTCCTTTCTTCTATTCGAGCGATGATGTTCGGGGGTCAAGCCGACTTGCGCCCCAACGTATTCTCGTGTTCTCGTGATGATACTATTATCCAATGCTCTCGCTTCCATGAATTCTTGAAGTGATAAGACTAGTCCGTGGCGAAGAGATTTCAGGCGACCCGTGAAGCAAAGCACTCGCAAAGCCTTTGTTTTTGTTGTCACATCACAGGCGTTGCTGTTCTCGGAAGTGAAGTTCGAGGTGCGCGAACGACAAAGACGCCACAAAGGGCCTCATTGATGGCTCTGGCACCATATCCCGGATCCGACAACTTTGGATGTCGGTAATGACAGTGAAGTATAGACGAGAGGCTTTAACCTGGGTGCCTAGGTATCGTAACGATACCCAACAGCTCAAGCTAATCAACCCGAGATACACCAGATCATAGTGTATTAAATCTCCGTCTAGTCAAGATAGGGGCATACTCGAGGGCAATCTAACAAAGAACCTAGATATTCGCTGACGATGTCGTCGTCGTCGTCGTCGCCGCCGATATGTCACCTCAAACGCTACTAAATTAGGCTTTCATAAACCCTTACGTGGGGGTTGCCTCGAGACATTCAATCGTGCTTTTACGCCGACTGCAACGTAGACTTCATTACCAGAGCCGGTTCAAATCACCTGAAAAGCAGGTTTTGGTCAAACACGTAGAGTTCCATATCAAATTTATTCAGTCACCAGCTCACCTATCTATGGTATCCTCGCAGTCAAGAAATCGAAAGGCTATCCCCCTCGGGCCTCCCAATCCAGGGGAATCGTCTCCTTTCCCCCCTCCCCCTCATTCACACTGCTCGACCATATGGTGAAGTGCCGTCCGTGGCTGCGTCAAGCTCAGCAACTTGTGGCGCCTGAGAAACAGAAGTGATGCCAAACCATGCAAGTCCGAACTTTTCTGTTCATATCAAACAAAGGGAATAATGTGATCATGTCCGCGATTCGGGATTAGTTCGTGAAGATGCGTGCGCGAGTGGCTCAATCGTCCTCATCAGAGAAGACCTCCTCACCACGCTTTCGGCGGGCCATGCGCTCTGCAGCAAAGTCAGCTTCTAAATCAGATAGACAGAGGATGGCATGTTTTGCGACTTACCCTTCTTCTTCTTTCTAGCCTCAGAGCTAGTCAACTTGGCCTTCTTTTTCGTCGTCACGATCTTATTACCCATGGCGTCGAACTTCTCCTCCTCGTCGTCATCGCCCTGCTTCAGTCTCGGGCCAGAACCTTGGCCTTGGACCCAGTTGTGTCCCGAAGGCGTCATCTTGCCGTCCATGACCGCCCAGACTTCTTCAGTCAAGTCCTTCGTGAACTCGGCACTGTGGGTAATGATGATGACACCACCCTCAAACTTCTTGAGGGCCTTGGACAGGGCGCCAAGAGAGTCACGGTCGAGATAGTTGGTAGGCTCATCTAGGACGATCAAGTGAGGTCGCTGCCACGAGCAGGCAGCAAGGACAACCTTGACACGCTGACCACCTGAGAGACCGCGCATGCGCGAGTGGGAGACGAGTTCGGCGTCGAGACCGAAGTTGGCACAGTGAGCCTCAATCTCCTTTCGAACAAGAGGGCGGAACTGGCCGGAAGCGAGAGCCTCCCTCATGTCGACTTCGGCAACCATCTTCTGGTGAGAACCGAGTAGCTCGGTTCGTGGAAGCCAAGCATTGTCGGCTGTCATCATGGGCACCCAGCGCTCGTTCTTCATGCCAACGTTCTCGCCGAGCGCGAAAGAGCACTCGTACTCGTAGCTGTTCTTGAACTTTCTTCGGCTGTGTATACCAATGATGCGTCGCTGAGAGCCCTCAACCTTGAAGATCTTGTCCATGGCCTTCTCGTCTTCCTCGGTGATGATCTTGTTGGCACGGTCCATGGTTTCACGGTCCTCGCCAGTCTGGAATCGCCACTGAATGTACTCGGAAGGAGTCTTGTCGAGATGGTTATCGATGTGGGCAAAGGCGTGCTGCTTGATGTAGGCGATACGAATGTTCTCGTGCTGGTAAATCTCGCCACCGGTCGGAATGAGCTCGCCGGTGAGGACGTTGATGAGCGTCGACTTGCCAGCACCGTTGGGACCAATGACGGCAATACGGGAACCGAGAGAGCACTGGAAGCTGATGTCGGTGAGCTGGGGCTTGGGAGTACCCTGGTACTGGAAGCTCATCTTGCTAGCACGCAGGATGGCCTTGGCCTTGGTCTTGACACCCTCGAGGAAGCCGGGTTCCGGGAAGGTAAATTCCATCTCGGATTCTCCCAGCTCATAGTACGACTTGGCGTGCGGGTTCTTGCGCACGAACTCCTTCAGGTTACCCTTGTACTTCTTCAGCTTGAATCGCTCGTAGTGGATGATGTACTGGGTGACGTTGTCAAGGAAGCCGCTGTCGTGGGAGACAATGATGGAAGTGCAGGGCGAATTGATCAGGTAGTCCTCGAGCCACTTGACATTCTTCACGTCCAGATGGTTGGTAGGCTCGTCGAGCAGCAGAATATCTGGCGCTTCGAAGACGGCACGGCACAAAGCCAACTTCATCTTCCAACCACCGGACAAGGCGGTGATTTCGCCTGCAGTCATTGCCGGAGAGAAGCCAAACTCTTCAAGGCGTTTCTCAACGTCAACTCTGCTAGTATCGACGCCTGCTTCGGAAAGCTTCTTCATGGTCCAGTCGATAGTAGTCATCTCAGTGTCTTCAGAATCCAAGTCGTGCTCGACGAAGACCGTCTTGACCTCGCTCTGCTTGGGGAAGCCCTCGACTTGCTCGTTGTTGATGGCACGCATGAGAGTGGATTTACCGGAACCGTTGGGACCGCAGAGACCATAGCGGCTACCACGCTTGAGTCGGAGGTGGGTCTGGTTGAGCAGAATCTTGGCACCGTACGCAAGAGAGAACGTGCAATTGCAAAGGTCTTCACCCTCATCGTCCTCCGCCTCCTCTTCGGCCTCGTCCTCGATACCAGGAGAAGAACGCTTGCGAAGGCTGTCGACGACCTTTTCAGCGTCAACATCACCCACAATGACGGCGATGAAAGGCTTGACGGCAGTGGCCCAGGTGGACGCCTCAGTCTCCTTTTCGTCGATGAGCTGTCCACCGATCGCGGCAATGTACTCCATGACGGGAGGGAGCTTCTCAACCGTCTTGGCGTGCTTGCTAGGGATAGCAGACTTGAGGTGGCCAAGGACGGTGGCAATGTCGCCATCGTGGCGCACCTCGGGAATCTTGCCGTTCTCAACAGCACCGACGCGAGTAAGAGTGTCGAGGGCCTGCTTGGTCTTTTCACGGGCTTCGGGATCAGCCAAGTTGTCAAAGTTCTTCTGCAGACCAGGCATCATCTTAGGCAAGAAAGGAGCGACGATGTTGGGGTCGTCGACGAGCTTGCACATGTTGTCGACAATGACAGCCGCCTTTCGCTTGATGGCAGTGTCTCGCTCGGCAAGACCACGATCTAGCAGGGGGACCATGAGGGCAAGAGTGGGCTCCTGAACTTCGGTGACGAAGGTAGTAGCACCCAGAAGGTGAACCGTTTCAGGGACATTTTCAGGCTTGGCGATACACTTAATGAGCTCAGGAATGAAGCGCTCAATATCCCTGTTGACAATCAACTCGCAGACCTTCTCCATGGTCTTGTAAGCGCGCTCCTTGACTTCCTTCTTGGTGTCCCACATAGATTCGGAGATGACAGGAATGAGCTCGGGCACGCGGAATGCCAACTGAGCGGGGGCGGTCCTAACGAGGATATCGATGGATTCGAGAGCGGTGATCTTCTCAGGCCACTTCTGAGCAGTCAGAATGGAGTTGATGAGGGCGGGGAGCACGGCCTTGACGGCATTGGGGTTGATGGCCTCGATGATGGCAGTAGTGGCGGCGATGGCGGCATTCTTGACAGCAGTGATCTTGTCACCAGTTGCAGCCAAGGTCAGAGGTAGTAGAACAACCAAGTAGGGCTCGACGTTGGGGGCGATCTCGGAATGCTGGGCAATCGCCTGGATGGCATTGGCAGCCTTTTCACGGGCCGAGGCATCCTTCTTGTTGGCGAGCTGCTTCTTGAGAGCCTCGACGGTTCTGTGAAATGAATCTCACACGTTAGCAAAAGCTATCTCTCGACGGGTTTTACCGAGACACAGGTGTGTTCAGCGTGGCGTGCGATTGACGATGAAAACCAGCACCATTCCACCGTTAAAATATTCGAATGACCGCGACGGAACAAGACACGGAAAATACTCGGATGTGCGGGTTCAACGGCAGATGCGAGATGCCAATGCGGTAGACAAGTGCAGACACGTGTGCGTGGTGGTGGTGGGGGTAAAGGGGAGGGGGGGGGGGAAACAGAAACAAGGTCACAAAATGGGCACAGAATAGGCACAGAATGCGCAAATCAAGGGCAAAATTGTAGGGAAAGGACCAAAAGTAGATCTTACCTGGTGGGGGCTTCCTGGTCCTCGATGCGACCGTTGATGAAGGATGCCAGCGAATGCGAGGCGTCCTTAGCAGCCGCGGCGTCCTTGGACAGAGTGAGCTTTTTCATCAGCTCGTCCAGCACCTTGACGGACTGGGCGTTTTCCTGAGCCGTAGACATGGTGGGTTGATTTTTTCTTTGTGTGTAGAAGGAGAATTAACAACGAGGTTGTCCTCTCGATCGTGGTCGTGATTATTCGGTCGCCAAGAATCGGAGAAGGTGAAGTCTAGAGACGCCGAAGTCTAGAATAGAGTCTGCCTTATCGCCCAGAGCCCGTAGATTTTGCTGACGGAGGAGATTAGAAAATCTACTCTATGGTGACTCGTACTGTCTATTTCTTTTCAGTCTAAGCCGAACCGTGGCAAAGAACCAAATCTCTCTTTTGTCGCACAAGAGGAGAAACCCGAGTTGGAGAGACTCAGGATAATCACCTTTCGCAAAAGAGATGGGGAAAAATGGAAAGAAAGTAAAGGACGATGGGGAAGAGGGAAAGAAGAAAAGACGAGAAGGATTTGGTGAAAGGTGGAAATCGAGCCGAGTGGAGGTTGTGGTTGTGGTCAAGGTTTTTATTGTTGGCTTGGTAGGGACGGAAGAAGTGTTAAATCCCAGAAAAATTTTGGCCGCCAATTTTTTTTTCTCTCTTTCCTCTCTCTGCCCGCCGAGGGGCAATGTTCATAGGGTTGCGGGTACGGGTGCAGGTGCAGGTGGGCCTTCCGAGGGGGAGGGGGAACAAAAGATTCGCAGGGACCTTCCACCGTAATCGATTAGGAGTGGGGCGAAGGCTGTTAAAAACGCCACTGCGGCCCCTGTACTTGGCCATACTCAAGCCTTGGAACTTTATCAGCGGACATGGGTAGCCAATGCTCAAGTGTTCATTGGTTGGCGCAGCTGATCAGGGTCAACAGCGATTCATGCTTATCATGTTTTATCTTCTTAGGTATCCACGCTAGTCCATATGAGGCATCAGAGGCAGGAGTAGTACACTGGTAAGAAGGCGGTGAAAGCGAATTTCTTCCCCCACCAAATTATTTTTTTTAATTTTTTATCCTTGCATCCATTACACATCTCAGTTTATATATAGTAGAATGAATACCTACCGGTACTCGAGATACACCCGATTAACCCATTCTACCATTCCGTCTGGGGAAGTTAGCAGGCCCGGTTCTGCTGTGTTCATTTATTTATTGTCGGGTTATTCCATATTCACCCTAAACGGTAGTCCACAGGCTGCGACCTAGACCTCGAGATTATCCTTCGTCCTGCCAGAACCGATCCTACCAACGTTGTCTGGGCCTTTCGGGCTTCGGGTCCATCAGGTCCATCTAGTTTAAAAACGGAATTCCCGACTTGTCCATTATACATCCGGACGGCGCCTCATTAGTTATATACCTTTTTCTTCGGCATCTCTTAGCTTCCTCTCTCATCTATTCCCGACCGCATCCCTACCTTCTATCCGATTCGCCTACGAGTACGGTGGCTGTGCCTAGTGGTGTTGTCTCAAGTCAACAGCGACAAAAATTTCGGCTCAGTAACTGTACCGTTTGACAGGCGCAGCGACTTCCCTTGACGTGGTGACATAGAGGATATACCTAGGTATTCATCTGCCGGGGTCCTGCCACACTGGGCGGCAGTGTCTCCCGCGACGGTTAGTTTAGTAGGTGATCCCAAGGCCACAATCTAGCGTCCGTCTGTCTTGATGGTGACTAGCTATCGACGTTTGTCGCCGCCCATATATTTCCTTCCACGATGGGAGCGACTTTCTCAACTTCGGCTCCCCGTATAGGATATCCTGGCTTATCTAATGGACACGCAGAACTAGAAACCGTTCGGTTGAGAATCGTAAGATGGAAATATGGCTTAGGACGGACAAATCGACCCACGCGGTGAAGCTTGAACTACCTCAATAATTTATATTCGGATTCGAATGCGTTGGTCAACTCGCGCGAGGCGCACTCCGTGCCCACTCCGTACCCTGAAGCATTTAAGTACGAAATATCGTGAATAGGTTCTGATACAATATTTGAATGCCGAACATACAACACAACAGCTTAGGGTAACCTATGACCCCGGAAAAACTCCATGATCCACGTGCTAGCGTTGAATGCCGCCAGTCTGAGGCCGTCGTTGTCCTCATTCTCCTTCGTAGATGGCCAGTCGTGACCAATATTATCACCATCATACAACAACGTGACCAAGCCACCTCCGTAGTTTATGGCCACGCCGTTATCTGACTTGGGGATCGTGTTATTGACGGGCGTCCCGCTCAAGTCGTCTCTCAACGCCCATTGCCACGCCCAGGAGCTGACGTCGGGCAGACAAGCATTAGACCGAAAGTCACCATGGTATTCGATGGTGTGGTCAGCACCGCCGTGGAAAGCCATGATGGGGGTATTGGAGCGGCCGGCATTGCAGGGTACCTCTACGGTTCCGGGATGGCAATCTGATTCCTTGTCGATCTCTTTGATGTAATACGCCCCGGAGACAGGAGCGAATGCCGCAATCCGGGTCGACAGGCCTGAATCACATGCGAGGCGTCCCACGAATCCTCCACCTTGTGACTTGCCTGTCGCGTAGACGCGCTTCTCGTCGACGCACAACTCTCCGCTCACGGCATCGAGCACATCGCTCGTGAATTTGATGTCGTTGGACTTACAATCTGGGGCGCCCTCCCATTCCGTGTGCTCGGGCCTGTCAGGGTTGTCCTTCTAGGTGTGAGAAACGCAGGAACTTGGGGCTAATCTCGGAATTGCATTGCTAAATAGGTACATACCGCATTGCCTTGGAGATATACTACGATATGGTCCTTGTTGAAGAACGGATCGGTCAATTCATCCAGGGCGACTTGGTGCGAGATGTCCCTATTGGCGCCGTGGTAACTTAGAATAAGCGGCGTCGCTTTGTCGGAATCATAGTTCGACGGCAGCCAGACCCGATATATGCGGCCGTCCGGGGTGGTCAAGTTTTGAAAATCGCCAGGCGTAATGGACGGAGCCTGGCCACAGCCAGTCGTTCGACGCTGTCGATTTGTCGCTACTTCACGTTGCTCGAGCCCTATCGAGCAGGCAACGAAGAGGATGAGGGAAGTGGCTGAAAGCGAAAGCATTGTATGGTATCGACAACGGCCTGACTTGGAGGGTTACCGGCGTTGTTGAGGTCTGCTGGCCTTAATATATTTGATGCTGACGTTTGCACAATGTCCCTATTGCGATGAGCCGCCCATCATAGGCCCGTCCCTCTTCTATCATTCCGGTTACGAGCTTACAACATGGATTTGCCCGTTATATACCTATCCACCTTTACTACCCTGGGAACTGGACGGCCAGAATAATTAGCTGACTAAGAAGCAGTGTTCTATTTTGATGTCATACTATGCCGATCATATGTAAGATCTCGGTACATTCCATACATTCCATACATTCCATGAATGTTCCCGGCAGTCGGGTCTCACAGCCGCTTTTGACAAGACGCCCGGGCCAAGCTACCGATTTATGGAGTCAAACGCCCTTTCGTGGGCTACGGTCCTTGGGCACCTGGACTTGCTAGAGTATGATAGGCCTGTTATGGCTACTGGCATGTGGGTTGTACGATGACTTGCCCGTATATACTAGCCCCTGAATAGTCTAATAAGCCGTAACGATCGGTAGCGAATTTCGCTCTCCTTAGCGTCCTGTCTTATGCGATGCCCATAATCTCTTGGGTGAGCGATTGGCATGGGCTTTGCTATCAAAGGGGTGATTGACAAAATTTATTCGGTACAGAGTCAGATATGTGTCTTTGTGCGCGAGACTATAGGTTGGAACTTGGAAGACTCGTGAGATAAATATCTTGTCACTTGGAAGTGTGAATCGACCAGTATAAGTCACGCTGCTACGTATTCTCCACCATATTTGCCGTCTAGGTCCTCCACTTCGCCATGAATAAAGTGAAATAGCGAGACAGACCGGATCAAAAGGGGCGTCGGTCTATGAAGGGTTCAGGAAATACGTCCGCGAGATTAGCGAGGGGCGGTCGATCCCTTCTAGCCACTGAATTTGGAAGGGGATGATTCTCGTGGCAGTTTGCACCGTTCTTGAGTGGCTAGCCAATGCTATGACTGACCCGGAATGCTACGATAGATTAGATGGTCACTTTCATGAAGCCCAAGACCCTTCAGATACGCGTAACAAATACAGCACATGGTTACAGGAATTGATGCTTGATTATATATTTGTCGTAGATATGGATTAAAAAATAGCACAGATCTTGTAGACCCTCAACGCCAGGCATGATTCCCACTTGAATACACAAAAGTCAAGCGATGAACGCCATCCGCTTGACCGACCGACCCAACCCCTGCAACGCCACATGACCTCGAGGTCGGGTATTTTTCATTTACACAAAGCGGTTAACACGTTCGCACAGTCCTGGTCGCGCAGCCTCCGCGCAGCATCCGCAGATGCATAGTCGCCGGCATCCCGATACCACCCTTCGAGAAGTGTCAGGGTCTCGTAGTAATTCTTCCCCGGAGGCCAAGCTCGTCCCTGGAGGTCTGCTGCTAGCTGCAGGTACTCCCTAGCGAGCTTGTGGTCGATGCTCGTGGTGGCGTCATCCTCGGAAGACCGCGTCTTGCTATGCAGGGCCGTGGCGTACAAGCACACAAACTCCAGGTAATCCGAAGGCTTCTCGGATGATCGGTTCTGCTCGAGGACCTTCAGCGCCACCTTCGAAATCCTGTCGTCGCGCCAGGCACTCTGGTTGCCGAAAATAAGCAGCAAGTCCGCCCGCAGGTTCGACGGATCCTCGTACTCGTCGAGACTCGGGATGGTTGCTATCGGTATCGAGTCGACTTCCCAATGATTCAGGCAAAGGTAGTACCGGTGATATGACTCTCCTACGGGGACGAGATCCCACGGCTTGAGCATGGTGTAGTCGAACGGTTTACCGTCGAAGGAGCTGTTAAATCTGCCCGAGGCCCACTGCAAGGCCCAGTCCAAGATGTCGATGTTGTGTTCTAGGCTGTGCTGCTGCGAGAAGTTGGCGAAAGACGTCAATACCCGGTGCAACGGCTGGTTGACCCCGTCAATGGCGGCAGCATACCGCGACAGATAGTTCCAGAGCTCCCTGATGATTTCTGGTTTAGGATACCGGCGGATCGCCATCATCATTTCGAAGAAGGAAAGAAAGGCGGACGTGTCGAGGATATGGTGCAGAAGAGCGAAGGCACCCCGGCAGAAGTCCCCGCCCTCTTGGTTACGGCCGGTCGAGAAAAGCCAGCATCCGTGGGTGAGCAGCTGCACGGAATGGAGGGCCTTGCTCGTATGGTGCGAGTCCAACCTCTTCAGGTAGCCGGTCTCTATCGGGCGAGGCTTAACAAACTTCTGCGACGTCCACTGGAAGAACCTCTCCTTGAGACAGAGGTCGTCGGGAGGATCTATAATCCTTGGGAGGGACGGCGGAGTACGACATCTCACGGTCGGCGGCAAGTCGCCAGAATCGGCCACTTCGACGAGATCGAAGGCGCTGATCCCCCGTCTCCTCATGTACGCCTCCACGTCGATCGGCTTGCCATTCCTGCGAAAGGTGCTCTCCTTGCCGATGGCCAGTCGGTGGCGCTGTAGGTAGAGGAGGTTTGCCACGTCAGCTTGGCGGTTGTTCTTGAAGAATTTCCATTGGGTGAGCTTCGTCTTGTACATCTTTTGGCTTTATACGTCGGCTTAGTTAACGGGCGGAGAAGGACCAAGGGAAAGTATTGAGCTTACGAGGCGCGGAATCCCCATTGACTTTCCATGATTTCCATTACGTCCTTGAGCCGTTTGTTCTCATCCAGGTAGAGGCGGGCGATTTCCGCCTTGTGCGCCTCCCACACGTCCGGGCTATGCGTCCTCTTACGATGGCTGCGCTTAGAGCCAGTCGGGGTCTGCACCGAACCCTCGGGCGAGTCGGGATCTGCGGCAGAGCCGGGAGTCTGCACAAGCTGCTCGCTAGACCATGACGCAGCGCTTGAGCAGTCCTGCGCGGACCCGAAAGGCGTCGGGGACGTTTCTTTTCCATACTCGGTGGGACTGGACACCGAATCCACGGAATCGGGCGACAGCTGAGCTTTCCGAATCAAATGGACGAGGTCGCGGCCCATGGCGTCCGGCTTCCCTACTCGCACCTCGTGCAGGCCCATATGGGGATTCCGGTCAAGGACCCAACCTTCACCGTATGCCGATATACACGCGGTCGGGAAGCAAGGAGCCCATGATCCCAGGTCGGGGGAGCTGGGCTCGGCAGATGATGCTCCTAGCCGACGAGATGCACTACAGCAGAAACGGGGTTGGTGGCCGTGGTGATTGGGGGGGGGGGGTGGAGGTGGAGATGGGAATAGCGACAGCGACGACGACAATGGCGAGCGTGGAGGGTGAGAGGAATAAAAGAGGTATGTAATGTATAAATCAGAGAAAAGAGGGAGTGGAGCGGTTTGATTGATGAGAACCCGCGTAGGGTGGGGAGGAACAAAGGAGGACTTTTGCGGGTGGGTTGGCGCGCTTAATTTCATCCACTTGCTGAGCCCCCCATCCATGTTGCCAGGGATAAGGGGGTAAGAGATTCCAGGGGTCTAGGGTCTACCTACTAATGTACTTATCTCTACAGTAGGTACATACCTACAGTAAATACCTTCGTCCCATTCTACCGCCATATTTATTATAACAGCAGCTTCAAGTTCTCGTCTCTACAAAGCTCCTCGTCCTCGTCCATGACACATCGTTTGATATGATCTCTTTGTGTTTAGATATGTGATGTCAATACCAAGAGACCAGGACAAAAGTCAGCCATGGAAAGTGGCAGACCAATGAAAGAGCCTCGACGACTATAATCTCCGACTATTCCATTAAATCCGACATATCACTTCAGTTCCTTTAATGATGCAAAGGATCCAAGGATCCACGGATTAGATGCTTCTGACCTTCTCGGCGATACCGTAATCCGCTACCTGCGTCCATTTCTGCTCTGGGCAAAATAACGCATGTGCTACACATGTAGTTATCTCTTACCCCTAGGTACCTTTCCTTCATTTCCTATTAAGGGCATTAATTCTTTTACCTTAGTAAATTTGACAGTAGCAGGTGGCTCGTATAAATACTTAACTTGCTGATACCGTAACGCCTATTTGCTTACCTGGACTAGATGCGCGGATCAGCCGGATAGGCCCATTAAGACACTAACCAGGGTAAAAACATGCTAGCCTGTAGAGGATATTTACAACTGTTTATATCTTTTTACAGCAGCAAGTGCTAGCTGTGTACCGGTCCGTTGTGTACGCATGTATAAAACTTGGGCTGGCCCCTATCTCGCCGACTATCTTTTCTCGAAAGGAAAGAGTGTTTTTAGAAGATAGTGTAGTTAGAGTAGTGAGAGCCGCATCTCTCTCGCCTCTATTCTTTGAGAAGCTTAAGTTTCTTTACACATTGAATGAGAAGCTGGATTGGCTAATGTGAATACAGTACCTAGGTACTGACCAGTATCTTCGCCTTTTATGCACCATGACTTAAAAGGCTAGAATATGTCAACGAATCTTACCTACTTGAGGTGATAAAGGCGGTATGAAGCCCCTTTATGACACGTACTATGGAATATGAAGAGTACAACTAGGATGCACATCTATCTTGAATTTATAATGTATATGTTATGCTATTGCTTTCTTCAAAGCACGTGACTAGCTAAGGGCTACTCCTTGATTCTCATGGAAACATTCACCATCACTAGGTAGAATTGTATACCTCGCCATTCTCATATTATTGTGGCATATAAGAAGTGTAGTTCAGTTGTAACCCCAAATTTTAAGAGAACATAGGGAATATAACCACAGCTAAAACAAGAAACCACAGTGTATAAGTATCAGGTATGAGCAGCTTCACATCATCTCAAAAGGATGCTGGTCCTACGTCGTTCATGTGTTGAAATCAATTCATAGGAGGTAGCCAACAGTAACATAACGAGGATGACCACAACAGCTAAGACGCTACATAAGCAATACGGAGGAAAATAGGATGCAAATCATTTTATCGCTATAGGACATGGTCACCCTCACGTCGTCACTATGTTTCACCGCCGGGAGCTTGACTTAAGCTGCTCGCAGCTTAGCGACCCTTTCTTTCGTCCTTGCCGCAATCAATTCCTCGTCATATATACTCGTCACGCTGGGATGGGTGGAGACAGCCTGGCCCCATCGGTAGAAGTTGGGAGCCTTGGCAGATAGGTCGCTGAGTATGTGCTCGGGTAAGATGTCATGCTTCGGCAGCGTAAAGAGACGTAGAACGAAGGATCCCGTTAGGACCTGGAATGTTTTAGCTCGTGGCGACGAGTAGATCGCGCAAGGAATGGGGAGAAGGATTACCTCAGCCTGCGTGAGCTTGTCACTGCCGTTAAAGAAGGGCGCAGCATTACCTAGAAGCGGCTCGATCTCCTTTACGACGGCATCGACGTACTCCCCGACGGCGGCCTCGACATCATCGTCGGTCTTGGCGAACATGGTCTTGAAGAAGGAACTGTTCACCTTGGAGATGAAGGTGTCGACAAAGAAGGCGATTCTAGCGCGAAGGAGGGCTCCACCAGGGGAATTGGACGTCGGAATCAGATGAGACGGAAACGCGTCGGCCAGGAAGTTGGAGATTATGGCCGACTCGGTGAGGATCTCGCCGTCCATTTCCAATGACGGGACTAGACCCCGCGGATTGACCTTCAAGTATTCCGGGGTGCGAGGGGTTGACAAGTCAATGATTTCCTCCTCGAATGGTAGCTGAAGCTCTGACAGAACAATATGCGCTCTGTGGGCCCCTTGCGAGATGTGAGATGCGGGTTAGCTCTCTTCCTAAGATACCAGGTTAGGGGTTGCGTACATGGACAGCCATGGTTCGTATATAGCTTCATCTTTGGCGTAGCCGGGGACATTGTTCCAAGGAAACGAGTGTACGTAGATAGGTAGTTTCGACTCTTTGTGAAGATACCTTTTAAAGTAAAGAGAGAACAATAGTCTCATAGTCAACCCCAGTGCATTATGTACTTGGTGCCGTCTTACGCATCTGGTGTCGAGCACAGATTGATTACCAATCCGCGGGGTCGGGCTTTGCGGGGACTAATACCTACTAGCGACAAGGAGAAAAGGATGCAAAGGACGCAAAGGACGCAAAGGACGCAAAGGATTGCGCAATGCGTCACCTGAATCGTTACCTGATAAATCATCAAAGTGCTTACGTTAAGGTAGGATATATCCCTACATGTAGGATCTTGCCTTAGGTAGGTACCTATCTAGGTAGCGATAGCAGTACTCACCCCTGACACTTTGAGGCTATTCGGAACTTACCTTACCTTACCTAGGAGGTAGGTACACAACTGCGCTTGCCATATGGCCAAGTCGTGATTGAAGAACCAAAGGCTAATTAACAGTATACCGTAGATGAGCCGAAAGACTTCCGGTATCCATGTATGTAACTTCAAGTTCGTGATGACGTAGAACTTGAGTCGAGAGTCTTTACTGACGTCAGAGATCTCTTCTCTCATCAATTCAAATACCCCTAACCCCTACCCCCTACTCGCACCTCCCATTCACACTTTAATTCATCAAACAACAAACAGAATTATTACAGATACATCTCAACATGCCCCGAGAAGGAAGCGGCCGAGCCCATAACGCTCAGGATCTCTCTCCTGAGAATGACCACAACATTATCCATGGTGCCGGTAACGAGCCTAAGGTGGGGTCTACTTTGGCAATCGTGGCCCGGTCGTATATTAGTACACTCTAGCTGACCATTGTATTCAAAGGACTCTCATGTTGCCCGAGCCGACAAGACTGCAGAACTTCCCGAGCATGAGCATGGCGCAGGCTTGAAAGGTATGAACGCCAGCGGCGGCCAGAGTCAGGGGTTGGCGCAGGGCCCGGAGAGGGGACAAGGAGGCCGTGGGAGCACCAATTGAATAATTATTGCTTAACATATCATGTACGGGGAGAAATGGTGTGGAAGTAGCCGCACAATTCAACTCGCATTAAGTAAAGGTTTAGCAGATTATATCAAGATTGTATTCTTGCTGGCGCCGTCAGGCAATCTTGAGCGCAATATCAATCCCGGACGAACTCGTCCATCCACGCCGTTGTTCCAGTCGGGTTGGTATGGCAACTGGTTAATCGTGAAGTAGAGATAGCCGTCCCATCCCACATTGGCGCTATCGGGCCAGATGATACGAGGATCCCTGACGTACGGCGTCGTTAGCTGGGTAGAATAGCTATGAGAGGTCGTCAGTACTCCCTCGGCTATTTGACTATACTACCTCCTAGGGGTAGGTAAGGTATCTAGGTAAGCTAGATTGATAGCACGCACTTGTATATGAATATGGCGTTGTGCTCTGGCATCAACATGTATACGTTGCCGAGACTGTCCCCCGTAAATCCATTGGCATTTCCACCCCTCTGGCCTAGATCCTTGACATTGTCAAATGCTCGTTTGTTCGCGAGCGGATCCTTGTTTGGGTTGGCTCGCAGATACCGAGTTTCTATCGAATACAGATAATCCGTGGTTAGTGCTGAGTAGTACATGACCTGTCACGCGTTAGCCGTTCCTCGACGTCTCTGGGCCGATATACTCTACCTCCCCGTATTTGTCTAATTCGGCGCCGTCGAGACCCTCCTCCTGGAATCCTAATGGATGGCCCTTCTGTCGTAGATAAAACGGCAACCCCTGATAACTAGGCACGTCCTCGGGTACAACCTGGGTGCTGGAGTGTTGGTCTAGCTGCCTCCAGCTCTCTCCCGTCCTCAGGTCGATCATGATAAACCCGGTTCTGCCCTCGTTGCTGCTGTCGACTATGTACGCGATACCACCACCCGACTCCATCATATTAGACCTAAGGTCAAACCGCAAGTCACTCATGTAGGAGTCCGGATAATGGACAGTCAGAGGCAGAGTATATATCCTCCCGACGTTATTTGTAGTCAGGTTTATCGCTACCAATTTTGGTCCGCCGGGAGTGGCGTATGGCATACTAATTCTTTCCGATTGATTGATAGTTGGACGGCCGGTGTCGAGTACCCAGAGCGTATCGTCGGGAGTCACGTACAGGGCTTGAACGCTGACGAAGTGGCTCGCGTCGTTGCTGCCGAACACGACGCCGTTGCTGACGTTGTAAAGTCCTCGGGGAGGTGTGTTCCATTCCAGGTTGGGATACGCGGCCTCGGCCGTCTCATTGACCACTTCGCCTAGGGTGAAGGCATATGTCCCTCGCGTGTAGCAGGTGAAAACCCTGCCAGTCTTCGACACCGCAAGACCGATGGGCCACTGGTCGTAGAAGTAATGGTATTCCTCCACCGATGGGCCATATGTCCCTGTGTCGATGCGGACATTCCGCGGCCCAGAACTCGCAAACGTGCTGTTGAGCACAGCTGGGAACTTGGCTTGCGCTACCGCCTGGCCAAGGAAGCCAGCCGCGACGAAAAGACTTAACTTCATACTTATTTGGCCGGGGTCTGGAAATTATTGTATGGTGTTAGATGGTTCGATATAGCTTCGAGAGGAAATGGTTAGCCATGATTTAAGTGCCGAACTCCTCGTGGCACCGACCAAGGCAGACGCCCAATGGATGGTCAGTTATCACATGGTGAACGACGTACCTGCATATACTATAAGAGTATATGATGCTTAGATCTGTCGACAGCTTGCATGTGATGTAATGCGGGGGGATGTATAAGCCGATAGAGTGGCGCATATAATTAGGTACATCTGGTGACTGGTAACCCGAATCTGCCACCTACCTCAGTATAAGGTACCTATTCTTTGAGCCGACTTTAGTTTCTTAAAGATTACTTTTCTATCTCGAAACAAGGGGCTACATGGTAGTCAAGGAAAGGATGGACAATCGAAGCACCCGTACCCTTTGACAACGCTCATTTCTTGTACATCGTGAGGTTTTGTCTTGAATGTCCAACCGCCTATGGTATTTCTTAGAATTTCGACCCTCTCGTTTTCTTGCTGTTCGTTTCGCCGCCAGATACAGGTCCCTAGCACACCCAGCTCTGAGACGACCGGGCCTTTGTGTGTCAATACCGGAGAGACCAATACACCATGAACCATCGGGGGATGGATTCTTTCCATTAAAATGTATTTACTCCATTGTCGTTTTGGGATGGCTCGAAGGAATGCTGGGATGTCTTTCCCGTAAATGTTATGGCCACCTCCTTCGAGCGACGGCTTCAGGATGTAATTCTCAGCGCTCCATTCGTCTAATGCTAAATGTAGAGAATGCATCCCTTCCACGGATGTGTCGATCGGGTACTGAGGCATGAATGTCTGGGCTAGAATGCTAGCTTTCTCAGGGGCCAGGAATCGGTTTAGATTATCAAGCCTGGAGAGCTCCTGTTGTACTTTCTTAAAGCCAGCTATGTGGGACAATATCGTTGGGCACTTGATGGCCCGAGACCTCTCGAGCATGAACCTGGCGTCGATCCCTATTTCGTCGTACTCGTGCGAGTCGTATCCGGCACGTTGGTATACCACCGAAATCTCGACAGTTTCGCTCTTTGCGGCCGGCTGCAAGAGTAATTCACGATTCAGGCCTAGACGGCACTTTCTCATTACTTCGTCGCTGAACTCAACTCGGTAGAGCACAATAGGGGGATCGCACTCTGACAGGGCGTACTCGATAGGTCGTTCGTCGCAGATGTTGACATTGTTCGGCTGTACCGTCATAAGAATAGCTGTCTGACGCTTCTGGTCTGCTGATAATCCATATGCCTGGTGTGCACCAACTAGAACATCCACAATCGACCGAATCGCCTGATTTGCTGGGAGGCGAGCTGTCCCGTGGATGCCTTTGCCTGCGAGATATCGATGCATGTTCGCCACAATGTTGGCGTGAGTCCCTCCAGCACACGAGTAGGTGTTAAACTCGACTTGCTTGAGCTTTGAATTCGTTAAGGATGGGACTATTAGTTCATGCGAAATGGTTTGGTTGCTTCCAGTGCTGTCCTGGCCGTAATGAAGCATATAATCACTCCTGAAAATTCCACATCTCAGTTGCTGCACCTCCCCCTCGTCTTTTACACGTTGCCATATCGACCACAATTTCGTCGCAAATTCATCTGCCTCTCCTAACTTTTGAACCATAGTTTCAAGCCAGGCATCATCCTCAGCGACGTTGATATAGAGCTCATTGAACAGCGTCTGCACGTCAAGGGCCTGCTCAAACTGCGGACCGGGAAACGTGGTCGGAAGGACGCTGACGCCAATAGGACGGGCGACCGCCACTGGCGATTCGAAATCCGTCAGGCTGCGCGGGATCTTGAGAAGCGAGCCATGGGAGATCTGGTAATCTTCCAATTCGGACAAGATCTTTTCCAAGTGATCTTCGTCAAGGTCTGTTACCTGCATGTTAAGAAAGCGGAAGACAAGGCTCTAGAAGCTGATAGTAAGGAATGGCGATGAGAGTTGAAGATATGAGAAGTAATGGTATAAATGGAAGAAAAGGATAGGATTATAGACAAGCCCCGCTCCCCATGCACGTAAGATCGGTTGGCTACCTCCTACCTCCTATGATAGGCTAGGATAAACCTCTACTTGATTGTTCGAAATTCGACTATATTGTCAAATGCCTTCATCCCGGACTCGTACTTGAGTATAAGACACATTTATATCTTTCTGGGCTATTTTCAACTGAAGTATATATCCCTACTAGACAGGTAGTACATAATACAGAAAGTAGATCATCGGCTAGGGTTATAGCATCACATCAAATTTCGCAGCATTGCAACGCTGGGCTCCATCTTCTGCTCTAGGACACCCGCTAAATGCTATCAAACTTATAGGGACTTGACAGGGCATGTGGATCTTGTGTTGGCCAGCAGCAATGCGGGTACTTGTTTCGATAGTGTACGCCATGTGAGATCAAACACATAGGTGGCGCTGCGCCAGAGATCTAACTGAGGCTACGAGAGTTACCTTAGGCTGACTTTATACGACTATAGGCGAATCTCAGCGCCACCGTGAGAACTCAGAGACCCCAGAGACCCCAGATGTTTGTTAGGTCTCGCTCCTCCCCCCTGCCTATCTTCACCTCCATGGTCTTCTAGAATTCTACGCTTCCTCTCTATATCACTCTCTACTATCCGAAGTCTAGCGCAACCCTTTTCGTCAACTCGATCTCGAAATCAAGTATATCAATTAAAAGTCGCTTGCGAGCACACATTTTACTTCGACATATCATGTATTGAATTGTACTATTTGCGGATTTGTGCCGAAAATGCCAAGTCCACGTACATCCGTGTCGGAAGCGAGAGATGCTCCCAGGGCGGCACGTACGCCACGGCCACGAGAGTCTTCGAGCCGTGTACCAAGGTTCTTTCATCGTCTGCGGTCGAAAATGAGCCGTCGGCGTCTATTGAAGTGGATGCCCCAAAAGCCATCCTCGAATGGGGAAGATTCGACAAGATCGACGATGCAACAAGGGTCCGCCAGGGCAGTCAATCTGTTACAGAAGCCAACGTGTCGCGAGGGAATAACAAACGAGAATAACGCTTCAAGTTCTAAATGGCTAACAGAATCAATAACTCAACAAATCCAGGACAACCGGGATCATCCTGAAGGAACTGGAAGATCTGCTACCTGTCTCTTCCACCCGAATTCGAGAGCAGATAAGCTGAATAGCACCGGTGACATATTAGAGACAAATATATGTTCTTCTCAAAATGCCAAGCCGAATAGACAGCGGCGGTCATGGCTCGAAACCAATCTTTCACGATCTCGCCTGCTTAGCGAGGTCTTTCCGGCTTCCCTGAGCAAGAAATCTCCCACGGCCAGCCCAGAGTCGCCTACGTTGGTTAAAAAGCCTAAGTTGATAGAAGAAAGAGAAAAGACTCTGCGAATACTTGAGTCTAGGGATAAACCGGTTGGATCTCAACCCTATTCCCCGGCTACGATTCGCCACATGCGATCCTACCAACTGGCCACCGACCCTCGCATTGACCCTCAACAATACTCGGATTTTCAGCAATTCCTCGAGCATGAAATTGCTACGGATTTAACTCTTCGCCTGCAACTATGGAAAAGTCTGACTCGGGACTTGGGAAATCGGGCTGGATTGGTCATCGACCCTGACCTTGACCTTCCGGTAGATGGTTCTACGAGCGGGAACGGACGTAGGAAAAGTCGAAATAGCTATGTGAAATCGCAAAGTAGCCGCCGTGTGCGTTGGGAGGATTGCGCCACCACCGACCACGCCGTCGAGCGCCAAAATAGCAACTGGATAGGGCAGAACTGGGTACATGACGAAAACCGAGAGAACCGGAGGTTGTATTCCTTTCCTAGCGGGTACGACAGAGGAGTTCCAGTGGAGCAGTCGACGCAGGAAGGCAATGGACGGGTGAGAGGGACTGGCCCTGCAACCTACAGCGAATTATCAGAACACTCAACTTACGTCACTCCTGACGAGAAGGCCCTTCAGCAACCCAGCAAGGCGTCTAAGAGGCAGAGCTGGTCTGACCAATGCCTACGCCGGAGGATATCTTCAGAAAGGAGACGCGCATCTACTTCAAGCTTCACCAACCTCGTCGCTCAGTATATCAGACCAGAAATGCCAGCGACTATTTACAGCGACAAGCACAGTGAATCTACTAAGCTAGATACGCCCGAGACCACGAAAAAGCCAAAATTGGCATAATGAGCACCGGTAAACAGATATAACGTGGCACCCTGAACTCGGTGTACCGCGCATTCTATTCTTGCTCATATTACACGCCTATAGGAGCCTCGTTATGTAGGTAGGCGAGCCGAGAAGATTCGAAGTGAGGATGAAGGAAGGGGTTTATCCCGTTTAATACTTACTTACTTGGTAGCCGCATTTCCAGGTTTAATTTTGGGTAAAGGGAGTCTGTTATTCATGTATTGTCTTAGCAAAGAAAAGACTATTATATTCTACTCCTTATAGAGTTGCTTAGGGTTGTGATATACAGAAGAAAAGAATTGTCATTACCTATTAAGGGAACTTAGTAAATGTGCTAGACTCGGCAGATACTAAGAGTCAAGGCTAGACTGACTATTTGTTTTATGAGAAGTCTGGGAATGATGCCGTTTCTCTGGAGTTCATTTTAAGGTACCTCCTTTAACTAAGTAACGACGGAGTAATTCCTCCTTAACGGCTCAGTGACACAGTGACACAGTGGGGTGTATGCTGTTCGTTTTAAAAAGAAAGCTGTGTGCTTATGCGAGTGTTGACGAAGTCATTAGAATCTCCTAAAGAATCTCTACCGTCGCTCCAACTGTTTCGTGGCACGGGGAAAAAAAAAACATACCAGACTTCACGGCCCGGAGGCACAACGCCCTGTTAGCTTGCCGATGCCATCATCATGTAGCTCGGCAAGGGTGATGATTGGATCCGTTAAGCCTCACCAACCACGTGGTACGAATGTGCTAAGCCCCTCACGACCGAAACGCCGGAACGCTTAAGCTCACGGTGTAACCTCTTAGGCTCACGGTATCCTACACTTACTATTCCATATCTAGGTTAGCATTATGGGTACCTAACTTCAATATATATTTATATATAAGTAGATGTACCATTTATATTTTTTTGACGATACGGGTCTATTCTTTTATTACGAATTACGCTGTCGCTTCCGAATTGTTTTCTTTGCTTAGCTTTGTTATCGTTGTTATTGTTTATTTAGTAGATAGATTATGCTATATTTTGGTCTCGAAGATAGCAAAATTATCGTCTCCAAGATTAGATTAGTATAGTTAGTAGCGTTGTTCGTATACGATTATCGAAGAGTTTAATAGGGTTAATATCGTTATTTAGGTTAGTTATTATAGAGTTAGTAATGAAAATTTTGATGTAAACCTACCTAGGTAACCTTTGTTATCAATAGGTATGAAAGGTATATCGATCTATATATGGATCTATGTATATTGCAAATTATGTATCCATAATGCTAACCTAGATATGGAATAGTAAATGTGGGACATCGTATGTTTAAGATGCTTAAAGGTTCCGCTCACGACCGTGCAGCTGTGTGCCGTGTATACCTCTTCTCGCTACTTCTCAATCGATGAGTGCCTAGCTGCCGTGACTGATATATTAGTTTGGACACCATACCTACAACCATCTGTCTAGCTATTGTCAGCTTAACAGAGTCACGCTCACCACATGGCCGCCAGCAAAAGAATCTCGCCGGAACGACTTGCAGATCTGCGGCGGATGTACGACTGCCTCTGCGAGTGGCTAAACTTCGACGATGACACGAAGCCATTTGTGCGGCAAATCTTAGACAGCGACTTTGTCAAGCCTTTTTTCAGAGAGTATCGTCGCGAGTACCTCGAAGTGGCAACAGAGATCGCGGACATAGACTACAACGAGCTATTCCAGTGGTGCAGGTCCACGAATGCATTCGACATGCCAAAGTACTGGAGCTCCAAGGCTCCTTCGAAGGAGGGCTGGACAGCGCTCGATCACGGGACTCGCTTTCTCGTCTGCGTCCTTCGCTTTAGCTGGGAGAACGGCGGAGAGTGGACACATGGCAAATTCGATCCCGACAATGATCAGGATCTGGAAAGTGAAACCGAGTTCTACCAGGTCTGGGCCATCCTGCAGTACTTGCAAGCAGACTGGGAAGCAGCCAATTTGAAGGGGTGGGATGCGAGCAGTTTGGTCAAGACGTTCACGAGAATGAGGCTGTAACTTGGTAGTGAGATTTACTGTGGTAGTACAGTAGGATAAGCTGAGTACCGGTACCTAAGTACAGAGAAACCCGTGGATTGTCACGAGGCGGACCATATAGGGGGGGTATGAACTATGTTGTTCCGCGAGGGACTACAACCTATCTGGGGAGACCCCGGGTATACATACAAGAACCTCTTTGTCTTCCTGCCCAAGTCTCATCCTGACAGGTCAGGTATCAAGGTCAGGTATCCTGACATGGATAGAGAATTATAAACACACTGATGAGAATTAAGAAGATGCAGTCATAATCGATATTTAAAGTCGTCGAGACTTCCTATGTGTATTCGTGTCTAGGTCTAAAACCACCCATACGTAATATATATGGTAGGCATCCCGCGAACTGAGCCGTATAGATTCCTTCCCCGTTCTATGGGTATCATTACGTCCGTCTATGATCGTTTCCCCCCTTCTAAGATAAAATAAGTAAAATAGTCGATGCAGTATATCCAATCAAACATTATTCAGTGTCGTATCCTCACTCCTTCCCTCGCCCCTGGCTTCCTTTCCGGCGGTAATCTCCCCAACGCTCCCCGTGGATGGCTCGACGAGGCCGGAATAGTGACCTGGTTGCTTGCTCCCGTCTGGGATATGGAATCGCTTGTCGATCCGGAGCGGTGTTAGGATGCATAGAATGATGATTTCGAGGGCGAAGTTGAAGACATAGAATGGAGCTTTGCCATGGTACCAAGCAGGGTTAGAGATGGGTCGTGGAGGCGACCAAGCCGTTCCAGCCCTGAAACCTGAATTCAGCACGCAGAGGCACGCGGCTAGAAGGACCACTATGGTCTTCGTCCTCATGCTACCGTGTCCAAAGTGCTCTTCGGCAGGAGATCGAGGTAAAAGATAAGCGGCGGCTATTACGAAGATGGGTACAGTGGTGAAGACGAGGAGGTAGGTGCCAGAAGCAAGCTGAATGTCCCGGCAAGCTTGCAGGGTGTACGGGTCTAAGCTGTAGACAGACAGCACCACGGCAGTGATGACCATGATCAAGGCGCAAGGGATTCCGACGTAGAGGGCGCCGTAGAGGAGACGGAGCGACCTGTGCCAGCCGAGGGCGGGCTGTTTGGCTCGCAAAATGCGCTGGGCAAAGATGAGGTTGATGACATAGACGATGAGGATGCCGGCGTTGACAAAGATGTTGGCGGCGATGGCCAGGCGAACGTTGGTCTGGCGGGTGGCCCACACTATTCGCAAGACGAGGGTGGTGATACGGGCCATGCAGAAACCGAACAGAGCGGCAGACGGAACGAACTTGTGACCTCTCCGATTGTTAAGCTGGAATATGGTCATGTTGGCCACGGCGAAGGTTACGTATAATGCGACGAAGACGGCTGAGACGGGGACATCGGGTATGGTTGAAGGGACGCCACCAACGCCCGCCGCCGTCGACGCGTACGGCGGTCCTGCTCGATGCTGTTGTGACATATTATTGTTGTTATTATTACTGGGTATATGATATTATCAAGGGACGAGGTTGAAGTGTGCAGGTGAAAGTAAAAGTGTACAGATGGGAGTAGAAGTGTGCAGACGGAGATGCATATACGGGCTACGGGAAGGTAAAAGAAATAATCTGCTTGAACTTGAGACGAGAGAGTCTTGGGACGAAGCTTGGCGATGGATGCAAAGCTTGTTATATTTAACTTATACGACTCATGGCCTGTCGTCGTAACTAAATCAGTCATAGGATCACCCCATTACACGCACGTAGTCAGGATCTATGACCTACGTACCTAGGTACCTATCTATTTATTGTATTAGGTAGGAAGTAATTGAGCTGTAACGGAACCGGCGCCGCGGATTCCTATGTAGCGAACCCCCGCCAAGCGCCCCTGTCTATCCAAGTTAACCACATTCCCAAAATGGTAAGTCACGTCGAGCTCGCCCAATCGCGCATTGCCAATTTGTTGCTAGAGACGAGATCGCGGCGATTTGGAGCACCGATGGCCGACATCCTTTTCAATAACATCCCAAGTCCACATTACACAAGCACACGAGCGGTACAACCAGTTACCGACTCTTCGGGTCCGCTACGTAATATCGCAGCTATAAGTACCTCCTTAAGTAGCATTGGAGTAGCACAGCCGTAGCTGAACACTAGCGCTGCAGAAACAGCAAATATTCAGCCCTATCTTAAAAGAAGGCGGCTACTTCGCCTTTAACAATAGCGCGAATAAAGGAACGCAGCTGTCGGATGACAATAAACTTAGGTACCTACCTCCTAGTGTAACAGGTATATATCCGCCATTCAATGCGTACTTGGAAATGGATATAGACAATAAACATATAAGCATAGTTAGGTACCTAGTTATATGTTCTTATTATACACGCGTTACATTATTAGATAGGATAAGGCGCGCATATGTATTTAAGGACTAATAGGTACCTGGAATGTATTTACCTAACTTTGAACCTTTTCAGATGAGTGATAGCCTATAACTGGCTATAATCCTTTATAGTTCCTAACCTCTAAGCTCGGGCCTTTTCACTCTACCTTGTCACTTAAACGCGGAATAGCCTAAATCCATTATTTATATAGTCCTTATGCCTTACGATATGTTTAATCTTGTTTCCTTGGAATGTTATCTTTTCTCATTCGTAAATATCTAGCCCGTAAGGTAAGAAAGGTAAAGATTCGCAATCGTTATATCGTTTGATTTCTTTTCGAATATTATAAGAATCTAAGTATAACATTTATATCGTAGATTTCCTATAACCTTTCCCCTTTTATAGTTTTTATCTTCGTATATAAGTCGCTTTATAATTTTAGATAACTTACGCTTTATATTTAAAAACATAATCCCAATATTACTATAAATCCGGTAAATAATTTACCTTATACCTAAATAAAACTAAATAGAACTTTTATACTTTCTATTTATTATTTATTTACGATTATATCTTTATTTTAAGGATATTAACAACTATCTATTTTTGTTATTTCTTAGTTATCGAAAAGAAAGAGGAATACGTTAATAAAGTTCTCGAAATTACCTAAGTATATAATATATTATCTTTTACTAAATTCCACGTTACAATTCACCTTAATATAGTAGGTACACGTCTATTACGTTCCTAATTCTCGGGATCAATGTTATAAATATCATAACTGAATGTTCGTCCAAAGATGTTATATGTTATGATTACGTACCTCGAGCCTTGCATAATTCCCTCTATCGACGAAGGGTAAGACTCACTGCGCTTAAAATTAACTACCCTCTTAAAGATAAACAGTAGCTACTTTATCTCTATCATTACCACCCTTAATAGATCGCAGCATGATTATAATTGACTGATGTCTAAGGAGCCTGTAACATGAGCGTAATAAACACCTTAGCTAGTATATGGATAAGGTCATCTCTGACTAGAGAGTCATAGTTCCAAAACCGTCTTGACCGTATCTCTATGTCTTGACTGCCTAGGACTTGGTAAGGATGAAGCCAACCTTGAACCGCAGAATGTGCGATTCAGGGAAATTCGCCGGTTAGTTAGGTAGGAATCTATCTATAACTGGCAGCCGAGATGGTGACCCGAAATTTGGGTAACACGTCAGCGTTAGGTGACACGCATTAGGCATGACATAATCCTGTCAAGGCATCCTTATGAACTAGTACATCGGACTCGGAATACCTCCCCGAGTGGAATTCACGGTATCTATGCGAGTATCCGAATTATCGTAGGGTGACATCACGGGTTATATACCTACTCGGCATGGTTACCGAGCACAGCATGTAACGACTATTAAGTTGAGGTAGTGATTCGACGTCAGATCTCAATCTGATTAGGAGATAACTTGCCTAGTGACTGGGTAACCTTTGATAGAATCTCGACGGCTCAAGGAACCCTTAGGGACAGAAACAGACGCGTCAGTCTGTATCAGGGCATTTTCGACAATGGCTGACCGACAATATGGGACGTTCTTGCAGGGGTGGCAGGGGTCTGTCGATTGGGTACACATATCCATGGATGTATTCCTAGCTCCTGGGTACTCGTAGGAGGTCGCAGTGCAAAGGCCAATAATTAGTCTATATTACTATCTAGCGTCTCTTATGTATTAGCATCTTTTTGTACAAGAGATTATAACCCATGTCTACCGTCACAGATCCCACCCTATTGGTTTACCGCCCCATGCAATGCCACGTCGCCGAGCCTCCTAGAATAGCTAGTCTCCACCGCAAGTGTTGACAACACTAGACGAACTTCACCTAGCATAGTATGAACCAGACAAGGCGGATAGTCTAGTGCATCCCGAGGAAGGATCTGCACCTCAAGTAGGTAAATACAACACCTCGGAAATATGATGCGGGCGCGCTAGAGACCCGAGTCGTTGTTGATTGATAAAGCAAACGCCTGCCCCCGTCGACAAGTACCCTTCCCCTTCTCCCGTCCGTGTTGAGCTCGCTAGGGTCCTACTTCAACAGTCCTCCGTAACGCTTCTCGCTTAAAACATGTTTGAAAGTGAGGGTGTAGCAGCCCTCAGGAGCCTGCGAGGGAAATTGCTCCAGATCCCGGACCTGCGGCCGGTTTACGCAAACTGGACATCTGGTCTTAGTCCTCACTGCGACGAGCTGAGGGTATTTGTCGAAGAGAAAATAGACGTCTATGTCAAGGACGAAAAGGCCCGGCTAAAGACGAAGGCGATCGATCTTGGTTGGTTTACATCGTTGTAAGTTCCGATCCTAGATGGTCTTAAGCGTGATGATGCTAAACGCGCTATGAGTTACAGGTGCTATCCGGACGCAGAGATAGAACAGCTGAAGACAATGGCCCTGATGTCTATGGTCTTCTTCATCTTTGATGATACAATTGACAAGGAAATTGACCACGAGACGCTGGATTTTGCCTCTGACTTTGATGCAGCCTCGAAGCTCAGACAGGATTCGATTACGTATATGCGATATCAATTCGCGCAGGATCTTACCAAGCCTAACCCGAGCATCCAGCCGCCTCGTGTACCACAGGAATTTGCAAGTTTCGAGGGATTTGCGCCGAGGGTGACGGCAGCTGCCGCAGGTCAAGTCGATGTTGGCAAGCTTGGGGACGACTTCCAAGAATTCATCGAGGCGAACGCCCTAGAACAGACGTACCGGCTTTCGGGGAATTTGCCGAGCATCGAAGAATATTGGACATACCGCCACGGCGTCGGGGCCGTATTCCCATATTGTACCATGCACCAGTATGTGAACAACATGTGCTTGCCTGATGGTTTAGCCTGGTGTGAAGAGGTAAAGGTCATGCGTTTGGAAACTAGTGCTCAACCACTCATGTAAGTTTATTGGTCTTTGTCTGACATATGTTGGGTCATCTAAATGGTTCGACGACTAGTTGCAACGACCTCTATTCGTTGAAGAAAGAAATGGTATGCACTTCTACTTGGCTGCTCGCAGATAGGCCTTCTAGAGAAACTAAGTGAGATATAGAAAGAGGACACGCCTACGAACCTAATACCCATCATGGTGGCAGAACTGGGAATGTCACTAGACTCGGTTGTGTCGGAGCTGGTAGAGCAAATGTACTCTTCAGCTAAGAGATTTGACGCAGCGGCTACCTCACTTCGAGGCAAAGGACGCGGGTATGACGACAGTGTCCAGGACCGGATTGATATGTTTATCAAGGCATTCGAGACATTCCAGACGGGCTGCTTTAAGTTCTTCATGAACTCGAGGAGATTTGGAGTTAAAGAGTATGAACAGGAAGATGGAAGTTATCTCATTCCATTGTAGAGCGAATATGACAAGCTCTCGGATGTATATCTTCGAAGAAACTAGATTTGAGTTGCCTGCCTACCTTACCGAAGTGTGGCCAGCTTCCTATCTTATAATATACTGGTAGTATAAGACATCAGTTATGAATCTCAACATTGAAGCCTTATTGCCACAAATGATGTCGAGAATGACTCCTTACTTACCTACCTACCTACCTGTACCGTAGGTATTTTGCTAACGATAAGACGGGTGAGTTAGACGATACCATATTAGTATCCGAAGGAAACCACGCTGCCTTACTAACAATATGGGGCTCTTTACCGACCTCGGGTATGTTTTTAGGACCTTTCAGGACGTCGGACCTGCTATGTTAACTTAAGTAAATAACATTCCATATGAGCTAGACCAATGGGCAGGCGTGAAAAATAGCTCATAACGAGAACAAATGAGATTTATAGTTGATTCTCAATTATGAGGCTCTGAGACGTAGGCTACAGCAGCAACTACTTGTATCTTCCGGTCCCGTAACCCCTGAGTCCATTTACTATTACAATAGCATCTAATATCGCCCCCCAATCAAGCATGGATTTCCCACTATCTAGCATTACATTAAATAGCACTTACATCATTCCTTCGGTTACATCATGGCTTCCAAGACGGCCTTGACTTTCGGTGTGGAGCACGAGTTTCTCGGCATGGAAGTTTCAACTCGTGTCCTCGACTTCGATGAGCAAGGCTATGCTGAGTTCAAGGCCGCTCTCGCTGTGATCAGGGCCAGCGGCGAACTTTCAAATCCCAGGATAATCTCCGAGTATGGACGAACTCGAGGCACTCTTGTCCGACCCGAATAGATGTGACATAAACCGACGGCTAGCTCTAGCTATCTACACCCGAGAAGATGATCATACTACTGTCGAGTTGCGCTATTTTCAGAGTACGATGGATGAGGAACTCGGTGGGAAGTAGGTTCGCATCGTAGCAACAATAGTCCGGGGGGAAACAGAATGACTTAGGGAGATATACGACTTTGAAAACATCCTCGAGCTTTTTACCCCGTCGGTCGACCCTCCTTGCAGTTGAGCCGTTTAGAGACTTGCGAAGTGAGTAGGTCTTGGATCAGGGGCAACCGACTACCTACTTTATTGTCAACGTACGTGCTACCGAACGCGGAGGAGCGAAGATGAAAGCCTAGCGTGTAATTCCGTATATTCTATCATTCCGTTTTCTTAGATACCAGGAGACAGACTATTCCATGTATGTGTGGCACTAAAGCGTTAAAATCCTTCTTTTAGTTGAGTCAAATGATAGGACAATCCTTCAGTCATCCTTTCATGTGTGTCAAGTTGGTCTACTTCAGGGGCTAGATTCACCTATGGCAAAGAGGCAAGGATAGATCAGAGCTATGGTTATCAACAAAGGAGTAGCAATTTGAGTTAAAGAACACAATAATGTATTGTTCAGGCCTACGGGACTTGACAAAGCATCTCTTTCAATATTTGGTCGGTTTTGTGTCCGATTCACGACAATGTGATTGAACAAGGCCGAGGTCTAAAGATAAAACCGGGTTGGCCATCTCCAAGGGGTCTAGTATAGATTCACCAGATTCCGACAAGTTCTCTCGCGGCCAACATAGAAATCTTGCCCAATTCAAGCTAACTGAGGGAACTCAACTCGGAAGGACTAGTCCAGATAATCTAGACGTCCAGCTGGCAAGCAGGCTTGCTATACGAAATGGCAGATACACCACCGCCAACTCCAGCAGAGCCATCCGGCAAAGCTCCTGTGATAGGACTCTGGCCTTCTCAAGAAGATGCTGCAAATAAACCCCAGAAGCCGATTGGTTGCGATGCCATTGTCTTCTATCATACATGTGGATGTCGCAAAGGAGACAGGCCGATATACCTTTGTCGTACCAACGATTGCAAGCACGAAATGTCAAATCTACTTGTAGGTGGTTTGCCATATGCATGTCGGCAACCAGAGCGCTCTGGAGCGTGCGAGATTAAGGACCGCGCTGAGGTAGAGTTCGTCCGAGAGATAGATACGGCAGATCGACTCGAGAGCTTCTTGATCCTCACGAAATGTACTAAAGCCGACATCGATACTATCACGCCATCCTCGACCGGCTCAGATTACGAAACTTGGGATGAGGAGATCTGTAGTCACTACGACCGAATCCAAGTCCTAACAAGGCTCAAGCTTACCTCGCGAGCCCCCCTAGACGTTAGAACTAGCATAGATATGGAAGAAGTTAGGACGAAGCTTCGAGCGCAATCCGAAATCGAGCTTTCCCGGGAAGGGCTGAACGAAAGTAATGGTAGCGACGTTGAGAGAAACGGTGATAGAAGTATCGAGATCGTCGATGCTGGGTGCGACAGCAATGAAGATGGAGAGAGCGCTGTTGGGATCGACGGTGAGGTCGAGAGCAAGAATGATGCTGAGATCGACAGTTCAAATAGCCAAGGAGAGGCCGACAACGAAAATAATGTTGAAAATGGAGTTGAGAGCGATGTTGTGGACAATGGTGAGAGCGAAATAGGGAGTGACGGTGGGGTTGTCGTCGAGACCGACATCGAGGGCAACAGCGAAAGCGACGTTACAAGCGACAGCGTAAATGTGATTGAGAGCGGCATTCAGAGCAATGTCAAGCAGTCGTCGAGTGGGACCGATAGTGAGATTGACGGTGAAAGCGATGCCGAAAGCAATGACACGAGTAAAGTCGAAGGCGACGTCGAGAGTGATATCGAGAGTGATATCAAGAGCGTTAGTAAGACCTATGGTGAGAGCGATACTGAGAGCACCTTCGACAGCTTAGAGGTAAGTAATGTGGACTATGGCATAGATAACTCGGATGAAATCCAGCTGGGAAGAGTAAATCAAGATGAGCGCGAGGATACTCTCTCAACCGCGGGGATAGTCGACACTTCTAGCGACTATTTGGAGGATATTTTCAGTGACTCGGACGCAATGAGCGATGACTTGATCGACTTCCTTCTCGTCGACGAGAATAAGCCCAAGGAAACGAAGAAACGTTCGGGAATGGGCAAGGTTTGGTCGTATTTTCGCATATTATAATTCTTGACGTTGGTAGCATATAGTTCCTGGTTTGAATAAAAGTCTTGAATTGATCGTTAGCACCTACTATCGAGTTCACGCCGAATACGTGGTTTTATAGTCTTGAGGACAATTGAGATTGGTATAGTAACTTCACAGCATCACCTCTCGTAATCTTCAACTCGGACGGTGTCATAGGACCCCTTCCCTAGCTTCGATTTAAATGTTATCTTTGTATTCGGTCACACTGATCCCATGAGGCGCACATGCAGCCGCCAAAGCGTCTTCGCCGGATTCTCCCCTCTCTCGACAGCATCTAGCCACTCCTCAACTAGCTCGTACGCGAATTCATTATCGCAGTTCTGCACCGCAGCTTCGAAGTCCCTCAGGTCTTTCCCGTTTTTGAAGGCGTCGATCCACCCGGGACAGATATCCCTCATCTCGTCGATGTACACCTTACGCAGCAGGGTTATGTGATGCTGCTTCAAGTCCCTGTCATACCTCTGCTGGCCTTGGCTGCCGTCAGGTTCCACTCGAGTGACTCCGTGGGGAGTCAACGGTTCAATGTTCCGATCGTATTCTTGTTGTAGAAAAGTTGGAAACTGGCAGGCTTCGTAGAGAGGTAGACAAGAGACACACTGCCAGTCAATCACGCCAGAGAGAATGCCGTTCTCGTCGACGAGAATGTTGTCGAGGGAGAGGTTGTCATGCCAGAGCACAGTCGGTTCGTGGACCTTCGTTGCGTCACCGGCGGGATCCTCGTCGTCATCAGTTGATTCGTCGCTAGAAATTGGTTCCAGACCAGAGCCGGAGTTGGCAGATTGGAAAACCCCGTCCTCCAGTTCCCGGAGACGATCAACAAGCTCCAGCATTCTAGCCGCTGTCTTCCTATGACCTTCATCTTCAGTTTCTTCTATTCTGACAAGCAGTTCGGCACCAACAAGACGAAGACGGCGTTCCGTCCATTTGAACGCGGTACGGAAAGGTATCTTGTGATGACGTATACTGGCGCGCTCGCCCTAGAAGAGCGCCATTGACACCATCTCGCCTACCGGTGGTTGACAACCCGGCGCGGGCGATTCCGAAGAATATATATTGCCGATGCCTCTGAACTGTTTCCCGAAGGCCGTGGCGGTATACGCAGCGATTTGCTTAACGATGCGTTCCTTGGCATCCTGAGTGATATGGGGCCAGCATTGAGAAAGGGGTATCCCGTCGATCCAATCCATCAGAATCCATTCAAACCCTATGGGGTTGTTGCGCGAGGAATCGTAGTGGTGGACCTTTGGGACGGGTAGACTAGTGTTTTTGGCGATCCATCGGAGCGTCGCCACCTCGCTCTCTGTCTTTGCTTTGGGGCATACCGGCAGAGACACGCGCATGACAAGGTAATTCTGCTCGCACAAGACGGAGTACATCTTGTTGTATGCTCCATCCCAGAGATGTTCGACCTTGTATTGCTTGTCCGGGCCGATGGTTTTCTGGAGGGTCAGCACGATGGAATCAATTGTCGGTTCAGCAGTCCATGTAGGTTTGACCGAAAAGAAAAGGCCGTCGCTAATCCATCGGAGCCCGTGATTTGGGTCACCCTGATGAAGAGGGCGTGCTTCTGAGGAAGTGGAATCGGCTGCAGACTCTAGGAAATCATCGCCTAGAGGTGAATCGGCAGGATCCCCAAACAAGGAATCGCAATCCAGAGAGAAACCCAGACTCTGCCTTCTATCTTCCGAGACCTCGCCCTGGAATAGAATGCCTTCGTCCGACATCTTGTCGCTATATGATTACCTCTCGGGCGTTGTCTAAGGGGGTCAGAATGTTAGTCAATTCGAGGTAGGTATCTAGGTAAGGGGAAGAATGAAGCTGGGAACGACACGAGCTCAGAATGAAGGCGCTAGGGTCATGCGTTTGATGATGCAGTGCTACAAGATTCAGATACAGCTTAAGACACGGCATACTTACTTGAGTTTAGTTGATGTTATGTATATGCAAGTTCTGCAGCGAGAAGGCTGTTGGGTGAAGGTAGGCTCGAATCAGGGTTTAAATAGAGGAATATGAAGGGATGAATTTGTAGGGATAGAATAGATCTTATGTGGACTAGATCTGATGGGTTAGGAATGCTGGCTGCCGACTATCCCGCTGTTTCGGCAGCTAACTACGGGGAGCTCTCGTCGAGGGTACGTAGGTCTAGGACCCTTAAGACTTCTTCTAGCTTCATGCTCACTATTCTCAACCTGTTCAAGCAAGACGTTGACACTCAAGACCTTTGAAGTTGCATGCTGGGTTTGTATGAATTGGAACGAGAACGGGGCTATTTTGGGAATTTGATATTATTATTTGAATTGAGGAGTTATATGGAGTACCTACCTAGGTAAGCATGATGATGGCACTCCATCTTTGATGCTTCACTCTACCGAACGGGATAGATGTAGAATATAGGAGGGATGTGTTTTGCTCACGTGCCAACCTCTCCGGGATATCCCATGGACGTGATATTCAGTTATGCAGATAACGAATACCGATCTTTCACCGACACGGCGCATCCATGGGTGTCCCCACAGAAATGTACCTCATCCATACATGTACCTGTAAAGGTCGCACTAAGTACCTACCTTAGTAAGGTCAGGACTGTAACCCCGGCATCGATCGGCCCATCAATGTTTCTTTCCTTCCCCCCAGTTGGGACCGGCGGTCGGTCGATCGGCGGTAGAAACAAGAAGCTTTATAGTTTCTCGCATCGCCAACAATTCTTAACCCTTCCTTCACCACCTCGTCAATTACAACTAACTTCCTTTTTTACTTGACTCTGCGTTGCCTTGGTCCTGTAGCCTCCCCCTTCTTTCTCTTCTTCTTTATCATACCCTCAGATCAATACATTTAGAAAAGAAAGACAGAATAAATTAAGAAAATGATTCCCGCACGAGCTGTTTTCGGCGGCATCCAACGTCGAGCTTTCTCGGCTTCGGCGCGAAATGTAAGATACCCTCTACCTCTTTGTCTTCTTCCAACTGCTATTCCTACGTCTTGTCTCGGACCGTGGCAAGGGAGGATTTGTGGGATTGTGTACTTCATGCCGAATAGGATCACCAATTGCTAATGTTCGCCTGTTTTGTCTAGCTCTCCAAGGTCACCGTTCTCGGTGCCGCTGGTGGTATCGGCCAGCCGCTGTCTCTTCTCCTCAAGCTCAACCCCCACGTAACCGAGCTTGCTCTGTATGATATCCGCGGTGGTCCTGGTATGTCGTACACTTAAATTGGCGAGAGACTGTGACTACAGGACCCGAATCTGCTTCTCTCGCCTTGCGCCGGCTGAGCTGACCTATAATTGGCGCATAGGTGTCGCTGCCGATGTCTCCCACATCAACACCAAGAGCACCGTCAAGGGCTTCGACCCAACTCCCACCGGCCTGGCTAACGCCCTCAAGGGTAGCGACGTCGTCCTCATCCCCGCCGGTGTCCCCCGAAAACCCGGCATGACCCGCGACGATCTCTTCAACACCAACGCTTCCATCGTCCGCGACCTGGCCAAGGCCTGCGCCGAGTCTTGCCCGGAAGCTAACCTCCTCATCATCTCCAACCCCGTCAACTCCACCGTGCCCATCTGCGCCGAGGTCTTCAAGGCCCGAGGCGTCTACAACCCCAAGCGTCTCTTCGGCGTCACCACCCTTGACGTCGTCCGCGCCAGCCGCTTTGTGAGCGAGATCAAGGGCTCCGATCCCAAGGACGAGAAAATCACCGTCGTCGGCGGCCACTCCGGCGTCACCATCGTCCCTCTCTTCAGCCAAAGCGGTCACCCTGACTTGACATC
The DNA here is from genome assembly GCA_022578875.1 of Hypoxylon crocopeplum. Classification (NCBI taxonomy): domain Eukaryota; kingdom Fungi; phylum Ascomycota; class Sordariomycetes; order Xylariales; family Hypoxylaceae; genus Hypoxylon; species Hypoxylon crocopeplum. The sequence goes on along the minus strand of MU399586.1, from coordinate 343,880 downwards.
CAATGTCGATCTTGTGAAGCGTGTCCAGTTCGGTGGTGACGAGGTCGTCAAGGCCAAGGACGGTGCTGGCTCTGCTACCCTGTCTATGGCCATGGCCGGCGCCCGTATGGCCGAGTCGCTCCTCCGCGCCTCGCAGGGCGAGAAGGGTGTCATCGAGCCTACATTCGTCGACAGCCCGCTCTACAAGGACCAGGGCATCGAATTCTTCGCCTCCAGGGTCGAGCTAGGCCCCAACGGTGTCGAGAAGATCCTCCCCGTTGGCGAGGTTGACAGTCACGAGGAGAAGCTTCTGGAGGCGTGCTTGGGCGACTTGAAGAAGAACATTGAGAAGGGAGTTGCCTTCGTTGCCGCCAACCCGCCCAAATAGATATTTCGGATCCAGACCTAAGCCGTGATTTGGGGGTGCGCAAATAATTGTGAAGGGGGAGACGGCCGCTTTGCTGGCTGGGATGACGCAGATCTGCTATTGTTGTTTGGTCTAAGGTGATTCTCAGCCGGCTTGCGCTTGACTTCCGCTGCTTATCTCGCGGGAAAACGTAATAGACTTAGTACCTTGAGAATTGTACGATATCAAATTCAAAGACATGATTTGACGATACCTCCCCTCAACACAATATGTTCCCTCTAGCAGGAATCAACCCGTGCATCTAGTCGTATGTCGCCAACACCACGTTGGCTTAAACGTAAGAATAGGCGGCGTTGTATGCTGACATGCCAATTCCCACTCTATATAAAGATACATAAGCAACATCACTGCCCACTAGTGTTTCTGCGACTCCTCAGCACCTCCGGCTTGCCAATCACTGCCTCCAGAGCCCTTGCCAAGCCCTTCTCGTCGTACCATAGCATGCCCTCCACCCTCCGCCCGTAGACCCTGATACAGTCTACGCCCATTGCCCCCAGCTCGTCCTTGTTCACCTTGGGCGCCCCCTCGTCCTCGAGGTAGATCAGGTGCGTCACGTACCGCCGCGCCTCGCCCTTGCCTCTCTCGTCCACGGCAAAGTTGCCCTGGCTCTCGGCCGCGGCCCGCGCGATGGCCCTCACAAAGTCCGTCGCGGTCAGCGGGCTCGCGCGAGGCCCCGTCTCGCGGTCGACGCTCGAGTTGAGGATCAGCACCTTGTAGCGGACGCCAGCGTCGGCGAGGGCGGCGCCCACGCCGCGCAGGACCAGGCTCGGCACGATGGACGTGTACAGGCTGCCGATGCTGTAGATGACGGCGCCGGCGCGGCGCACGGCGTCGAGCACCTTGGGGTTGGCCAGCGGCCATATCTCGTGCCCGTACGGGTTGATGTACCAGATTCGCTGAACGCGGGCGGGCAAGTCCTCCTCGGCGGCCTTGCTGAAGTCGATGTACTGCTTGCGCAGCGTCGGTAGCGACCCCGGCAGGGTGGCGTCCTCGATCCGGTCATGCTCCTCCATCTCGCCGCGCGTATGCTCGTCGTCGTCCGACGGCAGCGCTGTGGGCGCCGACGGGTGCGAGATGGAGTTCTGCCCCGTGATCTGCGTGCCGTCAGCCAGGCCCGCCGAGATGTGGTGAGTGAAGTTGGAGTTGATGGCCGGCAGGGCCGACACGGTGGGTGGGATGCAGCAGATAGTAGACAGCAAGTAGATGGCCGACTCGAGGGAACCCGTGAAGACCCGAGCTCTAGAAAAAGGGAGGATCAGCGACCTTCTTAATAACGTATGTGCGCGTGTTAAGGCAAGAGACAACAAACAAATAACAAATAAATATATAGACATACCCGGTCAGGAATAGGTTGCCAATACTAGCCTTGGAGAAATTGAAGACGGAACTGGGCCGCACCCTCTTTACTATCTCCATGTTGACAAGGTTGAAGACGGACCGGATGAGCTCACGCTTCTCGCTTGAGATGTTGGTCCAGAGCTCGTCCCTCCCTTCAACGATGTCTAGCCATTGCAACCGCGCTTGTAGAGGATCAGATGAAAGTCTGTGGTTGAAGAGATCCTTGATGGATGCTCGTTCTGCATCTGTTTCTGATCCGGGAATCAGACGCACCAGTCGGCCTATGACAGATCTTAGAATTAGCAAAAAGAATATAAATATATAACCATATATATATATATACAGAGAGAGAGAGAGATGATTAAACTTACTGCGGATGTCACCAATGCCTATCAATTACTCATACCCATCATTAGCCTCGTAGACAAAATAGGGGGGGACCGATGAAGCGCAAGGGCAAGGACAATTACCGGGACCGCCAAATACGCGAATGAGTTCCGACGAGCTGCCACCATTGTCGCTTATAGGTATAATGTAACTCAACGAGCAGTTACGGCTCTCCCTAATGTTTTCGAACACGTCGACCAAGCTATTAGTCGCCGTCCCACCTCCGAAGACCACGATACCCCTAGGCCGAGACGTGTCCATGATGTTTGCGCGGTCAATGATATACGAATCTAGACTGGTTATGGTGAGGGCTGAGAGGACAACAAATCATCTCATATCATATTTATTGCACTCGAATTCGTGCCAATATACCTAGTTAGTTGGTTGCTAGGCCTCAGTCTCATACTACCACACATACGTCAGGGGGTTAGGATATCGCTTCATGTAAATGGTCAAAACATCCCGATAAGGCTAGAGGTTATGTGAAATAGACACCTTTTGAAATTCATGGAAAACATGGAAAAACCAAGTGAGTGGAGGTGACAATGAACACATTCGTCCCGAAGTTTGCCCGGCCTTCATTCCCCTTTGTCACTAGTGATGACAGTGATGTGTCCGAGCAAAAGACTGGTGAGTTCGTCTACGCAACTCCCTCTTCTATATCTATAATGTTGGGTCTATACATTGACTATGATGCAGAATCCAGATGTCCCCTGAATTAATGAGAATAGGGAAATTATCTTGCCGGCTGCGCGTGACCTCCTCGAGCGCCTTGGCCCCATTCTCGGATCTTTTGTCTTCGTTCCTCTACTTTCCTCTCAAACTCCTCCACCTTCTCCAGTCGCTTCCTCTCCTCCTCGGCGTCTTTCACTGCTTTTTCGGCCGTTTTCCTTGCTCTCTCGCGCTCGATCTGCTCTGGTCGCCGTGTTGCAATATCGCGGGGGCGGAAGTCGCTGAACAGCCACTTGAGCACCACTTCGATGACCCAGCAAGCGGCGTAGTCGATCACCATGACTGTGGTCATCGTAGTCTTGAACTCGCCCGAGAATTTGACGAGCTTCATCTGCTGATTAAGTTCCGGAATAAATTCGGTGGAGCACGAGAAGGCAATGGCAGTGACGCATACAATGCCCCAGAACATGCCTCGGTTCTCGGACAGTGATTCTCTGAATGGTCTACCCTGATAGTTGACCGCAAAGGTGGAGATCTGCTGGATGAGCTGCAAGAGATACACAGCGCTGTTCAGCAGCGACGGCTTGAACTCAGCTTCAAGGTCGACAGTTTCAGGTCGTCTATACGACATAATTAGCTAACCCCAATTATTAGACAACACAGACAAACTTACGGATCGAGCCTATCGCAGAACCGGGCGATGTAGATTAGCGTTGCGATATGAACCGCGAACTGGCCAAGAATTGAACCGATGATATAGAAGTTGAAGATGTTGGGCTGCGGTCTCTCCTTTGACAACCCTTCGACCGACCTAGCGCGAGATATCGAAAGGAAGCACACGCTCATGAGCATCCCACTGATGGTGATCTGCCCATCGCCAAATTTGATGCCTTCAAGGTAGAGAACACTGAGACTGTAAGCGCTGATGAGGCAGTTGAGAGCCAAAATCTTGTACATCTGGATCGTGGCAACCAGGGTGCAACGGCCTTGTCGAATGATGTTGGGAACCGCAATGACATTTCGTAGCTTGCTAGTGAACGGCGCAGCGACCGATGCGTCACCCAACTTGAGAGTCGGGGGCTCGTCGTCGCCTAGCTCTTGTTCCATCATGGCACTCGTCATCTTGTCAGCAAAGCCGGCAGCCTTGGCTGCTGCCTCTCGTTGTTTGGCCGTCCTAGGATCGTGGTTCATCAACTGCTGGGCTGCTGGGCTAGTCACCGTCTCGATGTTGGTGCCATTCAGCTTGGCAAGTTCTTCGGGTGTGATACCCCTCTTCGACGCCTCTCGTTCTATCGCTTTCTGGTAGTGGGGGTTAGAACGACCAGGTGGGTAAAGGTGAGCAATCATGGCGGGAACAGGCGGGGCTGGTTGGTTGAATCTCTTCATGAGATCAATCTGCTTCTGGTAGAGCTCTTTCATCTTGGTGTTGCGTGAATGTTCAGCAATCCTTGTCAAGTCTTCCTGGGTGCCGTTGAGAAGAGCGATGCCGATGTGAGCCTGTTTCAATGCGCCAACATCATTCGTACCATCTCCAGCCATCAGTGTAAAATAGCCCATATCCTTCAGGCCCAGGAGAATCTCCTCCTTTTGTTTCGGGGAGACGCGGGCGTATACCCACGTGTAGCGTAGGAGAGATTGCCAGGCAGCGTGATTATCCTTGAACTTGGCCAATGCATATCCAGTCACGCAGATATCCTTCGACTTGATTATCTCGGGATCAATTGGTTTCGACACATCAACATCGATATGAATTCTGTCATCAACGCTGCGCCAGACTAGCTTCTCCCCTCCATCATTATGCTCTGGTGCGTCGAGGATGAGCACATCACGATCAACGATCTCGACCTCTCTGGCGACGTGTACAGCTGTGAGTGGGTTGTCTCCGGTGATCATGACGACGCGGTGGCTGCTCTCGTTCAACATCTGTACCGCTTGCTTTGCATCCTCCTTCAGAGGACACTGAAGGACAAGGAAACCAGCGAAGGTAAGGCCAGCCTCAACATTTTCCCGCTTCAGATCGTTGATCTTGCCAGAGCCAAGCTCGCTGTCATGGGTCAATTGTTTGTAAGCGAGAGCAAGCACCCGAGAACCGCGCCGAGTAAAGTATTTAAAGGTCTCTTCGTAATCCTTGGGGACAGTGACAAGCATCTTCATAATGGTTTCCGGTGCGCCCTTCACGCCGACGAAGGTACCGCGTATCCTACTACCCGTCTTCGGATCGGCAGCGTGCACAGTCGCGACGGAGCTTTGGCGTTTCAGAGCAGACGAGAATTGAAATCGACGCCTGATTTGAACGGTGCCAGCGGTGCCGCCTGCAGCTGTAACGGCGGGCTTAGCTGCAAGGGTATCATTTTTGCCCAGAGCCCATCCGAGAGCCGTGAGGGTAGCCTTCTCCATAGGATCACCGACAATTTCGCCGTCTTCGAGCTTAACGAGAGCGTGAGCGCTAGCCAGTACAAGGGTCGTCTCCATTGCCGCGTCTTTGACGGAAGACAGGTGACTATGAGCGCCGTCGAATTCGCGAGGAGTATCCGTGCCAGTATGACCAAGCCCAAGGCCTGCAATGCCCTCAACGACCAAGTCTTCGCCGGTCAACGTGCCGGTCTTGTCGAAGCAAGCCACGTCAATACGGCCAGCGAATGGGATACGGAAAGGCTCAGTACAGAAGATGGCGAATTTAGCCAGAGCTGCCAGACTAGTATTAACTGCTAGACTGAGCTCCATAGGAAGCTCAGGCGGCACGACACTGGTGACAATTAAGACGCAGTCGAGGAGCAACTTTGACCTCTTGCGATCTTTCTTAACGCCCTCATCCCAGACATACCATGAGGCAGCCAATGCGAAAATAAGCAAGAAGAGAATGAATAGCAAAGCCTCGACGTTGTTCGCCGAAACACGCTCCGTCGAGTAGATCATGGTTCGTACCAAGCTGCCCTGAGAGGTCTCAAAGCCGGTCTTTATCACGATGGCCATGGCACCTTTGTCGGGAGGCGCGGGGACACCAGAGGCAAGCTTGGGTTTCTCCTCGTCAGGATTGCCGTGCGTGATCTGCAAGACCTTAGTGCCACCCCAGAGGAAGGCATTCTTGTCGAGACCCTCGGTATCGATGGAAGCGTCAGCAGGTCGCAGCTGAATCGAATCCTTCAGCAACGGCGTGCTCTCACCCGAAAGCATGGCTTCGTTGACGATGGCGGCGCCCTCAACCAGAAGCATATCACAAGCGACGCCGCTATCCTCCTTGGTACGTCCAACAGAAACAAGATCGGCAGGCAAGAGCTTGTCACTCTGGATCTCGGTCCACCTGCCCAGACGGTACACCCACATGTCGTATGGCTTGATGCTCATGCCTCGAAACTCGTTCAGGGTTCGCTGTCGCTGCCAAACCACAGTGCTCTCGAACGCGACGAGCATAAAGAGGGTGAACAGAGAGTAGTACCAGTACTCGTCCAACATCCAAAGGCCAACGCAAAACACCTGGAAGACGAAGAAAGGAGCGACGGCATGTTCGCGGAAGAGCTCGGTGAAGGTGGGAACAGGAATATCAAAGGTATTGGTGCCGTAGTATTGCTCGAGTCTTGTGAGTTCGGCTTGCGAAGAGATACCTTTGGACTTCTGGAATTTTCCAATACTAGGGGATGGCTCGGCATCGATTTCGTAGGTCAAGGGGCTGAAGGATTGCTTCGCGGAGTCATAGAGAAAGCGGCGCTTCTGGAACAAGAAGGACAGATTCGTCTTATCACCAACCTAAACGGCGCAAGACCGTTAGCGTGATAGAAACCGGAAGTTTTAGGCTCAACATGATTGGGAGGACAAGAAGGACATGACATGGTAGGATTTAGAAGCCAGAGAGAAGAAAGGAGAGAGGAAATTGAAAAGGAAAGGAAGAAAGGAAAAAAAAAAAACATACGTTTTCGCGATTGAGCTCACAAATATCAGCTGTGCCGGCGTTGGCAATAGGGATGACCTTGATCAACTGAGCATCTTCGATTTTCTTCGCCTTAGAAGCAGTGAAGATAGCCTTAAGATTGACACTCCAGTTCGTACTAAGCCAGACCAAGCTCTGCGCGGTGATGATGGTGCCGCACCAGACAAAGGTCCACTCAGACGACGCGATGTATTTGTCGTACAGCTCAGGCGTGTAGAAAATTCCGGCGAAGATAGGCCATATTATTGAGAAGGGCCAGATATACGTGTGGAAATAGAAGGAGAGCGGCGAGAGCAGTTCGGCGCTCTTGATCTGGGGATTGTCGACAAGAGCCATTATAAGCTTGAGCTCTTTAAAGATCCCATAAGTCGAAGGGCACGAGAATAGTCTGAATAATACTCGACTAAACAACCGGACAGGTACATCAAACAGTGGTGTACTAATGAGAGGAGGAAGATCAATGTCTTGAGAGGTTCGATGGTGTATGAGAAATTGTGTCGAAAATCTACTAAGTGACGTGTGGCAATGGGTACCTGGTACTTGATACTGCTGCCAAGTGGTGACACCCCAATTGACTGGCCAGGTGCGCACAGACCGAGAAACATTTATCGATACATAAAGTCTATCCAATACCTTGTACGTATTTATGTACCTAGGTACAGAGACCCCGCAGAACACTTGCTATCAGTTGCCTCCACTACCAGCTTTACTAACGAATTCGCTACATTTACTCCCACCTTATCATTTCTAAGAGCTCTTATGATTTTCTATTAACTAATAATAACAATAAAAATAACTTTTCTAACATTAATTAATTTTGCTTCTTCTTCTTATTAATATAGAAATGCGAATCTGAAATAAAGGTAAAGCAGAAGTGGATGCAACGAAATTACTAGCAAAACTAAGGTAGGTAGTAGACATTCGCTAGCAGGCGACACTCTGCAAATAGCACATCTCTGTGTAAGTTTTAACAGATCTCCCCGTCAGGCATCTTCACATTAGATCAGGTGCCGAAGTTAGTAAACTCGGAATTGTGAAATTATTCAAGGCCCCCATCAGAAAGGGATGGCAGAAACAGTGCTAACATCACATATTAGATATCACCTTGGTATCAAGGTGAATCAAATCATGGATAGTTGAACTTTGGGTTTGGTTTATGCTGTAAAATCTCAATATACATTTAACGTCTCCAGTTTCACGTCGGCATCGTCCGAACCCCCTCTCAAGCTAACGTAGTTCTTCCCTGAAGCTAACGTAACATTGGTCGTAGCCTTGACATATTTCTTTCTGCTTGGAAGCAAACTCAGGGTGGTCTGTGGCGCTTGATTGACTTCAACGCTCAGTTCTATAGTCGCGTTTCCAGGATTCGAGTAACTCAGCGAGAGGGTAGTCTGGCCTCCGTTCGAAAGAATGCCGGAGAAAGCCACGTTGCTATCCGACCCCAATCCTCCAACCACAGCTCCGTTAGCCGTGGCGGATGATGAGTTATCAAACACGACGCTGGTCTCTTCCCCAGTAAGGTAAGCATCGACCGCGTGGTATATTGGACCGTAGACAGGTGGCGTCCAAACCTCCAGCTCGCAAATGCCAACCCAGAGCTTAGATGATTTGCGATACAAATTGACGGCTACGAATTGAGTCTCAACTGGGTCGAAGCTCAGTTCATTCCGGTCATTGAGTAATAGGCTGGAGGAATCGTTGAGAGCGACTAGCAAGCCACTGGATCCATATATCTCTATACGGGCCGGCACGTCAACTCCTCCTCCTCTTGCAACGTCTGAGAATAGGGCGAGTGTGACGGAGGATATATTCCTCGGCCGAGCAAACGTGATTGTCAGAGTATCGTTCAGGTTAGGAGATCCGTAATTTGTCCACCTATTGTCAGGAATCGAGTCATAAAACAGAACGCCGTCAATGGCTTTGTACTGGTAGTCTCCAGAATTGGTGTATGTTGCCTCAGCTGCTGGATACTGACCAGGGCCAGTGGGGTTCGCTATATGATGTCCCACGTCAGCCATATCCCATCCTCAGTCATTTGATCGTATTTCAATGAGAAGAAATATAGAGAGACAAGAGTGTAACTCTCGAAATTATATTCTAAGTAGGGTACCTGGAATGACCAACTCAAAGGGAACAGAACGGGACTACGATGAGAATATCAGTACTGACCTGCAATGTTAATTAGTGCGTCGGCCGGAAGTATGGACGGAGGAATGTGTATCGAGACGGGCTTGTTAGCACCGTTGTAAACCTTTTTTCCATCGACGAAGATGGTCAAACCACGTCCAGCTTTGTATCTCGAACCATGTTTATCGTACAATAAAGTAACCGAGTGGCCGTGGTATGGCAGGTTCTCGAGGGCGAAGTAAGTCCAGTTGCTCGGAATGATAGGGGAAATCTTCAGTATATCGCCTTGCTGTGGCATGATCCCAAAAAGACCGGTTATGACGTCGTCGTTGTTGGTCGAGTGATCATAGTGCTCTGAGTGATTCCAGCCATCGGCACTCCAGCCGTCTATGAAGGGGTAGTGAGATTCCGCGACATAGGGCTGGCCGTCTTTTTGCTGAGTCCTCGCGTACATCTGAAGATATTGGAAGTACTGTTCTGCAGTCACATTAGTAGTTCCAGAATGATATATCGCTGCAAGCGACTTGAGCGTATGACCTGTCGAGTATGGCCAAGACATGCCATTCCAATAGCAACCTAGAAATACGGTTAGCGAAAGAGCAAGGGGAATGCTTTTTAGAAGCCATGGTCTCAGGCGTGGGACTGTCCTACAGTAATCATCTGGCCTGGTCGGAAAAAACCACGGGTCTCGTATCTCTAACGTTGTCGGACCGTAGGGGGATAGGAAACCCTCTGGATCAAACATGGCGTCGACGGCTGGCTGCGCATACGACTTATTCAGTCCGATACCAAAGCGATATGGGAACAGCCCGACCTGTTCTCTTCCGGTGAGCCGTGTCAGATTTGGATTGTTCGGCCGAATGATGTCCATAAAAAACTGTTGTTTGGGCGCCCACATTCGCTTATACATGGCTGCTTCGAGCTTGTCGGCCAGCTTGGAAAACTGAACTTCACGAAATCCATCGCGCGCAAGGTTGGCGGCTCTGGCGATAGCCCTAGCGTTTGCCACCATGTAAGCGTTATGACTAGGCCTAAAGGTGTCGGGGCCGTCCTTCCTGAGGGTCCAATCGGTTCCATTCGGGTCGGCAATGAAACCAGGCAGAGACAACTCCTGCGCATCCCAGACCGGCTGGTAATAATATAAGCCTGCAGCATCGTCGTAAACCTGGTCCCATTGATGCCACAACCGCTCCATGTCGTCGAGCTGGGTCGCGAAGAAATGGGAATCCCCGGTCACCATCGCTCGGCGGCTCGCGGCATCGAGTATCCACTGGGTGTATTGCAATGCATCGGCTGGCCCACGGGTATAAAGTTGGATATAGTCATCGCCATAGAACGTGTCTCTCAACCATTTCGACTCGTCGATCTGGTGGCCCGCAGCAGCATCAATGGATCCGAAAGCCTTGGCATAGCCGACTGGCTGAACGAACTCTGTACACATATAACCCGTTCCAGCTTTGATGTAGCGAAGATTCCGCTGAATGGTCGTCCACCTATAGTAGTAAACATCCTGGACGAGCGAGTCGGGGATGTCTATATAGGGAATATTATGCCTCAGAAAGGTCTTCCCTGCGAAGGTGCTGATAGGCGCCTCATGATCTAGGAACGAAGTGCCGCCCTCAATGTCTTGGTGCTCGGGACGAGAGGGCGTCTGGTCGACGACTGTGTATATAAGCACCCATAACACCCCGATGGCCGAGATAAGAGCGACCACTTTAAGCAGGAGATTATCAGCGGCAGAGGGTTGGCCATACTGCCCTCTCTTCACGGAAACGCCCTTGCTAGAATGTTGAGGCAACGAGTTGTCTCGGCCTTTGAATTTTATATTCTTCAAGTCGGCCGAGACAAGGGGAGCAACAGTGTCGTAGGAACGCTGCGCCATTTCGCGGGCATAGGTATACGCTACCTTAGGTAGCGCACCTAGATAGGTAGGGTTACCTCCTGCGTGACCTATCAGAGCTGCATCAATTGACAAATGACGAATGAAGACAAAGTTTGGACAATAAGGCAGAATCTAGATTTGGACGAGATCTTAATATGCGATTAATCTAAGATCGAGGTTACCTACATACATAAGGCTGATGCAGGATTGGTAAGGGGCGGGCGTCACAGCATTCAGGTACAGCCGAAGCTGGGGACTGCCCCACCATCAGACGAAAATGCGGGGAATAAAGTTGAAAGTGTACTATAAAAAGCACCTGTGTCACTCACCAAGCATAAAGCAGGGACCTGAACCGAACCTTGAGTATGTAGGTAATGAACCTATAAGAAAGTAGCCTATATCTGGATATTGCCTTATTAGTCCTATGTTCTTACAAGCTTTGAAGAGAGAATAGTAGTACGAACCTCTTTACAAGCAGAGATCTCTATTGGTTGGTGAAAAGGGCCGTATCGTCAGTCTCGAAGTTAATATAAAAAGATCTGCGTCCGTATATCTAATAAGAGTCGAAATGCCATCTTTATGTAGCCCTCCATATCCCCCCCGGCATCGAAGCCATCACCTACACCAGGTAGGTAGGTCGTTGAGAGGAGAGTCTCATGTGGTCGAAAATTGAAGGTACGATAGTCATGCATCGAGCGTCATGGGAATGACCCCACCGCATGCATCTGGGGAAAGACAAGCCAACATGGATCTCTAGCAAGCTCGTGATAGTCGATAGCTCGGTCTCGACTTGGCATTTCTTGCTTACTCCGACTCCAGATTGTCTCTGCGAGACTTCCGTGACGACACTCACCGCGGTCGTGAAAATCGGGTTGCACCATGTTGCTGAAAACTCTTCGTCTCTTTCCTGATCAATTCAACTACTACCCCGAGACTTGCAGCACTCGTCATGTCGTCCGATAGCTACCCGGTGACGTTATCACCGGTACTGGACATTAGTCTCTGTACGTGATCAAGGAGACGTTACATTTTTTCAACCAGATTCGACCAAAGGTGAGATATAGTGGTTCGTCTACCGAGGCATCCTAGTAAATGTATCGAACTAGCTATCCGTAGCATGCTAGAAGGAGGCGGATGTTGAGATTAAGAACTGACATCTGAGGAAATTAAGGATAGTTGCGGTATTATTGAAGTTGTATTAGAAATGAGGAGACACGCAGTGATAGGCAAGCAGCCGTATTTAAAAGGAGAAAAAGCAAAGTCTACATACGTACCTATGATACCGACATGTTTTCGTGGTTGTGTACATATGTGTATGTATCGCGGCAAGAAGCGGGCCGCGACGGTTGTCGTCTCAGTCTGACAGCTGTTCGTACACTAGTAGCTACATATACCTACGAGATACATAATTATTATTTCTACCTAAGATTGATGTCATCTCTCATTTTCAACCGGCACATATACAGCATCTTACAAGTCTCCCTCCGTATTCATCCTAGAGAGAAACATCTCAGTCCAAGCTTAGGTTAATCGGTCATGTCGGTGTCTCAGCTTTCGAGGTTACTGCCTCTGCCTGATGCTGAGCTGAAGCAAGTCCTTGCCTATGCAACCACCTTGTCCAAGTCGGACGCTGCCGAACACTTTTGTAATCTGCTAGGCGACTCACCCGAGGCCGTCGACTTCATAGCTAGCTTCAACTCGAAAAGGCAAGGCCCGAAAGCTTCCGCGGCAGCATCAAGCAGGCCGTCGTCAGAGATTGAGCCGGTACCAAAGCCGACGAGGGCACTCAAGAAGGGAAAATCTCAGTTGCATACTCCTTCACCCCGTCAAGTCACCAATCTTAGCCCTGTGCCTGGAAAAGCATATAGCAAGGACGTCGAAAATGACTACATCGCCCGGCGGCCTAGCCCTATCGCGACTCTAGGCGGGTCCGGAGCCTCGAAAAAGCTGTCGTCTCAGAAACCCGCAACTCCTCCGCCACCGAAACCACCTCCTTCTGCCGCTGGCCACCTGATATCGGATGTTCGCAAGCCTAAGCCGAAATCCACGCCTACTTCGCGTTCTTCGACCCCGGCCCCTAAAGCTAAGGTCCACATCTCCGGCGGTGTTGCCATGCACGGGGCGTCCACTGCCCTAATCGACCTAGACGACGCCATTCGCGTTCTTGAGATGACCACCAATCCTACTCAAGGAACTGATGATGCTGCTAGAAGATGCAATTGCGTGGCTGCTAGACATCCCCTTCTAGCTGCTGCACCGAACTGCTTGAATTGCGGCAAGGTCATATGCGTGAAGGAGGGACTTGGCCCTTGCACCTTCTGCGGCACACCTCTTCTGAGCTCAGCCGAGGTCCAGTCGATGATCCGTGAACTGCGTGCCGAGCGAGGGCGAGAAAAGATGGCAGCCGACCGTGAAGCTCACAGAAGAGCCGATGTGTCCAAGACTCCCGCTCCTTTCTCCAAGCCCCGAGAAACCCCCGACGAAACTGACGAGGCGCAGGCGAAGGCCTTAGAGCATAGGGACCGCCTTCTGGGTTTTCAGGCTCAGAATGCGCGCCGGACAACTGTCAGAGATGAGGCAGCGGATTTCGACGTCGGTGGCGCCGTGACGGGATTCGGCAGCAATATATGGGCCACCCCTGAAGAAAGGGCACGGGAACTAAAACGCCAACAGAAGGTTTTGAGGGAGATGGAGTGGAATGCCCGGCCCGACTACGAGAAGCGGCGGCAGGTGGTCAGCATCGATTTAGTCGGCGGCAAAGTTGTGAGAAAGATGGCCGCTGTTGAGCGACCAGGGAGCCCGGATGAAGGCGATGCGCAGAACAGTCCGGTTTTAGAGGAGATTAATGCTAACCGTGCGAGCGGCGCCGGCGGGGCTTTCAGCAAGAATCCTCTATTGGGTTCACTCATCAAGCCGGTCTTTGATGCCAAGGGCAAGGGATCTCAGCTAGAGGGTCGTAACCCCGGAACAACACAGTGGAGGAGAGTGCAGGACGACCTGGACGACAATGAGGCCGTTATCCTAGATGGCGGAGCATATGGCGGGGGATCTGGTCAAGAAGGTATCAATTCTACTGCAGACGAGCCTGCTTGTGGTTGATAGAGCAAGAATAAAAATATATTCTATGAGGACGAGGTTAATATATATAGTGGCCTCGGCAACGAGAGTACGTGCAGCAAAACTCATTGTGATCGAGAGCACATTATCTTTATAGCTTCGCCTTGACCGACTATCACCTCTAACTTGAACTGATGGAACTCATTCATATGTAATTGTTGACCGGGTTTCCTTTCATTACTATCCTTATTGAGGCTCGTAGAATCATTTCGTCAACCCCGATCATTTGCCTCGTCAAGAGTTTACCAGGTAAGACGTCCACAGTACACACCCTGTTATTCACCACCGAAGCCAGAGGGCTTGTGTCTTTGAGACTAGAAGCCGCCTTACTTTCATCTAGGTATAGAACGATTCGCATAACGTTACATGACATTCTGAGTAATATTAACATTAAGGGTCCTTCCTCATACGGGCATTACTGACGGTGCTGTCTGCTTCTGGATCACCGGACTTAGAACTAAGCGGCAATTCTGCTACCGACAGAGTCGATCCTAAGCTGCGGCAACTGCTTCCGTCTCCTTGCTCTCCGTAGTACCATTGACCTTGGGTGCCGAGGCGCCCGCCTTTAGCTCAACAGCTTCGGCTTTCTCAGTTGCTTCCTTCTTCTCGGCCTCCAGGCGAGTGACGGCGGCTTGGGCTTCCTCCAGTTTGGCGGTCAGATCAGATTGAGCCTCCTGGTCCTTTTGCTTTCCAGACTCTAGCTCGCTGACCTTAGTCTCGAGGGTCGTCTTGTCCTTCAATTGCCGTCAGCTTGAGTTTTACTAAATGGATAAATGTGTTTCTGAGGTTTCTTACAGTCTGAGCCGTTTTGAGGTCTTCCTCAGCTTTTGCTATCTTAGCCTTGGCCTCATCAGCCTGGCCTTGAAGTTCGGAAACCTGAGCCGCTTGTTCTGCCTGTTGCTTCTGCCATTTCTCCTGTAGTTCGGTCGCTTCCTGCTTAGCCTTCTCAAGCGCGGCGGTTTGCTCTTCTTGCTGCTTTTGCAACTGCTCACGCTCATCTTGAGCAGATTTGAGCTTGCTCTGCAACTCGGTTGCTTCCTGCTTCGCCTTCTCGAGCTTGGCTACTTGCTCCTCGTGCTGCTTTTGAAGGGACTCTTGGTCCTCTTGAGCCGCTTTCAACTTGTCTTGTAATTGGGTTGCTTCTTGCTTGGCGCTCTCAAGCTCGGCTGCGTGATCGGCCTTCAGCTTTCCCTGCCCATCTTCTAGGAGAGTAGCATTCTGCTGAAGCTTCTCCACGTCAGCTCGGAGGCGCTCTACTTCGGCTTCGTGCGATTTCTCGAGAGACTTCCTCTTATCTTCGCTATCTGCCGCTTCCTTCTTCGCAGCCTCTACTTCCTTGGAGAGACTGTCGTAGTCGCCTTGCAAGCTCTCGTGCTTTTTCTTCCACTCTGTCACGTCTTTCTCCGCGGTAGCAGCTTTCTCGTCGGAATCTACAACTAGCTGATTGTATGCCTGTTGCAGGGTTTCGAGCTTCTGTTGCACGTCTGTCAGACTCTTCTTTGTCGAGGAAAGTTCCTCATCGGAAGCCTTCTTATGTTGATCATGCGCTTGCTCGAGGGCACTGTATTCATTCCGCGACTTGGCAATAGCATCTTCTTGTTCGTCTCGACGAGCTTTCAAAGATGCGAGCTCGTCTGCGAGCTTGCTGTGATCGCTCTGCAGTGCGTCATGCTTCTTAGTCGAGGCAAGCAATTCCTCCTTCACAGCTACCAATTCTTCCTTCAGCGAAGCCTCCAAAGAGTGTCGTTGCTCAACCGCGTCGGCCAGTTCTCGCTTGACCGCCGATAGCTCCTCACTCAGGGAATTCTTGGCCTGTTGCAAGGCGTTGAGCTTCTCCTCCAATTCGGCCAGCTGACCTCGTGCCTGTTCAAGTTCCTTGGATTGAGCAGAGGCAGCTTCCTCAAACGCTTGACGTTCCTTGGCAGAGTCGTCGGTTACCTGCTTTAGCTCACTCTTGAGCTTGTCAATCTCGTCCTGGCTCTCCTGCTTCGACGTCGTGGATTGCGCCTCTAGCTCGTCGACCTTCTTTTGCAGAGTATCTACTTCTTCGGATGTCTTGGCGAGTTCCTTCTTGGCATCGGCCAGCTCTTCTTCCTTAGTAGATAAGTCCTTCTCGAGAGAGTTGATATTGTCATCTCTCTCGGCAAGTTTCTTCTCTACAGCCTCTCTCTCTTCCTTGGCGAGAGCAGCAGCACTGGAGAAGGTGGAGAGTATATTACCCATGTCGTCGTATTTTTATTGTTTTATTACCGGCTGATATGAATGAATGGACGGGTCTCTCGGAAATGCAGCTTCTTTCTGCTTGGTTCGATGCTTCGACGGGGGTATCGCAATCAATCAAATAACAGAAATAGAAGCAAGAGGTATCAATCAATCAGACAAGCAAGCAGTCAATCAATCAATCAATCAATCAATCAATCAGTTGATGCATGCATGACATGAAAAAGGCGGAAGGAGAGAAAAAAAAAAAAAGATACGATAGGTTTAAGTTGGTAGCAGTTAGAAAGTTATTGGTTATGGAGCTCTTCGGCTTCCAATAAAAATATTTTCTAGCCTACAGGGGGTGGGAGGGGCCGAAGCAAACGCTATCTAGCGGTCAGGACTTGGAGGTGGTTGGTCGCCGTGGTGATTCAAATTGCGAGTGACTTGCAGGTGACAACACATGGGCCGTGCACCCACCAATCAACCGCACTACGCCATCTAGGCGCCGAGTACTATTGGGTACCGTGGGTACGTACTGGAATGTTGTACAGTGCAGTTTATTCACGTGAAACCAATGGATGATGCTACAGTACCTATCGATAACAACTGGAAGGTACCTAGTCATCAGTTAACGCATATATGCATATATTGATTTGCGTATCGTATTAGAGGAAACTTGACTCAGTCACCTCTTACTGACATCTCTGTCTCTTACTGACTCGACCTTCTTCTAGAATCTCGACGAGTCATGCTTCGCATCCCTATATCTCCCGTTGTTCCGCTTTCTCGTTCGACCGGTCCTTGGGCGGTGGACTAAGACCAAGTGACTCGAGAGTAGTCAAGCTTTGTCCGTCAGACTCCTGCTTCCTGAGGGCCATTTGAATGTTCCGGCTATTCCTCGCGACCCAACTCAGACGACTAGTCCATTTGAATGGCTCGTTACCTTCGGATGCTTTGTCCGTTGCAGCTTCGTCTGAATCTAAACACCACTGCTCGAGTCTCTTGATATACTTCATGTAGGCAGGATATTTTAAGAAATGAGAAATCTTCCCGCCCAATTCACCGTGCCGTTTCTCTCCCTTTTTGTTCTTCTCCGTTTCTACCCATTCTTTCATATCTTTGAAGCTAGGAAAGTAAGCTCCGCGAGATGAGAAAGCCCTAGCAATGACTGCACTCTGGGCTTGTGAGACGAGGAACGTCGCGCATCCCTTGAGAATCCCAACAAATGCCAAGGTTGGTCACCCAGTCCAAAATATGTGTTCGTATACCTAAGTCGTCAACATGGAAACCGTCTGGGAACAGAGGTTTTTGGGCTTGTACACCCTTCTTGAGAAAAGGCGACGAGTACATATATCCCGTACAGAATATAATGCTATCGACGTCCGTCGCTTCTTCGTTGTCTTCGAATTTGACCAGTCGCTTGTCTGCGACAAGATATTCAATCTTTTTCGCCGGTATGGCCTTTTCATCGCTTCGATCGGCGAGCCTGGTAGATGCTACCCAAAGCTTTTGGGCAACTGGGGCAAGCTTAGAAGATATATCCATGCCAGAGGCGGAGTTCCCCACGACAACCACATTCTATCGTCAGTCAGCAAGCGGATACCCTAGGCTACCTAGAACGAAACAACTAGCCTTCCCCTCGAAATCGCTTGCATCTCTATAGGTGCTGGAGTGAGAAATACTATTCGGATATATCCTTGCCCACTCGTCGAGCCCTGCGCATGTCGGCATAAAGAGCTTTTCGAATGTGCCGGTTGCCATAATCACGTAGTCGAAATCTGCCGTCGTCTCTTCACCCGACTTTACGTGCCTCGCTACTAGTCTCCAGTCGTTCGGTTGTATCGGACTTCGGAGGAAAAGCTTGACAACCTCGGTCCCGTATTTTACATCAACTTCCGTACTGTATGTCTGCAGGTACCTCTGGACAATGTCATGTTTTGGGCACACGGGGGCCCAATCCTCCCAAGGGGAATCCGAGAGCTCCATCAAGTCCCTAGGAAGATTGGTCATCAAACTTCCGTACATAGGTGAAGCAAATATGTCTTCTGCGTTCTGGCTGAACTTCCAAACTCCACCAGGTCCGTCTTGCCTCTCATAAAATGTGACATTCAGTCCCTCTGCCTTGAGGCGCCTAGGGTGATCGTTAGCAGCATTGCAAGCAGGGAGAGACAGAACGATAGCTCCCGATATGACATGGAGACGATTAGGCCCGATACGCCTGCTCCTATCACTGCCGCTGCTCATTTCTTACTGCTTGAACCCATTTCAAATGCGAAATGAGCTACCGCTGCCTGGGGTTTACTAACAATGGCTTCCGTACTTGCTTGAAAAGATATGCTCTTGCGGATGATAAGCCTGCTAAAGCAATACTACTGTTCATCTCGACCTTCGCCATAGTTTTATAGGGGAAAGGGTAAGGGGAATATACTATTAGCTTACTCTGACCAGTGAATATGCGAGAACGCCGACGCCAACGACAGAAAGTGCCGAAGTCAGCTATGGGGTTATTTAGAAACGACGATCTACCTTCTAGTATCATAGGTATGGATGAAGGCAGCAAGGTCAGTCAATGAAAGAGAATTATAGACGGTGATGGAAGCCTCTACATCAGAACATTCTGCGCCGTTCGACGAGTACAGCCTGCAGATGTTTCAATGCGCTCATAGCTCCCAGACATGTCATCTTGTTACCTTGGTTTCGAGATATATCTCTTACCAACTCAACCAGCAATATCCATATACGGGTATTTAACAATACTCAATTTCTATATAGTATGCTACATAACCCAGGTCAATATCCGTAGGTCTACATTTAACTAGCAACTACACATGATGAGTGAGTGTCAATACCTTTCTACAGGTAGGAAGTTCCGCTCATCCTTCCATCGTAGGTACTTCATCGAATATTATCAGTAAGAGAAATCACAGGTAACTTAGCTTGCGTATAATAAGGTCATCGTATATCATTCTAACATCTGACCGTACATTTATAAGATATAAGGAAGAGGACTTGAGCCAAGGTGGGCTGAAGATCACGTGAAGCCTTACGTAAATCATCAGTTTGCTACTTAGAGAAAACTCAGCCAGTTAGGGGCCGAGTGCCCCGCTATTCGTCGAGTCCGATATATTTCACATTATCCAGATCCATCTTAAACCACTCCCCATTCCTCCACAAATTGTCGCGTCGATATCATCTCTCAAAATGGCTTCCGAGGCCCTCACTACTATCCCTCTCACTTCTCTTCCCCGGTTGTCCCAGGGAAAGGTCAGGTATGAGATTTGTCTTTGGAGCCTCCCCCCTTCCACTTATGTTCTCCATGAGTCGAACAAGAGGATGTGTCGTATAACATGCCTTTCAACCACCGCGCTATATAACGACTGCTTCCCAAGAATTAACCGACAGCGATCAATAATCAGGAAACGCTAACACCTTTGTGTGACAGAGACCTCTTCTCCCTCCCGGATGACCGCACTCTTCTCTTCGTTACTTCGGGTATGTCTCCTTCTCCGAACTGCTTGCCGTGATCTTCCCTGAGTTATTAAACCAACAATTCTTAGACCGTATCAGTGCGTACGATGTAGTCCTCACGGTTAGTTAACTCAAGTACTTGAGTGGCCCCCTTTGACCGATCCGCTGGGCAAGCCTTTGCCCGAGGCCTTTGGCATCGATCTCTTAGCTCTAGTCAGCCTCGTATTAGATTTCTTATTCTCCAGGGTGTCGTCTTCCTGGAGACGCTAACATGCGACCATGGCAGAACGGCATACCGCTAAAAGGAATCATCTTGACCCTGCTGTCCGCCAAATTCTTCGAGGTACTCTCCTCCCGGATCCCTGACCTGAAGCACCATTTTCTATGTCTCGGCCCGTCATCGGCGTCTAGCGCAATCACTCCTGCTGAGCGACGTATGCTTCACGGGCGTTCGATGACTGTGCGGTAAGGCTTCCCAGATGAAATAGCACCATATACATGTATCAATATAAGATGTCCTACACAGCGGATGGACTTCTCGACATAGCCTAGTAACAAGCGAACTACAACCAAAACACGTTCCACTACGCCCTACAAGCCGGACACGACTATTTAAATAGGTGCTAATATACGAATTATACAGCCGTCTGAAAATTTTCCCAATTGAAGCAATCGGTAAGTATTTCACTTAGAACCCCCCGATTGAATCCATGCACCTCCTTTCCCCCCTTCTCCCCTTCTTTCACAGTGTATTATTCTTCTTTCAGAAGATAATCTAATATCTCGGTGGGATAGTGCGCGGCTATGTCACGGGAAGTGCGTGGTCAGAGTTGGTATTCCCCTGTCTCCAGCGGAGGTAGCCAACAACTCTCTGACTTCTTTGCAAAGGTATGAGAAGAGCCAGACAATTCATGGTCTCCCGCAACCCGCGGGGCTCTCGCACTGCCAGCGACTTCCTCAACCCATATACACGCCTTCTACCAAGGCAGAGTTGGGAGAGAAG
Source organism: Hypoxylon crocopeplum (assembly GCA_022578875.1). Classification (NCBI taxonomy): domain Eukaryota; kingdom Fungi; phylum Ascomycota; class Sordariomycetes; order Xylariales; family Hypoxylaceae; genus Hypoxylon; species Hypoxylon crocopeplum. Next base: position 323,353 of record MU399586.1, on the reverse strand, counting down.
GATATCAACATTTCTCCAGCCGAGGCAAGGCAGATTGTCGGCGAGAAGTATGCCTCCTGTATTGAAGAATTGGCGCTCGCATGCTACAAAGCGGGGGCCGCGTACGCAGAGGAGCGTGGCATCATCATAGTCAGTCCACTTCCCACCTACCTATTCTGATTCCTCCCTTATGTCTAGCTCTCGGGATTCCAGGCAGGGCGAGACAACCCCGAGAAATTACACTTATTATGCGAGGAAGCGCTGACAGCAAACTGTATAGGCGGATACCAAGTTCGAGTTAGGCTTAGACGAGGAAACTGATGAAATATATCTCGTGGACGAGGTGCTTACGTGCGTTACCCTGAAATACAATACCAGCTTCCGGCTTTGAGTCGGAGGTGTAACGTCGTCTTAAAATATTGACATACGAATACCCAGGCCCGATTCCTCGCGCTTCTGGAGCAAAGCCGACTATCAAGGTACGTACTTTTATTTGCTTTTCTCTGTCTCGGCGACACTATGAATTCTTCTTTTAGATGGTTTGGCTGGTTTGTTGTAGGAACGCCTTCCTCTCGTGGTAGGCCCCTATTTGCTGGTAAAGTCGGCATACAAAATGAGGGCGAATATTTTCATTTCGAACCAGCCCTTGAATCTTTCTATCACTTAATTTAACGGTATAGACGTGCTAACTCAAATCGTAGTCGGTCGAGAACAGGACTCCTGTATGTACCACTTATATTCCATCCCTTCTCGAATCTCCTATCTTTGCTCCAAATTAGCAAGATGTTTTGGGAGCAATAAAGGGATCAGTAACTAGAGGTTGAAGCCTTGGCAGAGGATGCTAACGTGCGGTAGTTGACAAGCAGGTGCTCAGGAACTGGTTGACGGCTAACGGACTGGTATGACTCGCTCCCATGGCTCCCCGGCCAACCTGTGACAAGACGCTAACATGTGAGTATAGAAGGGAAAGTTGGACGTTGAAATCCCCCCCGAGATTGTGGAGAAGGTCAAGGCACGTTATTTGGAGGTGTACGAACGGCTAAGCGGGAAGGCCCTAGATGAAGCGCTGAAGACACTGGAGAAGTAAGGGTTAAGGATTAAGTGGGGAGAGTAAAGAAGCGAGGATTATCGGATTTCGGGATTGCGAAAGGTGTTAAAAGGTATAGATTTGTATAGTAGAATGGGTGATCACTCCTAGAACTGGAAGTGGTTGCGCGCTAAGACTCCAGATTTCTCATGTCAGGAGAGTGGATCCATAGCCGTAAAGAATCCAAATAAACACCATCGCAGTAATTAACACAGAGGCACTAGAAACAGCAGCATCAGCGAAAACGACGATGGATATATTATTTCTAACTTCAACAAGAGAACCCGGGGACGGCCTGATTACGTTCAGATTCTTGATTGTCCAAGCAAAACGAGGCGGCCATATCTTTCAAGGTGTCATAGGGTGGGAAGAGAAGTTCAAGACTACCGGTACATTCAAGAAAATGGATGAATTTTTGGATGACCTCTTCAATTCGTCTAGCTCTCTGCCGGATGGTAAATGGCGATAAATAGCTACGCCTACATCTGTCTCCTAAGTATTTAGCTCTTTCCCATCATAGGAAAACTGGTGATGACGGTACAGAAGTATAACGCTCAATGTTGTCTTTAGATGATCGACTACTAGCAGCAGGTATGAGGATTTCGTCAGGGTAAAAGTTTGCATCGAGCGTGAGATCGTCCTAAGGAAACATTTTGCTTCCCCGGCTCGAGAAGTTCGGCTAGACGTATACCTAGCGATGCATCACATTTATGGCTAAGGGGGGTTAAGTTGCGAAGCGGAAGTCGAGTCTATCACCCAGAAGAGTTAGACAATTCCTAATTCGATAGTGGAAGAGAACTCACCGCTTGTTGCCCACATCCTTGGTAGTCTTCCTGTAGTGGTCCTGTTCCTGTGTATTCATCGCGTCCCATATCTTCGCCTTTGAATTTTTCTCCAACGGTAGTAAAAGTATGTGCCCGGATATTGTATGACCTACAAGCAACGTTAGCTTTTGTATATGAGAGGAAGTGGAAGAAAAGGGAGAAGGGAGGACAACTTACACACATCCAGATGCAGATGACTAGAAGCCCCTTGTTTGCTTTGAAGTATCGCGGCGCGTCATCAGATTGATAGACTATAAATTTAGTACCAATATTCTCTGGACTGGTGCGAAGGACTCACTATTCGCCCCGATCATGCCGCTGACTTGAACCCACATGTTGTAAATGCTACACGTCTGTCAGAAGGATAATAGACCAGAAGGGATAGTTTAGCATACGAGGCAGAGACTGTCCTATTTTGGACAGATCCAGCATTCCTACTCGTCCAGGCAACTTGTATAGGATGAGTGCTAGGCTCAATTAGCTCCTTATCACTCCCCATATAGCTCGGTACTCACTAGGGGAACGACAACAAGACTGTTGCAATTGCGAAGTACGCCCAAGGACTGATCGGGTCTCCCAGAGCGATCAAGGCTGCAAAGCAAGGCAACAACCAAGCATCTTCAGCCATCGATACAAAACTCCTATTATCTACCAGCTCACTTAAAGCAGTGATGAGCAGCATCGTTATGCTAGAGCTAACGACATTCGGAATTGAAAGCAGGTTAGTCTGAATGACGTTGAACCCTAGGCCTCGGAAGGACAACGTCAAATATTGACCGACTGGATATTTCGGTAACCCGAATAACAGGCCCAAAGCGTATAATGGCCACATGTCGTAATCTTTTGCGCATTCCCATATTTGTTTGACCGAAAGACCTTGTCGGTTGTACATCCCTCCTTTCTGAGGGTCGTCCCGGATCACCAGGGGCAGAGTCAGAAATAACTTAAGTCTAAAATACTCTATTTCAGGGGCATACCCGAGTTAACAATTATCTTCTCTTCCTTCTCGTTGAAATACCCTTTGGGTTTCCACCAGCTCTTTGTCCTAGCTGGTGACTGGGGCATGAGAAAAAAGGAAGCAATCCCAACCAGGACTATATCAAAGTCAGCACCCCTAACATAACAAGCATGGGTTACGCTTACAGGTGAAAGCATCCCTGAATATGTTAGCGATGACTATATAATTCAATTCATAAGGACCGACTCACTCGATGAGGAACAACCACCGCCAGCCTTCGTACCCCAAGATACCGCGCATTGACAATAGACCGACAGCACTGAAACCAACACCGATATAAACTAAAAGGGATATGAGAATAGCATCTCGGGCCTGACGTGTAGCTCTTACCTAATTGTGAAGATATCCAGAACCAAGCCAATCGAATCGGAAGCTAGGAAGATAAAGTAAGGCTGTCTGGATATATCAAGCGTCACAGGGAAAGACTACGTACTGTTCTGCCAGTGTACCGGTAACTGAGGTAAAGGATCGTATCGCTGCCAACAGCTTAGTAAAGGAATGTCTTTGCTCCCCGATGAATAGCGAAGACTTACGGGATAAAACCACCTTGAAATGTCGCGCTGGCTGGTGAGCGAAAGCCTACACTATCAACAGCGAATCAACTCACATTAAATACCTAGTGGCGAGGAAAGAAGCCCGGCCCTTGAGAAAGAACTGCAGAGCAGAGATGACACTAAAAATGCAAATTTGAATTGGAATCCAGAGGTCCGGGCCGATACTATCATAGACAAGTCAGCGGGGCTTTGGAGATCTAGGGTTATTGGGAATCGACTGACCGTTTGGAGATGAGCTGAGATGGGAGTTCGGCCACCAAGAAGCCAACTCGAGAGATAGTTTGGCCAACGTTCTATCACTGGTTAATATTGTAACCCTCCTAACCTAGTCTACAGTGTGATCTAGGGAGGCAACTCACATAATCATCGCGAGTGAGGCCTAGATCGTCGAGCATGTTGTCCGAGACAGCGTTGGAAATATTGCCTCGATCAATATTCAGAGCGGCAAACATGATGCAAACCCAGACCTAAGAAGTCAACTTTGGTTTCGAGCCAGCGCCTGAGCGCTTACCATAATCTTCCAATCAACCTTGCGTCGTACAGCCTTCTCTTCCCTCCAGGCCCAACGAAACTTGGGATCGAAAGCAGATCAATTCTCCCATTGTGGATGGATGTAGAGTTCTTTATATTCTTCTACGTTCTCCGAGTCCCAGATGCTAGGTTGTGTGGCAATCTAATTCGAGTCAGCCGCGTGTCAAACATATCGGGCGCTAGGTTCTTACGCACCGCATCGAGATCGTACTCGTCACCTTTTGGACCCTTTCGGATTCGGAGGAAGCGTAATAGGGCATCACCAAGCGCTACCTCCATACGCTGAGTCTCTCGGGCCGCGAGAGCTGGCGCAATAGGAGGAGTTGGGTCGTTGAGATGGTGATCATCGTTTATTCCCTTGCATTTCAAACTACCATGGTCGGAAGGGGTAGATGACCTAGCTGGTGAAGGTGTGATGGCTGCTTGGTGAGTAGACATGTTGTCTCTCTACTCGGAGTAAATGATACGGTACTTATCACGGCGGTTACTTCTCTCATATGAACAATCGAGTATATTAATAAACCTCTGCATAACTAAAAGGTTAGACAGACTGCTGCAACCAGCACACCTTCATATATATCAGTACCAAGACGCAGACAACAACTTCTGCGCTCTCCTTCTTGCACTTCACCTTATCGATGCTCCACTGCGAGAATGGCGACATCATGCATCGGTAGGTAATAGCCCAACTGAGAGGCACAAATCACACGTAGTATGGCTCAAAGAATATATAAGGCCGAACGTGGCTTATGATGAAGCCCGGATTACTGACAGAATAAGTTTAATGTGAAGCACGACATCTTAATGGACGATGATGATCGATGGCGCGAACTGAGATATGAGTGGCGTTTTCTATTTCCCAAATAGGAAATATATTATCAGTGCGCATGTTGGCTCGTGCATGGATAGTGTTTTTTCCTATGTACATAGTACATGGTACAACCTAGTGACGTGCAGTACCTACTTCGTACCTAAATGTCATTTTTACATCAATAATCTACTGAAGTTCGCGGAGATCTCGAGTGGTTACATGCCCAACTACATTACCACATAATAGGCGCACACGGGAGGGCAGGTAGGCGGTAAACCCAACATCATGGCTTCGTCCGATTCTCGCTTCACGGCGCAGAACAAGACGACGCAGCAACGCCTCTCGACCCATACGGTTGGCCTGGTTGCCCTGTCCGACTTCCGCAAGCGACGCGCCGAAGTTCTCGAGCAGCAGGAGCGCGAAGTCCGCGAGGCCATCGTCACCGGGACACCGCTGGACACACCTGATCGTTCGCTCACCGGCACACCCGACAACCCAAGCGACGCCTCGAATCCACGAAAGAAGAAGAAGACGAAGAAGGGGAAGGCGCCAGCTAAAGTTGGCGGCGCAAAGTTATCATTTGGGGACGACGAAGATGCGACCGACAATGGCAGCGGAAGAGACGGGTCCGTCGATGAGAAGGAGGCCGGGGAGAAGAAACTCAAGTTCAAGGCAAACTCCTCCGTGTCGGTCGTGCCGCGCTCCGTAACCAAGGCTGCTCTCCGTCGCGAGGCGGCTGAGAGGGAAGCCTTGCGTCGTGAGTTCCTAGCGCGACAGGAGGCCGTGAAGGCCACCGAGATTGCGATCCCCTTCGTGTTCTACGACGGAACCGACATCCCGGGCGGTATCGTCCGCGTCAAGAAGGGCGACTTCATATGGGTTTTCCTGGACAAGAGTAGGAAGGTTGGTGCTGATCTCGGCGTGGGCGAGAAGGCAAATGCGAGGAGGGAATGGGCACGAGTGGGAGTCGACGACTTGATGATGGTTCGAGGGAACATCATCATTCCTCACGTATGTGTTTTGCCTTTTATTTTTCCTTCAAACACATTTTGAACCTACGAATGAGACTATGATCAAACCGACTGCTAACTAGACTATAGCATTATGAGTTTCTGTTCTTCATAATGAACAAAACTGTTGGCCCTACCGAGAAGCTTCTTTTCGACTACCTCGCCGAAGTCCCAAAATCGGTAGAATATAAGTCGCCCGAGGATAGGCAGACCGAGACCCTATCCCAGGTGGTCAGATCGGCCAAGACGCAACCGGACGTAGGGGATCTAGAGGGTGCTTCCGACGACCCAGCCTTCACCAAGGTGGTCGATCGAAGATGGTACGAGCGAAACAAACACATCTATCCCGCCAGCGTTTGGCAAGAGTTCGACCCGGACAAGAATTATCAAAATGAGGTGAGGCGTGATCTCGGCGGGAATACCTTCTTTTATTCCTGAGCGTCGTGCGAGTCTTCTGGATCGGCTAGTCACTTGTTCCGAATCTGGCAGCAACTATCGCCTTGATCGAAAGACTTCGCTGTGTTTACCCGGCATTGTTGGTCAACCAAGGCGGAACGCGGTTGGCGCCGGGAGGCCACCTACTGAGCATCCGCTGACTTCAGTCAACGCGCAACCACGCTGCCAACCAAATTAACCCTAGCACCCACCATCCCGGCCAGAATAGCACAAGGCATAAGCCATTGCCACTCGAGCCAAGCATCAATGCGAAGAACTCGAACTCGATCTTCTTCCTCAGATGCCGAATCGTCCTTGTCCTCCAAACCGCTCTTGCTAGGGCTACCGCATGGTACCAGAAGGACCCCGAAGATACGTAGACTTGGTTGGCGACGAGCTGGCCTGCGCAGAGTATTTGAAGGGCCAACCATTGGGCTCGGAGGCAGAGAAATAGCGACACCTTGCCTAGCAGTTGTTGGCATTGGAAAATGGCTACCAGGGCGGGCGCTAGAACAATAGGTACGCCAGAACTCTGCTGGATCGCCCCTCGGGGGTCCCTAGTCGGGGCGGCGATAATAGCCACTTTAGAGAAGCCCATTGTGCAGGCTTGCGGTAGTCTGCTTGTCAATACCGGTACCAGCGAGTTCGAGAGAGTATAAAATCTCGTGTGAAGGGGCTCGTTCATCTAAATACGATCTTGCTCTTCCTGCTCGAGGAATGCATGTCTCAAGGAGCGGCAATCGGAAGTATTGGATGCAGTGCAACCGACCAGCAACTACGTTGCAGACCCCATTGCTAGATATACCTTTGCAGGGTTCTAGATGCTGATTTCATATATCTTGTGCTTCATGTGCAGGTTCGTCGAGGAGGCGTCTCCACTTCACCGAGTGGGTTTAGTAGACCGGATCCCGATATAGCATCGACATAGCTGGAACGTGCTAGATTACCAAGTCACACACATGCCCCCACGTGCATTTCCCCATTGGCCACTATCTCTAAGATGGAGAATGGAGTAAGATACCTATGTAGTTGGTTCGCGAATCCGCCATGTAAAGATTTACTGATGAGAGCAACTCATGCTTTCGAGTAAGCGATCTTTCTATCGTATGTAGGTACCCCCTTGCCGCCCTCTAAGCTCACGAGGTTTGTCGATAGGTCCAGCGAGCCTCAGGTACCGAGACATGACTAGCAATTATCTCCATCGAGCCTCAGGAATGCCCAAGTATTGGCTGGGTGAGGGTAGTCGCCATCGCCGGCGTAGGATTCTAGACCCGCAGATCCCGGTAGGAGAGGAGCGTGGCCCGGCTGCCGTGCGTGCCAATTGCCCGGAACGTGCTGGAAGACGGTCGTTGATTGGCCCTGGATGTCTGTGGTAGCCGGCACCGGACGGCGTCTCGGATAGGGGCCAACCTGCCTTATGGACTTGGAGGATATGGCAATAGCGAAATATTATCCTATTTTAATCATTGTCTTCGGTCTCGGGTGGATATCTATACGTTAATGTGGTCCGATATCTCAATACTGTGGTGGACAATATCTAGCATTGAGGAAAGCGACGTATGAATAACTGACAGGTCTATTCTCTAGCAAACCTATCTGTTTTCCAGGCACCATGATTTAGGTAAGGGTATATGTTACTACGGTGAAGCGTTCATCCGCATGATGTTAGCCTACGATCTCACCGGTAGTATATCTAAGTAGTTCCTCCAAATGCAGTGTAATCGGTATTGATCACAAGCTTTGTAGTAAGTGAGGGGCAAGTAGCACAATTTGCATCGGTGTAAGAACTGCAGCAACGGCAACGAGCCGTAAAATCATTCATGCTGTGGGTATCGTAAGATAACTATCCGACGCGGAACTCCTATTTTATCCCGGTCCAACCACAACCCTCTGATACGGCATGTCGAGAAATACGATCGAAGTACGCAACGAACATAAGAACGGCGATCAATAGTTGCGATTACCAGTTCCTACGTCCACCCCGGCCACGGCCGCCGAACCCACTGCCGCCGCCGCCTCGACCCATTCCTTGCTCATATCCGAAGTTCTGTCCTTGGTTGCCACCGAACCCCTGTCCCGGGCCCCCAAAGCTTTGATTTTGGCCAACCTGCCCTCCAGCAGCACCGGATCCAGCGTTCTGCATGCCCGCGAACATGGCGGACATGGCGGAAGGATCCATCTGACTCGGGTCCATGCCCGAGGCCATCATCTGCTGCATCATAGCCTGCATCTCCGGTGTCATGCCGTCCATCCCGGGCATGTTTGCCATGGAACCGGTTGCACCCGCCCCGCTCATGCCAGACATCCCGCTCATCATCATCATCTGCATATCCTCGAGCATCTTCTTGTTGTTCTGCGCGATGGCGTCTGAGCTGTATTCGTTACGGACGTTGTCTTGCTTGGCGGCATACAGCGCCCAGGTAAACTCGTCGAAGCCGTAGTTGAAATAGTCACTCAAGTCAGTGCCGGGTTTCCTCCAAGGTTTGTCATTCTCCGTCAAATCTTAGGTACTATATGTTAGTATAGGGAGGCAAAAAAGGTGGTTTGATGATATTCGACGAACCTTCATCGATGTTGACCTGGGTGATGGGCTTTCCCACCGGTTTGTAGACCGGTATTGCGTTGACATCTACCTTGGAGGTAGATACAGCGGGTAATTCGGGACCCGGTGCGGCTCGCGACGACATATCTTCCTTCTTGACGGGGGCAGGCTTGGTGGGAGCATCATTCGAAGCTGATCTCTGAGGTATGTTCCGGATGTCGCTGTACCTGGATTGGCTACGAGACATGTAAGCAGAGGCGGACGGAGGGCAGCTGGCGAGGGTAGCTCACATTGGCGGAGGGGCGTTTGTGCCATCCTTCCTTTCTGTGATGATGTCTATGTCCTGCATACTCCGAGATTAATGATGAATGAAGGCAATGGCGTATTATGAAAGCTAAAGACGTACCGAGTCGTCCTCTTCCATGTCAGCACCTTCGTCTTCTTCTTCCCCTTCCTCTAGGTCCTCTTCGTCCTGATGTTCGTGTTGCTGTGGTTGTGTGGGTGTGGGTGTGGTACTGGCAGCATGAGCATCGACAGAAGCTACAGGGTCATTATGAGTTATAGGCTCATCGACCGCATAAAAATCATCATCGTCATCGATCTCCATTATGTGCTTTATTGGTACGTCTGTCTAGGATATAGTGCGTATGAAGCTGGAAGTCGATGCTGTCGCAAAGAAAGAAAGCTGCAGGCCGAAGAGCTGTATGTGCAGGTGATAGTGGGATGTGAAGGTTTGATTACCTTCCAGTACCTACCTGAGGTTAGGTACTAGGGACCCTAGGGACCCTAGTAGCCTAGCTAGTTGCACAAGGACGTGGAGCCGATTGGAGAATGGACATCAATGATTGCGGCTGTTATAGAGCTATGACCACCTATGTACTGTACAAAGGCTACCTTAATATGCAGGTGACCATAAGCGCGCAAGAAAAGTAGAGGTACTTTATAAATAATTAGAATTAAAAATACAGGCGCGCTAGATACTTACCACCTGAAAATCACTTTTGGACGCGACTCAGGCGCAGATAAAATCACTTACATCCACCACAACTGCATGTACTCGCCCACATTCCTCACCATAACTTAACGTGCATAATCTAAGCAGGTAGGATATGTTTGGTTAGACATCGATCATACCCGACATTCCACACGATCAGGCAGTCATGGCCCTATCCAGATCAGCGAGTGGTCCTGGTGGCCTGTCCATCAATACGTCGTCAGCCAACTTGTTGTGAGTATCCTATTCCTACCCTCTCCCATCTTTATGCAGCGAGCCGAGTCTCCAGTCTTCTTTCTTCTCCCGTCTGCTAACACGCAGTGTGCAACAAAGTGGATCGAGCAGTAGTCAACCTCCTGCTCCCGGAGGCTTGTTCGGTTCGGCCTCCACCTCGCAGCCCGCCGCCGCCGCAAGCATGTTCGGAAATACGTCCACCACCCCTAAACCAGCCGGGGGATTATTTGGCAATCCTCAGCCATCCTCCTCCACAGCTACCAACTTACAACCGCAGCAGGCCGGCGGTCTCTTTGGATCGTCTTCCGCTACGGCATCTCAACCACAACAAACAGGTGCCAGTCTATTTGGAGGAACAAATACCGCCGCTTCTCAGCCGCAGCAGGCTAGTTCTCTCTTCGGAAACCCGCAGCCAGCCCAGGCGCAAACACAAACCCAGACCCAAAACAGTGGTGGATTATTCGGCGGCGGTATGGCTGGTCAAACGACAGCAGGAGCAGGAGCAGGAGCAGGAGCAGGAGCAGGAGCTTCGGGCGGCTTGTTCGCCAGCTTAGCAAAACCTGCACAGCCGGCGGCCAGCGCTAGTACGTCGAGTTTGTTCAACCAAACAACTCAGCAGAAACCCAGTATCTTGTCAGTTCAACTCGCTTTCTTCTCTCCTTCAACGTCACGCCCTCTAACTCAGGTTATAGTGGCGGTAGCCTCGCCCAACCTACTCAATCGCAACTAAACCCCCTTGGACAATCCCAACCGCAACAGCCTGGCCTTGGTTTAGGCGGATCATTCGGTCTAAGCCTAACAATGGGCCAATCCTCGGCCCAGCAGACCGTTCCCGGTGTACGTATAGACGTCAGCAATCTAAAAGGTACCACGAGGTTCAATGATCTTCAAGAGGACTTGCAAAAACAGATTGAGCGTGTCGATATGTTCATTCAGCAACAAATGCGCAACAAGGAACAAGTGGACTCCTTCATGCCCGGCCATAGGGAGATGCTTGAGAGCGTCCCCAACGATGTTAACTTCGTCGCCAAAAAATACGAGAACGCCCATGGTGCGCTGACATCGGCTGCCCAGGCCATCGAGGCTGCCCGTGTTCTAGTCGGACAGGACGTAGACCACGCAAGACTCAGCTTCCGAGCCATCGATAACCTAAAACTCCCCGAACAATATCACACCGCCGGGATATGGTCACCGAGACAGCAGTCGGCGGGCACAGCGAATACAGAAGCGGATGGGCAAGACCTTGTCAGCTTCTTCTCCAGAGCGGCAGATGAGATGGAGGATCAAGTGAAGAGATACGACAGGAATATGAGCGAGATCGAGATGCACATGCATGGCGTTTCCGACAATCTTGTGGAGCAGCTGCAGAAGATGATGGCTAACAAGAATGGGGTTACGTCTGGTCCCAACGAGAAGGCACAAGAGCTAAGCGCTGTGCTTAGAGAGTTGCAGCAGGGCATATTGAAGGTAGCCAGCGACGTTGCGAGCGCGAGGGAAGGCATGACCCAGCTGCAATTAGGCAATTTCATCAACGAGAGCGATCGCAACGGCATGTATTAGGTTCCATGATGAGCATTTCGCAAGGTTCGGTGTTTGACGGCGTAGATACCCCGAATAGGAAATAGAGGTTTAGGCACATCTCTCGTCGTAGGGAAGAGAATCTCGTTACCTAGCATAGGGAGGACTGGTCGGCTCATAAGTGGGATATCGGAATCGACCTCCAGAGGTATCAATCTCTACCGTGATATAGCACAAAACAATAAGCAAACCACGGGTTTGAGATTAACAGATGCCCTGCGAGACCTACTTGATCTGTGCTAAGAAATGTACAGATACACTCATGATAGTCATCGAAGAGAGCGATAGCAGTCTAGATCTACTCTCTCTAGTGACAAACATGATGGGGATATCCAGGCGGAAGACACGCGGCCGATAAACAAAAAACATGAATCCGGCCTGTGTTTTAGACGATTACCATAGAAGCACTCGCCAACGCCAGCCATTGAGGACCTTCATGTCGTCTTCCCCCAGACCCGGATCTCCCCTCTCGACCTTGGCCACGAGTCGCTTCAACCGTTTCGACACGGTTCTGGCTACTCGCATAGATACTTCGCTCTGGAAGACGTACAGCACGGCCAGCACGAAGAATGCTAACGAGGCAAGCTTGCTCTTCCCGTGCACGGAATCCATGATGCGCGCTATCAGCGACTTGCTCCGCTTGAATGCGTACTCGGTATCGTTAGATTCGCGATCCTTCGACGACCGCCGGAAGATCCTACGGACGGCGGGGATGAAGGAAGCGCTGCCGGTATGTGAGCAGCTATGAATATATATATAAACGTATGGACTTACACGAGACCACCTAGTAACCATTTCCGCCATCTGTGTGCTTCGGCCGTCTTGGCCAGATCCGACACCTCGCTCCGCAATGCCTGGAGGTCACTTAAGACGATGCCCTGCTGCGGCCGGAGGCGCTGCTCGCTGGCGGGGTCGTCGTACCGGCGTCTCTTCTGCAGGGTGAGGTATTGGCGCAGCGAGAACTCACAGGCCGTTTTGATGGACCGGATGTCGGTGCCGGCGAAAGGGGTTGAGATAGGCCGTTCTAACCTGGGATCCGGTGCGATTGGGGCTACAACTGGAGCGCCGGCCGAAGCTGAAGCTGGTGCCGAATAAGACGGCGTCGGCGCTGGCTGGTACTCCATTGACTTATGGCAAATGAGTAGTGACCAGAGCCAGGTATGCTGATAACAGGAAACAATATGATTTACTTTAGTACTGTTTACGCCAATTCAGTTAGCTTGAGGCATAGAATGAGTCGGGCTCTATTTTCTCACGAGATGATTTCTCGCCCCTTAGAAGTGCTTGTATGATAATATGAAGATATCTAACGGTGGCTGGGGTCGCGGGGTAAATTGCCAGGACTTGCAGGATTAGGAACTACATAGACGCACAGCACACTAAACGTCACATCCTTCTCCAACCTGCATCTACAAATACGCCACCGCATAAACGGGATCACGACGCAGGTACCGCCAGATTCTCAAAACAAATGCATATTCCTGACTCTTAGCTTTCTCCTAGGCCGAGATTCTAAGCGACTATAATTTGTAACATAGGTTATCCGAGCCAATTAAGATGTAGATGCGACTACAATTTTATTAACCCTCGAGTTTTGAATACCAACGTACCAGGTAGGTACCCAATCATCACGCAGGCATTATTCTGAAGCACAAATTATGCCTCAAAATACCCAATAAGTTCTCTTACTATCTTACCTAACTTTCGAATTATTAGGACGGATTTGAGCAGCGACATAAACTTCGTCTTCACGGTCACTACGAAGCAATGGATGAGCATCCCTCCTACGTCTCCCCTCATGTAGGTCCCTCATATGTATTCCTACTTAACTCTCCTCGACACCATATACAATAATAAGCTATATATCTAACCGGTAGACGAAGCTCCATGTCAGCAACGTGCTACGTGATAGCTAACCGACTGTACCAGTTGCTATTGAGACCAATTGCGTAAGGGGGAACAGTAAATCGTGAAATAATGTAAGAATCCCTTACACAACAGAGTTTGCTGTCATGAAATATTTCCGAAAATGAAAGTAGAATAGCTGTATCCGGGAAGAGTATGGACAATTCTGTTCGAGAAGCCTACGCCCTAGAGACCAAGGTCGAGTTTAGAAGTTTCAAGGTGATGCCTCCACGCCGAAACTTCATTTCCGGTAACTTTACCAAGAGAACTCCTGATACATCAAATTTCCACTGGCCTACTAGCTCCATTACTTCACTGCAGTTCCACGGGATGCAGAGAAGCCCGAGTTGGAAATATACCTCTTAATCAATGTCCTTGATCCCGGCTCTTAGGCGAAGGGTTAACCAACAAATGCACCATATACTCTACTATAAGTAGCATGTTTATGCTCTCTACACTACCTAGGTGATGTCCACACTTAAGGCCTCACTTTCCCTTCTGCCTATGCCATATCCTTTATGACGGAATATTCATTCTGCCTTGTCTTTTGCCTATTGGCTTGACTTGATCTACGAAACGGCGTCATTATGAATGCTTTATTGAGCTGAGAGACCATAGGCATGGTGGACCACTGGAATAGGGGACCATCTCATGAATGTATAGCTTTCCCTCCTATGAAGGGTAGTAAGTTACATGTAGGATATGGAGGTCTTTATACATTATAATGAACCAATCATGACATTCCTAACCCTCGTAGAGTTTTAATTATCTCCGAGAAGTCAGGCAACGACGCGCTGCTCGAACTACGGCTGTCAAGTGGGAGCGGCGCAGTCACTAGCATGGGCACGAGAACAAGCACACTTTATTGCCCTGCCTTACATAGATAACACTGGGTGATGAGACACGCAAGGAAGGAAGGCATATTGTACTGTCGATAGTACATGGCGATATAAGATTGGGTAATAGACTTACTTCACCGGCATACCAGTGAGTGATCAGGATGAGCTAGATGGAATGCCGGAAGATACGGAGCTGTTCAACTCGCTACTCGCTTACACAAGTTGGCTGTTTGAGCTGCTGATAACCCAGAAGATTATCCAATACGGTACGTGAATTGAAGTAATAATGATGATGGGATAATGACGGTTGCTGCTATTCCTGTTCCTAATTCTACTGGGCGGTACGGACTGACTGACTGACTGACTGACTGACTGACTGGACTAGGACACGTGACTATCAGCAGACAGAGAAGATGAATCGGGTCAGCTGGGTCTTCCATGGTCAGCCCACGCCGTCGGAGAAGAATGACCACACTATCCAAGACGGGGTAATAGGCGAAGGGCACCATGGCGCAGCGGCGTGGCTTGCAGCATAACTTTCCTTGCTTTGATTATTCTCCCTATGTAAACCGGGATCGGCTTCTTGCATGTGTAATGAGTGATGTTGAAGGCTAAGTTCAATGTATATTAGTATCGTAGTCTGATTGACTATTCCCTGGTCTCGGACCGGTACTGTTTTGATGATGCGGTGGGAGACTCGTTCTAAATGTGGTAACCCCGGCCCGTGCGGTTCGTGATTGAGGGCAACGGATGGTCGGGATGAGGTGGGTTAGTATGATTTTCGAATTTGGATAAACCACCCGGGCCGCATAGGTAGGGGAATGTTGTCTGCCGATGGATACATGGGTTGAACGGACAAGCACAGATATATTGCCATAGTCTATCAGGAAATGCCGAATCACCCCTTACGCGGTGGTATGAAAAGATGGAAATATATACCAACTTAACTACAGAATCACGGCGGGATGACTGGGTCAGCTGTATAGTACGTTCGACCGCCGCACAGTGCAGATACGTAGTTGTATTCGTAGGTGCGGAGTTCGCCAGCTCACGTCTCACGTCTCACCTACCATCAGATCAGTGAGTGAGTGAGGTAAGACCAACGGTGCTCTCTTAGTAATCCCTGTCCACATTTGGAATCTATATTTAGCATGCGTGCCGGCGACTCTAGATTCGCTGTACACCGAATTCATCGGGTGTATCATTCCTTGCCGTTAAAGGAGAAGCCGGTATAGTGATGCTGTAGGAACCTACCCAATCGATGGCCTCGTCGCATTCCGAAAAGACTAAAACTCACCTTGTAGGAGATATTTGACTAATTGAGATAACTACGCGCGCGCGTCGTGAATAGACAACGCCCTCTTGAAAATCTTTTGCGATATTTGGGCTTATTCCGTGGCAATGCAAACGGAGATGGGCTTTTGGCTGACGAGGCTTGATGGGTCCTCCGAGATTGCATTGTGTTCTTTTCTGCAACCTCGACTCCGGTCGGTAGGCGACGTCTGATCCAATTACTGATAGGCCGCGGCAGACCCCCCCACCGTTCTCACTCTTCGAGCGGCAAGTGTGGAAGAAATAGTGTACAGGGCCCTGGCCGACTAAGCCCAAGGCCCGTTCGGCGGTAGCGAACACCCCTGGTATGGGAACGGAGTTGTAGAGTGGCAGGATGGCACCGTTCGGGTACCTGGGGCTTGGCATTTACACGAGCATCGGGGCGAATATATACATAAAACCCTAGATGTTGTCTCCGTAAAAGATGGCAATGCGTGCGAGACTTCACCGCGCGTCGCATGATCGTCTGCCTATCTGCGCAGCCCGTGTGGTAAAATGGCAGAATGGGCGCACGTCTTAGTAAGGTCGGACGGAAGATGGCACCAAACAAGTCCGGTGCCGACTCTCGAGGAGGAACTAGGAGGAGGATTGGCAGATTGGGATGACGACGATTGCGCACATGGCACTGCAGCTAGTGTCACCCAGTAGGTACCTATGGTAGTCATCCATCTCCGCTTCGGACTATCCGCCGCCCGGATATCCTGACACTCAGATAGGTAGACAGTATTCGTAATATCGTACTGTGCTCGCGTACCGGTCAAGAATGGCGTAGACAGAGAGGGCGCCTAGGTTTGCGCCTCTCCCTAGTAAGCCGGTTCCCGTCCAGCAAACTTCAGCTTCTCTCCGTGCGATGGTCGACGTATGTTAGGTGGTCCAACATCTGAACCCCTATTGTTTCGGCGACGGCGAAGCGGACCCATCTCGGTCAGCCCAGAGCGCGACCAGTGAGAGTGTTTCCGTTCCGTACGCTCTTCTGAGTGGCCTGTGACACGCCAACATTCTCGAGGCAACGAATGAGTCGACGGCCGGCCGAGTTCTGAGTGACCAACGTGGCGGGCTGGGTTGCCTGGTCGAGGTTGCATCGAGTCAGCCCCGGCTAACCGATTCATGAACTCGTCATCCGACAACAGCCCCGAAGGTTCGATATTGTGATATTCTCATACGGCGTGCCTCGTAGAGAGAATTATATATATATATATACACCTACGCATGTTCTCTATGTAAGATGAGTGGTTTATTAATCGATGCGATCCCCACCCTCATCGGTGACGGACGTCTACCTACCTTGGGATCTACGCGCCCGAGCTCTGTAAATCCTGGAATAGGCGCAATATTTCCGAGCTAGACGAAAATGGTCAATATGCACTCCGAATAAAGTGTAGCAGCACGGCGCATCTCTTGGAATGCTCAGCAAGCTCGCCATGCTCACCAAACAAATTACCTTGATTAATAGGTCATTCCCGGGAGAGTATCGTACCCTACATGAGGAGGAACATGTAGGTGGACAGATTGTGTAGGTAGTAAAACAGGGACCGACACTCCGAAAGAGCCCAGACTAATCCGCCGCTCTAGACCCCCGTGTCCGCATTCATAGACGAGGTACCTCTGAGCCGTCGGTAATAGTACATCGATAGTGTGCTGTTTCGTAGACGGGGACGTGTACTTTTCCTACACGCGTGGCGCGTACCTATATGTAGCCTATCTAAGCGCAGGTGCTTGGTACTTGGTGCTCAGACTTTCTTTTTCTTCTGTCTCCGTCCAGCTCCGACCGAAAGTCTAGGTACGTATCGAATGGTCGGTCGGCTTGCCGGATATCCAGTTCTCTCCCATCTTCGTGACTTCTCCTACGAGAAATGATTCCATCACGCCCGTCTCTCTTGATGGACATAGCTTCCATCAGCGTTATATATAAACGTATGAAATAAAATTAACAAACCAAGGTGACCCGGTTGAAATAGGTAAAGCAAGTAAGACGGGAGCGGACGGATTGTGAAGTACGTGTACACGCCTCCCTTTCCGTATCGAGGCTGTCACAGTACATGCAGACAGTACGGGATGGCCCCGTCTCATTGCCTAGCCAGATTTGTAAATTCCCACGCGAAAGAGACGACGAGCGCCGGGAGCCGTGGAGCCGAACCCCCCTCCAAGGAATATTGTTGAGTTTGGGATTTTCATCAATCTGCCTCCGAACGGTCCATCGACTTTTGCTTTGTATCTTCTCACGAGAGCGTATTTCATCAGAGTCCAAGTGTACTTTGCTTATTGTTCCGTCTTATTTATTTATGTTTGCACCTAAATAAACACTTGACCCGATTGATAATAATAAATTATCTCCGGTTGATTATTGTGTTGGTGTCTGTTCGGACGGACGAATCCCCGGTCATGGCCCCCCCACAGGGAAAAGGAGAATAGGTAAAATAAAGTAGAGTTTAATAGGGGAGGGAAGGAAAGCGGGAAGCGCAAAATAGATACCTCAGGAAGAAAGAGCGAGAGCCAGAGCCGGGCTAGGCGGCCTGGCACCCTCCCCCGATTTGACCGCCTTGTCGCATTGCCCTTTCCTCGGGATTCATCAGTGCTCCAGGGCTGGGTTTTGGCTCAGGTGCGCGTGCTGATTTTAGCGCAAACGCCCGAGTCTGGTCCGTCATTTCTTTCTCCCTCCCGTGCTGTCCGTCTACTTCTGCAACATCCCTCTTCTTCTTCAAGCGGCATCGCGCCAGAGCGCCATCCTGGAACTTTGATCTTTCCAATTTTTTTCACCTTTTACTTTTTTTCCCCCCTTCTCCAAATCTCCCACTAATACCCATCTGAATAACCACCCCCCCTGAACCACCTCCACCCCCGACCGAAACTCACACACCAAAAAAATTTCCCATCTACCGCACCGAACATCCACCGCCTCCCGTCCTCTCCGTTTTCACTTCTCTCCCCAACAACTCTTCCATCACCACCCGGACCTACCTTCGGAGTATTACTCTACTGTTCGGAACGACATCATTGTCTTTTATCTTTCTGCAAAACTTCCTTCATCTACTCCTGTCGCGATGGCGTCTATCGTCCGCGGCACGTCGCTCAGAGCCGGCGGTGCCTGTGTGCGCTGTCGCAAGGGCAAGACCAAGTGTGTCTACGAGAACGGTCGGGCACCTTGCAGGAACTGCGCGAAGGGAATGCACGAATGCTATCTCCCTTCCGAAAGCATGGCTCATCATCACGGCCAATCTCCTGCTAGACCTCCTCGTCCGCGAGAGAGTCTTCCTGGGGAGCGAAGCGTGTCTGCGACGAGCGATCGCCAGCCTGTGTCTTCCGGCACCGTCATGCCGCGCACTATACAGACTATCAGCGAGAAGTAAGTTGTCTTTTTATTATTATTTCTATTTTACAATCATCTGTTTACTTGTTTGTCTACTCGCTTGCTCTTCACCGTCTCCTCTCTCCTACTGTTTGCCTGGTCTCTACCGTGTGGGCATGGTGTTTCGGCTTTGACCCAAGACGACGGCGACTACAACAGTACGCGCCCCCCCGAGCAGGCTTGGTATTGTGATCCGTGCTCCTTGGCCTCGGTCAAGCCAGAGTGGCAGCGGGCCAACCGCCCACGCCAACGCTCACGCCCCAATACTACTGACTAAAATATTTTGGGTGGCTGTAAATGGTAACAGAGGCCGGTTGCCTCGTCTCGCCTCGGGATCTCCGTCGTCTGTTCCAAGGCCCCATCCTCCGCCTCTCCCTGCAACCCCCAACACGCGCTCCCAGTCTCAAATCAGTCAAGCATCCTTGTCCTCCCCCAAACTTCATTCGCGTTGATCGGCTCCACTAACACGTATTTTCGTTCGTCCCCACAGACTCAATCCGGAACTCTTGACGGAATGTGAAAGGGTAATCACCAAGACTCTTCCGTCTTGTGTTGCCTTCCACAAACCGTCCTTCCTGCAAAAGCTCAAGAGCGGCACTCTCGAGGCTAGTATTGTCAACGGTCTCTTGACTTGCGCTGCACGGTAAGCAAACTTCATTTTTATTTCTCGCTTTATTTCTTCTTTTCCTTTTCCTCTTCTTCTCTTCCTTCCTTGAAGAATCACGTCTCCGGGCGCCCGCTTTATCCACTTCTGAAAGGATTCCGGGCGAATGGTTCATTCATCTCCGGAGGTGCATTCGCATCTCGCCTAATGCGCCAATAATTCTCCTTTCCCGCCAATCCTTCCCCGCCGCTTCTCTTCCCGATGGCGCATGAAAATATCTCGTTGTATCAGAGTCTAGTGATCCGGACTTACCTAATAATTTGTCTTTCTCGCGCGTAGGAGCTCTCCCACTTTGATTCGTCGCTATGGGGGCCAGGGAGGTGCCTCGGCTGCCTCGGAGCATTTTGCCGTCAAGTCCATCAATATAATCATGCAAAATCTCGACAACCCGAGCTTGGCAGATATTCAGGCTCTTTGTCTCCTGATCATCCACGAATGGGGCAACCGGAATGCCGTCCGAGCCTACGTCTACCTGGGCCAGGCTTCCCGCATGGCCCAGATGTATCGAGTAATTGCCGTTCATCAGAACAGAGGCGATCCCGATCAGTTCATCAAGGACGAATCGTTCCGCCGCACCCTGTGGCTCATCTACGTCCTCGATTGCTTTCTCACCAGCAGCCCCGGTCGCCAGCCGGCCGTCTCCCACCATGACATCAAGGACGTACCCCTTCCATGCTTGGATATGAGCTACAACTTCGGTACTCCTGTCTTTGTTCGCACCTTGGCGGGTGGTCCGCCGCCTTCTCTTCCGGACCCGTCTACCCCCATGACCGAGGTCGGCGAGTTTGGCCACATCGTGATGGCAACCCAGGCCTGGCGTAACGTCATCGAGATGCTTACTACCGTCACGAGCACTACCTTTTCCGAAGAGGACTGCGTCTCCCTCGAAGCAGGCATCGAGGCAGTTCGTAGTTCTTTACCACCGCACTTTATGGACAAGCCGGGACAGATCAATCTTCACATCACGATGGGCAGTGGATTCACATATGCCATGTTGCATTGCCTCCTCCACTCCGCCACCATCATGGTCAACCGTCGCAGGCTTCTTCAGCTCGTCACCACCGAGGGTTTTAATCATGAGACTTGGCGTATGGTTCCGCACGCTCATCTGCAGACGGTTGACCGAGTGTTTGCGGCCGCCCACAGCGTCGTGTCGCTCCTCCTGGCCCTCGAGGCTAATACCGACAAGGACTCTGTACTCAACTTTCCTCTCGTCATGCTGTTCTCGTGCTTCACGGCCTGCTCGACCGTAGCTTGGTTTAGTCTTAAGGGACTGACGCCCGGCGACGTGAACGAAACGGCCGAATCGATTGTTCGTGACGGCATGCGCTTCCTCCAGGATGGAGCTAACATCTGGATTCTCGCCGTTCCTTGGTATCGCCACTTGTCCGTCATGAATAAGGTCTTGCGCAATGGTGATAGGCCAATCCAGAGGGCGCAGACCGAGGCTGTCGTGCCATCTATCCAGGAAGATACTGCGAGTCAACCGGACAACCCTGATAGCATGGATTACGAGCGTCCGGGGTCAGCAAACCCCCAGGAGCAGGCCGAAAACCGAGGTAGCGAGCCGCCGCGGAAGTCGGGATTCACCACCATCAATGGAGGATCGGCTGGAGCGTCGACGCCGGCGACTACGAGCCCGCCTCCGGGACAGGCCAAGGCAGATTCTCCTGCACCTTCATCGTCCGGACAGCCTGGCGAAACTGCACCCGCTGCAGGAAACGACATGACGGCGGCTGAGCTCTGCATAGCCTTCGAGCGCCAGCTGCTGGAATTAGATGACCTGGCGGCTTTTATGGGTGGCGGCGTATGACTATCGAGTTTCTAGCCTTATTTCCTCTTATCTTGTACTACTTGGGCTTACTTATCCTCCCAGCACCGCCTTAACGCCTGGTGTGCCTTTCACGGGACTGTATGTTAATAGGGGAACCATGAATCGGCGTTGGTTGGAGTTCCCGGGCTGCTCCCGACAGAGCCTAGCCCGTTTTCGAGTTGTTCATTTCTCTTTTCTCCTTCGCCGGTGTAGCTTTGACTGTCACAGTGTATGGTGGCATGTTGAAGCCGACACGAGCGGCAGCGGTCTACGATGGTCCATAACCGTCTATCGTGGCGGTGGCGAGGGGGACAGTCGTAATGGCGCAGGGGGACTTTGTGATTTTAACGCATATTTTTATTTGTTTTCAGCTCGGGCGTCTCGTCTCTGGAGCAGATGAAAGCGGTGGGCAGGGCTGTCTACGTCGCATATGGAGGAGAGACGGAAAAAGAAGCTGTCGATGCCTGAATTTTCTATACCTATTACCAAATGGTACTGCTCTATAGTGGAATGGGTGGGCCCTGTTGCTTTAACAAAACTTGTAGCACTAGTATCTGCATCCGAATTGCGATTGTCAATTTCGCTATGCTCCGTACCAACGCAATAATTTAATCGCTTTCAATGCTTTGGCTGTCATAATACACAAACGTTACCTGTCATGTGTCTTCTATCCTGCTACTCAAGCTTAGGACCTAGACCTGGGAGACGTGTGATATGCTCGATAAGTGATGGTAATGAATAAACGAGGGAGAAATAAAAGACAAAATATCACTACAGAGAATTTATTTCAATTCAAGTTAATAAAGAAAACTTGAGAGATGGTTGAGAAGGTTATGCTCAGTTCCCAATGTTAGGGTTTCTGCTTAGGAGGTAACCTCTATAACTTAGGTTATGTACCTAGGTACCTAAACCTCAGTGTACCTACTACCGCTTAGCAGGTACAAGAGTACAAGAATTCAATACCAATCATCCAAGTCCGAGTTCTCATCTTAACTTCAACTTATTCATGTTTTATCGCATTCCAGCCAACCCGTTGCCAATTCTCCTCACGATATCCCTTATGGACTGTGATTTTGCTTGTACGGATAAGTTTTAGGCCGACTTCTTCGCAGCAGCTGCTGCAGGTTTCCCACGGATCGAACCGCGCCTGAGAGCTGCGCATCATCATTAGCATGCATTGGTCCCGTCTAGACAAACGGAGATGGATACATTGGGCCGTAACGATAGCCTCGAGCGTGGCACAAAGCGCAAGTATGCCGGAGACTGGCCCGAGATGAGAGGTCCCGCCAAAGCTGCTACTGGTTTCGCCGAGGACACTGCTGCGTCGTTGCGAACGGAGTCCTCGATCACGAATTTCGCTTCCGAGCTTATAGCATCAAGAGGCGATGATTACTACAGGGCTCTCTACGCCGAGGCCTTGGACTTCCGCCTCCTCGGACAGCGCGACCCGGAATTCAAAGCCGTACTGGGACGCGGCTCTTATCTCGACTTTGCCGACCCTAGGTCGGTCATGCAGCTTACCAAGACGCTTCTCAAGCTAGACTTCGGCTTGCTTGTCGACTTACCTACAGACCGGCTCTGCCCCCCGGTGCCTAACCGACACAATTATATCCTCTGGCTGAAGGACCTTCTCGACTCCTCGTCGCCTTTGCGCGCCGACTCCCGTGGGACCGCCCGCGGCGTGACAGGCCTCGACATAGGCACCGGCGCGAGTCTCATATACCCGCTTCTAGGCTGCGCCCAGCGACCGTCGTGGTCCTTCGTCGCCACCGACGTGGACGCGAAGTCCCTGGCCTACGCGCGCAAGAACGCCGCGCTCAACAACCTGCAGTCGCGGATCCGCGTCGTCGGCCGCGCCACCACGGACCGCCTCATCCCCCTGGACGAGCTGGGTCTAGCAGCCGTCGACTTCGTCATGGTGAACCCGCCCTTCTACACGTCGGCGGCCGAACTCGACGACCTGGCCCGGCAGAAATCCCGGCCTCCGAACAGCGCGTGCACGGGCGCGCCGGTCGAGATGGTGTGCGCCGGGGGCGAGATCGGCTTCGTGCGGCGCATGATCCTCGAGTCCCTTGTCTTAAGTGAGAGGGTGCAGTGGTACACGGCCATGCTCGGCAAGCAGTCGAGCCTGGAGGTGCTCGTCAGCGTCCTGAGAGACCACGGCGTGGCCAACTACGCCGTCACCGCGTTCGTCCAGGGCAGCAAGACGCGCCGCTGGGCTCTTGGGTGGAGCTTCGGGAACAGCCGGCCTAGCCTATCGGCGTGCAGGGGCTGCGAGCCCGCCGCTGGGAAGAAGCTCCTCCCGCCACCGACAGAGGCGGCTGTTGCTACGTGGACCGCATCCCGAGTCGACGTGGCGCAGCTCGAGCGGTCTATCTGCGATGCCATGGAGAGCCTCGACCTGGCTTCGTGGACCTGGGACAAGTCGCTATATCGAGGCGTGGGTTTTGTGGATAGCAATGTCTGGGGTCGAGCGTATCGTAGGAAAAAGGCGCGGGAAAGAGAAAGGGGAGGCGCGTGCTTCCAAAGCGAAGAAACGGTCGGAGATGGTTCTTCATACCCCCAACAAGAGGAAGCTGAACGAAGGGTGTGCCAGGATACCTCGCAGTGCTCATTCGGCTTCTCCGTGTCCGTCCGGAATGACGCGGATGAAGTGGCAGTGATGGCTCGCTGGCTGCAGGGGAACGACTATGCAATCTTCGAGAGCTTCACGGGGTTTCTTCGAAAATCCATAGGTTTGAATTGATCTAAGGGAGATCGGCGTTACCTACCTACCTTAGGTACCTTTGATATGGCGTGAGACTCTTAGGTCGAGCGTACGGCTGCACATATTAGAAATAAGTAACACATATCGACTTTGCAGAGTAGAGAAGCTGGATATTATTAGATACCCCTGACTGTATTTGTTGGGTCTCAATCTCATACGACAGATATCCGTCTGCAAACTAATTTACGACCTACGAGTGAGAATCACCGCGTTACAAGGAGGTAGATTTGCCCCGCCGCTAGGCATATATCTAGGTGAGTTCCATTGACTGCATGCGACGATATAATATGTGACATTTGTCTCTATTTATCTTCACCAAAGCACTGTTCCATGTGATAGCTACTTGGTACCGAACACGGCCAAAGCGAACTATACCGTTTCTTAGCCATTTTCCAAACACAGCTCGCTCCCCATACTTATACGACATGGTTGAGCGTTGTTCAGTAATGGATAGCAGTACATGAGATAACTGCCCTATTTGGTGTGTCTGGATGCGGGCTCCTAGCTTCCTAATATTGAGTAGCCCTTGAACGAGCTCGGGCTAGAATAGACACGTAGTATTTGAAATAGACGATGAATCGCGCAGGGTGTTTAAGTGAGAACACTCTGGGCGATGTAAAGGGCAACTTACCCCATCGCTGCTTTAATCTTCGATGCGAACAAAGAAGTTCGTCTCTCCATCCTTTGCCGTCACGGCAGCGCGTGTGACGAAATCATCGCCGATAGCCAAGCGTAGCTTCTCAGGGGTGGCTGGGGCGTTTAGAATCAACGGTTCTCTCACCCCGTTCATCTCTCTTGCAGCCCTGACTGCTTCTCTGAGGGCAAAGAATACCGTAGAGCCTAGGAAAAGCGGCGGCTCCCCAATTCCCTTGCTGCTTTGGATAGAGCGTAGATGTTTCCAGCTTATAGCATTCCCGCTCGAATCATTTCTCAACATGGACACGTTGAATATCTGGGGAATGTCCGAGAAGCCTTTTGACTAGGTTAGCACATGCTACGTGAGCATGCCCTGTTCATTGGTACTTACCTGGAATCTTATACGTCCCAGGCCCCCTAGTAAAAAGCTCACCTTCCCGAGTCCATAGCGATTCCTCCATCGTGAATAGACCCTGCCCTTGGACGAAAGCCCCTTCGATTTGTCCGTAATCGATGGAGGGGTTAATGGAGCGGCCGACATCCTACTTTACTATTAGGGCGGAGCTCCCATCTCTATGATAAACGTCACTCACCATAATTATGTCGGTCCTCAGAACGGTGTGATCCCCTGTGAGAACATCTAATTCGACCTCGGTGACAGCGACACCTTGTGTGAAATAGTAGTACATCGGAAGGGGATCCTTGTAGTTACCCCATTTGTATCCTACCAAGTGATTAGTCATTCTGTGCGCTTTAACGTGGCGGAAACCAAGAGGACCAACCTATCCGGGGCATCTTCCAGAAGCCGTTGGCTGCTAGGTTAACTCGATCCCGATATGCGGCATGAGCAATCACCGACATTGGGGCGTCCTGTCCAAATTGTTTCCGGTAGGGCGCTAAACGCTCGTTCAGCTGATCGCAAGCATTCTTGACAGCCATCCCATTTAGATCACTGCCTGATGATGCGGCAGTGGGAGATGGGTTGGCAACCTGATCAGTCTGCGAATCTTTATTGAAGATTTGATCCACGCTCACGCCGAGTTCCTCGGCGGCAACCTGGCACATCTTCGTATAGAGGCCCTGCCCCATCTCTGTGCCTCCGTGGTGGAGCAGTATGCTGCCGTCTGCACAACAAGTCAGCATGGCAAGAAATGGTTATTTCGGGAACCTTCACAGGCCCTCTTCATAAGCTAGCATGCAAAAGCATACGCAGACAGCTAGAATCACTTACCTTCATAGATTCTTACATATGCGCCCGCTTGATTCAGATGCAGAGCAGTGGCAAAACTGTTATATGAGGTCAACTTTCCGTGGGTAGGCATGCAACCGCGGAGCAGCTTACCTCAGGCCGAATTTAGTCGGAATTTTACAGATTCCTCTTTTCCTATAGCGGTTCTTCGAGTTAAATATCTCCACGTCCCTTCTCCTGTTCTCATAATCTGCATTGCCGCTTATTTGCTCTAGCATAGTTGGGATGTGGAAGTCGACGTCGATCGTTTGTAGGAACGGCGTTAAGTCGCCCTCCTTATATAGGTTTCTAAGTCGTAGCTCGTCGATGTCGATGTTGAGTTGTTCGGCAATGGCGCTCATGAAGGACTCGGTGAAATACATTGCCTGAGGCCCTCCAAACCCACGGAAGGCCGTATTCGTTACCGTGTGGGTTTTGCACACCCACCCGCGGATCCAGGCATGCGGAATGTTGTAGCAATTGTCAATGTGGGTGCAAGCTCGGTCCATTACGGCCCCTGACATATCTAAAGAATATCCTGCGTTGTTGTACAAGTCTGCATCAAGGCACTGGATTATTCCGTTTGCATCGGTGCCAATTTTCCACTTGCATTGCATCGGATGCCTCTGCCCACTGGTTGCAATATCTTCATCACGGTTCAACATCATTCTCATGGGACGGCGCTCCTTTTTAGCAGCAATGGCGACTAAGCATGCGATCGGTGTGCTCCTCGATTCCTTCCCGCCGTAAGCGCCACCAAGACGTCGGACCCTCATGTTCACGCGACTCATAGGCACACCAAGTACCTGAGCAACGAAAATCTGATTCTCCATTAAGTTTTGCGTGGAAGCGTAGACTTCCATTGAACCGTCCTCGGCGTGCGGAATTGCTAATGCGGCGTTGGTCTCAAGATAAAAGTGTTCTTGACCGCCCAATTTCGTGATTCCTTCGAAAATATGTTCGCACTTAGCAAAGACGTTATCCAGGGGCCCTTGGATTGCAGCCCCTTTCTTCAATTGCTTCCCGTGTTCAAAGTAACTCCCCGCTTCGATTGCTTGG
Organism: Hypoxylon crocopeplum; assembly: GCA_022578875.1. Classification (NCBI taxonomy): domain Eukaryota; kingdom Fungi; phylum Ascomycota; class Sordariomycetes; order Xylariales; family Hypoxylaceae; genus Hypoxylon; species Hypoxylon crocopeplum. The sequence goes on along the minus strand of MU399586.1, from coordinate 296,167 downwards.
TCGATGGTGAGTATGGCTGACAACGTCTCGTACATCACTCGAACTTTGGCGGCGGCAGCTTGAGCTTGCAAGGCTGTCTCAGCATAGACTAGACCTATCGTCTGACCATGTGAATACACCTCGTTCACAGCAAATAGGGGTTCATCTACTCGGATTGGACCCCAGTTATTACTCTCTAGAGGCACACTATCTTTGTCAAGATAACCGACAACCCCTGGCATCCCAAGTGCGACGCTCCAGTCGACTGAGAGGATCTTTGCATGTGCTTTCGTTGATAGGACGAGAGCGCAATGTAACTCGTTTTTCTGCTGCGGCATATCATCCACGTACTCTGCTTCGCCTGTGCAATGCTTCAAAGCTGAGAGGTGCGGGATCTCCTTGCCCACAACTTTGGTACCAGAGGCGGCATGGTAATCGCGGGTTCCGGTAGATACTCCCCGGTGTATCTCCTGGACGGTGTCATAATCAGCTTCAGGAAGACCTAGTTCTGCGATGCTCTCATGCCAGAAACGAAAAAACAGAGATAATGTCAGGGCTATTAAACTTGTCAGCAATTAGTAGCTGTACCCTGGACTCTAGAGAGAGGCTTACCCTTCCTATACTGAGCCATCCCCCCTGGTACACCAAATGACAAATCAAAGTCTTTTAGTAGAGCACCAACTGCTTCCTCACGCGTACTGCTATCTGCCCATTGTTTCCCTAGAACAGTATTCTGCGCTGAAGTCGCAGCTGTAGTGGTTGGTGCCATACCACCAAATGCGAAGGTCGCTTGTTGAACGAAGCCCTGTTGGTCAAGGCGTACTCGGAAGCCTGCAGTCACGATCGCAATATCATCGTCCTTCCTCTTCGCTTGTTTGTATGCCTTTGTTACTTCGAGAACCCCTGATGGGGGTAGTGGTATCTTAATATGTGTGATCACACCGTTGGCAGGCAGTTGAGTCGTCCGATATTTCACGAAGAAGTTAGACAACGGTGTGTCGTATGGACCCTCCTCCTTAGTCCTTATAGTGATTATAGAACCTGCTGCCAGCAGCGCCGGAGCGGCATCTGAGATAGGACTAGCAGTTGCCAGATTTCCAGCTAGACTAGCAACGTTTCGAATCTGACGACCTGCAAAATATCGAAGCTGCTTCCGGAGTGCCTCAAGAGCACTTGCTCTTGCACCGAGTTTTAGATACAGTGTGGCGCAGAGCTCCTCCACCTTCGTGAGCGACATATTACCTGGAATGGATACTTCTGAGAGGGCATTGAGCTCGGCCTCATTGCAAGGTTCTTTGAAGGTATTAAGCTCCTCGATGTCTGATGTATAGATGCACACTCGATACTCGGACTTCTTGAAGCGAACCTCGATCTGTTGTCATGTGAGCAATGCTAGTAGCAATGGCAGCCGGGCTTTGATGAACATACTTGCGTTTCACTAGCACCTCCGACAATTTTTGCGGAGGGCCAAGCACCTTTCAGCTCAATCAGTTGTTCAAGGGTTGTAGGTTTGAACCAAACTTTCCGCTCATCTCCATAGCAGAGAGGCCGCTGCTCATATTTCCAAAGAGCCGGGGGGAATATCAACTCGGCCGAGGGGTCGTATGGGATGAAAGAGTTGGCCGGGGTGACGTTTTTACCTGAATCCACGGAGGTAGCTCGAGTAGTGACAGAATCTTGTGACGATACTCTACCGACGCTGCTCCCCGACGACGACGTTGATGGGTCGCGACAGCACCCACCTGGGCGCCCACAGGAGCCATTTGTTGAAGCGCCGCATCCCTTTCCATTTGCCGGAGTTTGAAGAAGATTATCACTAATATTGTCGACATCTGGGGTAGATACACTGGGTTCCTCGACCAAGTCGCCTTTCAAGTCTTCCACAATGAAAGTCTTGGCGGCCTCGAGAATTGGCTTGTAGCCAGTCTGGATAAATCAGCGTCCACTGTGCTTGTGGATGGTTACAGAAAGGGATACATACACATCTACAGAGATTGCCATCTAAATGTCCTTGTAATTCGACATCAGAACTCGAAAGACGAAACTTTCCGTCCTGATACGAGTTTCTGACTAGGGCATACAGACTCATGACTATTCCAGGGGTACAAAAACCACACTGGGAGCCACTGGGTGCCGGCATTGGTGTCAGCAGTAGCAGACGAGCTGAAGTAGCAAGACGACATAGTCACTTACTGCATCTTTGCTATCCTCTCTTGCAGGGGATGCGGGCGAGCAACAGTGCCTAGGCCCTCGATTGTTATCAGACTCTTTCCATCGACGCCAATCAGTGGGAAGAGGCAGGCATTCACTGCCATGTGCCTCAGTCGTCTCCCCTTTTCAACAGTCTGAAGAACAACAGTGCAGGCACCACATCCGCCTTCACCGCACCCAAGCTTAGTGCCTTTTAAGCTGTCCTGAGCACGGATCCAATCGAGGAGAACCCAATCGGGGTTCGGGTTCGGAACGGAGACACGGCGCCCATTGACGAAGAACCTCAGCTCGGAGGTCCTATATGTTGACTCTATTAGAGGCGTGAGAGCTTCGGCAGCAGTCGGAGCGGGAACGGATTCAGGCTCGGACAGCGCCCTGGCGATAGGCGGCTTTGGAAGTATCTCAGCTGCCGCCATGATTTCTAGTGAGTTAGACGGCGTTGAGATTTGGACAGAACATAGATTAGGGGTAGTAAAATGAACGTTTATTTTGGCCTAGCTATTCATCTAACTCGAAGTAGGTGTGTAAAGAACATGGCTGAAGTTGCGGCCGTGAAGTGGCAAACTGTCTGACGTCTTGGGCCATTGTGTAAGCCGGTAGCATGCGGGCGCCTCAGGATTGGCATAAGAGTTTCCAGACTTCGATAAGACTAGGCGAGGTCTACACCTGCATTCCCCCACTCTGATTAGGCGTCAACATCCCAACTAGTCCCTGCATGGGGAGTTCTAGAGTATAGAAGTTACGGGTGTTCGAGGCTTCTAAGTGACAGAGTGGGAGGCATGCCGACATGGTAAGCGCACATGTAGTTTGTCACTCCTGCAGCATCGTTGATGTCTGTAGCCCCTCACAGGTTGTGCTATGTTTATAGCGGGAACTTAATTCTAGTTTGTCTATTGGAATTCCCCTGACCCGCTTGATTGAACACGCTGACACGGCACCCGGCCCCGCCCCCACCATTGCTCGAAGGTGAAGGAATACCTAAACTTATAGCTATCCCACTTACGGCCCGGGGCATCGCAATTTTGGAAGCCGCCGAGCTAAGGTAGGTACCTAACAGAGTAATTCCGTATTGTGTGGATTCGACATGGCTGGCACCTCTATATTTTCCAAAAGCTCGGGTTCTCTTAGAATTCTTGCTCAGATCCCCTTGACAAGTCCCATCTTTGTAGGGTCTGGTACACATTCCGAGCTCCAGGAACACCACCGCCACCATGTCGACTCCGACGTTTGCGCCATTGAAGGCTTCTAAGTTATTCACTCCCTTCAAGCTGGGAAGCCTTGAGCTCCAGCATCGCATCGTCCAGGCACCATGCACCCGTATGCGAGGTGTCAAGGAGAGCGACGGCGTCTTCGTGCCTGGTGACTTGATCGCCGAATATTACGGCCAGCGTGCTAGCAAGGGCGGCCTGCAGATTGCCGAAGCAACTGACATCGCTCTTTATGCTGGGGGATATCCCGGCGTTCCTGGCATCTTCACCGATTCTCAGATAGCTGGTTGGAAGAAAGCCACTGATGCCGTTCACGCCAAGGGAGGGTACTTTTTCTTGCAGATCTGGCATACCGGCCGGGCCTCACCTCCTTCGTTCCTAGGTGGAAAGCCGCCATTGAGTTCCAGCAACCATCCTATGGCTGGTGCTTGGATTGACGGAACACCCTGTGAAGCCCATCCCCCGACACCCATGACGGTAGAACAGATCCAGGCTGTCGTTCAAGATTTTGCACAAGCTGCCAAAAACGCCGTCAAGGCTGGCTTCGACGGCGTGGAAATTCATAGTACGTTCAAACGCTTCTCCTGACAACGACTGATGTCGTATTAACCAACATACGATGGTCCGTAGGCGCCAATGGCTACCTTTTGGATCAATTCCTCCACGACAACATCAATGATCGTACTGATGAATACGGCGGGTCCATTCAGAACAGATGCAGATTCCCCCTAGAAGTTGTAAAGGCTACTTGCGACGCAATCGGTTCTGACAAAGTCGGAATCCGACTAAGTCCCTGGGGCTATTTCCAGTCTACTAGGGATAGTAATAGGCTGGAGCACTGGTCCTACCTATGTGAGCAGCTGGCTACCTTGCCAACTGACCAACGACCAGCTTACGTCCACATGTATGCGAAATAGCAATGACACCGTACTAAGCGCAAAAGCACGCACTGACATCTACCGCAGGGTTGAGCCACGATTCGATGAGACTATGGATGAGCAGCAGAAGCTGGAGTCCCTGGCTGACAGTACTAAGGAAAGCACCATCTCACTGCTGCCCTTTAGAAACATCCTCCAGAAGGCTGGTATTCCGTTCCTGAGCGCCGGGTGCTTCAACTGGGAAAATGCCGTGCCTAAGTTGGAATCCGGGACTACAGATCTGGTCTGCTTCGGGAGATGGTTCATTGCAAATCCCGATTTGGTGAAGAAGCTGGAAGCTGGAGCCCCTTTCAACAAATATGATCGTTCAACTTTCTATATCACGATACCCCCGGAGAAGGGATACACCGATTACCCCGTCTACGCCGCAGAGGCGGCTTGATAATCCAGGGATCCCGTAGCATATTATTAGCTACATTACGTTGTCGATGCAGCGAAGACGCTTTACATACTTAGGTAGACCATAGAATTTATTTGAATTATCCCCCAAGTATCATATATCTCGTTAGTCAAATAAAATAGCATTAAAATTTTCGTGGCTGTTGCTATCCTAACTTTTTAAGGTCTTCTGCTACCCCTTATATACGGTTCATGCATCGGAAACTACAGCGTCGATCATAGGGGGTATGAGATAAGAAAATGGAGGATAAAGATAAAGGTGTTATGGAAGCATTAGTGTCTATAAGTTGATTCTATCCCACCGTACTATAGAAGCGGCCGTGCCTTAGCTTCATCTAGAATCTGGTCCCATCTATGCTCTACATCCTTCTCAAGGTCATACGTCAACAGCCAACCCCCGACACCGTAATATCTCCAGGGCAGCGGATCATCACCTGATTCGGTTCGCGGTTGTGTGAGTGCCTCCGGGTTTTTGAATAACTCTTCATCAATCTCCCCAAACTTCTTGAGTCTCTCATCCCTATCTCTTTGTTCTTCACCATCGTGGATGTGGTACATGTATTGTTGGAAATTACCTCGCGCAACCACCATCTCGGTTCTCTCCTTCCGGCACTCTTCGTAAACCTTGAGGGCGTGTACTTTTTGCTCTCGAGATCTGTCGGTTAACTTTGAGAGACAGAGACCTAGGGCTGCGGCGTCTTCCAGAGCCATACCACATCCACCTAAATGTATTGTTAGTTAATGGATTGAGACTTTCGATATATATGGGCCTCTCAAAGGGGGTGACCCACTGGCAAGGTATGGAAGCGTTGCGTGGACAGCATCCCCTAATAGTGTAAAAGTGCCCGTGTGATGGGTCCATTGTTCCAGAGTAGGCCGGATACAGAGTTTCCACTTCTGGACAGATTGGCAGAGGTTCAAGATCTTGCCTATCTTAGGATCCCAGCCTTTATACAAGGCTTGCATCTCTTCTACGTTTCCATCCACGGTCATGGCGGCTTCCGGCATGTCATCGGGGACTAGCAAGACCATGTTGAATAACTCACCACCCCTGAGGACGTAGTTCACAGCGTGCGCATCGGGTCCCATCCAGTAGTTGACCTGAGGATCCTCGATAAAGTGCCGCAATTCGGGGTCTGCCAGCATGTCCTTAGTGTTGATGAGCAACCTATACGCAAGGTCGCCGGTGGGCAAGGGAGGGTCCGGCTTGCCGAGGAGAACCTCGCGCAGCTGTGACGAGATACCATCTGCCCCAACAATTAGGTCCGCAGATACGGCCTTGCCATCGCTCAGCACGGCGGATGCTGTTAGGCCATCTTGGGCATATTCGATTGTTGTAACCCTCGACTTGACGCGAAGTTCGGCTCCGAGCTCCATGGCTCGGTCTAGGAGGCAGCGGTGCAAGTTGGCCCTATGGAAATCCCAGAAAGGAGTTCCCATGGCCTTCGCATAGGCATGGAGGTCCATTCTCGAGAGGAAGTTCCCTTTCCAACCGATCATGTTGGCGTACCGGGGCATTGTCGCATGCTTGGCAACCTTGTCCTCGAGCCCCCAGGAAATCAATATTCTCGATGAATTAGGCAGGACTTGAATACCAGCGCCTATTTCGCCGATCTCAGACGCACTCTCGAGTACAGTCACTTTGTGACCTGCTAGGAGGATAGCAATAGCAGCACCGAGCCCGCCGAGTCCGGCACCTACAACTACAATCTGCAATGGGAAATCAACACTCAAATGCTTTTATATGTCTAAGACTCACTTACATGTAGTTGATTCGAGGGATCTCTCTCAACCTTCTGCCATACCGTGGGGGGAGAACCGGGAGACATTTGTGAAGATGACGCCGCCAGCGAGGCTATATCTGACTACCTGTAGATATTCTAGTACAAGCGGAACAGGGATCTGGCAAGAACATCTAGGTACGATGCAGCTTATGTGTTTATAGACAGATCCAAGCTGATGGGATCATATGCTTGTACCTGAAGATGTGACTAGATAAGTGAATCGGACATTTAGTCCGCCTTTAGGAACGTGAGCGGATATCTACCTACATATCAATTAGGTTGTCTTTCACTCGATGGTCCAGGTTGGACTACGTCCATTGAATATATCTGCTTAGGTAGATGCCCACTATGTATGTACCTAGGGATAAGGAAGAAGGGAACATAACCTGCGCAAGCCTTACGGGCTATCTTCTGTAGGGGTAGTTCACTAAGATAACTTTATTGATAGCTAACCTTGGAACCTATTGGAATAGGCGCATTCCGCATCGATGTACTGGATCCCCCGGCTTATCTCCAGCCGACACGGCAGCCACGGTAGGTTGAAACGGTCTTGTCCGTGATGGCCCCCACTCTTGTCCAATAATAGGTAACGCCCGAGAGAGATAGCAAGAGTGGGGCGTGGTCTCTATTGGAGGGGAATCCTTCAGCTGACTGAACAGTCTACCACTACCACTACGACATGTACTTCCGAGTTATAGTCCATTGCCATCGTGGACGCGCTATTCTCACTTGGCAACAGTTATGTATTCCGACTTATCTTAGCTAGCGGCTCTACCGGCCTCGGATGATCAATGAACTTCACTTAGTTAGTAATCGACTATCATCGACTATACGACTTTCTCTCATCTCCTCTCTTCTTTTTCACCCGCTCGCTCGCTCACTCTTTTCCCTCTGACGCCCCTTGGGGAGAATGGGGGTTGTCCATCTTTCAACCGGCTCCACATGAGACTTTCTGAAAGTGGTGAACGACGTCTCACTGTTGAGTTAGGTATTGCATTGTGACACCAGCCAAGATGCAGCGATCCAAACGTAGAGTCCGGGATGGTGACGGCACCCGGCGACTATTCACTTGCACCTACAACGGCTGCGGGAAATCCTTCTCGCGGTCTGAACATCTCCACCGCCACCAGAAGAATCATACGGACGGAGATGCCACCTGCCCGCGATGCCGCGCTCACTTCAAGCGCCAGGACCTTCTCGGTGAGAGAGAACCCCCTTAGCCTCGTGGTCGCCATCTCCCCTGTAAGACTGACGTGATCACGTAATTAGAGAGACACATGAACCGGCATAGACAGAAGGACGAAGAAGCCGGCGGTGAAGGCATCGGTACTTTAAACACGCGGAAGCGCATGTGGAAGGACCACGACGGCCGAATTGTTCAGAAGAAGCCCATAGAAGAAGACACGCCCCTTGACGGTAGTAACAGCATTGGAGCCTCGTTCGTGCCTCAGATAGAAGGGCCCATTTCACCACCTGTATCGTCTCATCACTCGGATTTACCGAGCGACAGCGACCCGGCACAGACAGCTTTTGCTAGCGACCACACCATTCTATCTGATTACTCGCTATCAACGAGCCAATTTGACTCTCAGGGGCCCGGCTCGTACTGGATTCCGCCTGAGACATCTCACCCTCGAGGCGTCGCCTCTTCTTATTTCGACCTAAACTACGAGGAGGTCTTCCAGCCGGATACCGCAAGTTCTTTTAACATGCCATATACAACACAAGTCAACTATGACTGGCTGTTTAGTTTAGATAATAATTTTTCGAGTGCCGGAGCCCCGCAACCACCATATGCTCCCACTGCGTCTTTAACCTCGTACTCCTGTGGTATGCAGCAGCCTACGGCCATGAGTTTGAGTCGTGCCAACCTCTCACCGGAAGCTAGACAATACGACAGTAGTACACCCGAGAGTCCCCTGACGTCTATGGCCTCGCTGGACCATATGCGCTCTAGGGGAAGTACGCAAAATACGACGAGTCCCAGCATCTCGGATGGAATCGCGCTCAGCCTCTCGCCTCCCGCGAAACAGGCTTCTCCAGAAGAGCCTGGGGGCGCCACCGAAGCAGAATTCGAGCGACCTCTAGCCACGCTTCAACCTCCGAATAGCCTACCTTCTATAGACGAGTACACTTATAGTCAGATCCTGGATACCATCGATGCCGCAAGGCCATTGGCTCCCGATGGCTCCCTACTAGATCTTACTCACCCATTGCTATCCCACTCATCGTTGCAGTCATATTGCAATTTATATTTCACAAGGTTCAATACCGCATACCCGTTGATTCACCAAGCCACCTTCGAGCCAAGTCGGAAAGAATCCTTACTCCTACTGTCCATGATTCTACTTGGCGCTACGTGTGAGTGAATCGAAGGCTGTTTCTTTTTGTCTCTTAGACCATCTCAGACCTTTTTAGAAGCTATGATATTCTGACTTATTCTGTTCGGGAGGCATTGCTACTAAGAAGCGCTTGACCCATTACTCCTTTGCTTGAAGCCATCACTAACTCTCCTAAACAGACTCTGAGAAAGAAGCACATCAACTCGCCGTCTGCATACACGACGTAATCCGCCCAACGAGTGAGTATTCTCAATTATCTTTACCTACTATGTCATCTATATGCGGAAACTATAATTTCAAGATCGTTGTGACTTAAATGCCCACGACGAAATTGCACATGGTCTACAGTTGCTCTTTGTGGCTATCTCTCATATTGGTCATTACTGACTCAAACATTCTGCAGTATTCTCTCATGCAAGTTTCAGCCCCAAGCCAGAGCTCTGGATGCTCCAGACGATCTTGCTAGTTGAGTGTTTTGGCAAGAGCCGGGCGGGCCAGAAACAACACGACATGAGCCACTTGTTTCATGGGATGTTGATCAATTTAATAAGGCGATCCGACTGCCAATCTGTTCGGCCAGCTCGGCCTCACAGGGACAACAAAGGGGAGGCAGGGGATGATCACAGCTGGAGGCAGTGGGTAGAGGCCGAGGAGAAGAAAAGGTCAGTGTCCCATCGTCACGTTCCTCGGATTGACATGGTGAACTGAGACAATCCTACAGGCTAGCTCTTCTGTGCTTTATGTGGGACACCCAACATGCCGTCTTATTTTGCCAATCTCTATGCATGTCAGCCTTCGAACTCAGATTGCCTCTCCCTTGCAATCAGACGTTATGGGAGGCGCCAACTGTCGCGGAGTGGTCACGTCTCTCGTTCTCGACTACACCTGAGCCGATGTATCTCCTCGCGTTAAAATCTTATATCACGAATGACACCCGTCGCATCCCTGATCTTAATGGTCTGTCGAGGATTATCGTCTTCCACGGCCTGATGTCCATCTTTTGGGACATGAGGCGACGAGATCAAACTAGCCTCGGCGTTATATCCTCGCAAGGCGGACGTTGGCAAAGTCGCCTTGGGGCTGCTTATCAGGCGTGGAAGGTGGATTTCGATAGCTTCTGCCTTCGTCAGTCAGACCTCACACTTACCGAGATTGGCAAGGGCGCTATTCCCGATACCGCAAAGGTTGAACTCGACGTCTGGCGTACTGCTTATGTGACGGTTTACCACGCGGCCCACGTATTGCTGCATTCCGAATTCCTCAACATTCAGATATTTGCAGGCGCACGACAAATCTTGGGCCGCCCAGTCCAGCGCGCCGATTTCATACGCTCGGAAAAGGTCGTGAAACGATGGGCTACGGGCCATGTCGTCGAAGGCCCTGACAACGTCGACGAATGCGCGGGCGCAGCATCGGCAGCATGGCACGCAGCTCAGTTACTCCAAGCCGCATCTCAGACGCTCGTCGACTTCGATTCCATGGGCCTGTTTCACGTCCCGTGGTGCCTGTACTTAGCCACCTTGACAGTATGGACTTTTCATCATACGGGTGCCAAGGGGTTCGGCTCCGGCCCCGAAGAGGACAGCGAACTGGTGTGGGATGCTCAGGCGGAGATGCGCGCCATCGTGGACTCGATGGTAGATGCCGGGGTTGATGGCCTGCCTAATGTGCAGGGGTTAAAGCGAACGGGCGGGATGGTGTGGGTTATGGCCGAGGTGCTGAGCAAAGTTCGCTGGGGAATCGTTCATGCCGGCGTCACGGTGCTCAAAGGCCTGATCCCGTGGAGGCTCATAGGGCAGTTTGACGACGCTACTGTTTGAGCGCATGACTGAAGAATTCTTTTTTTTGGTGTGGCTGTACGATGGGCACATGCCTCAGGTTCAAGATGAAATACGAGCGACGACTGATGAATTATATAGAACAAAAGGGCCGAAGTAGGGGTGGCTGAGTTCACATTCAAAGCTTCTGCGATATAGCTTATTAAATAGGACGAGTGATGACTAGATGTCGAAGCTCCCGTGGGAAAAATCTCTAGTTGAGCTAGGTAGATACCGAGGCGCCATGGCAAATCATTCGAGGTACGATCACGAGATTTTCTCCCCTCCCATGGCGGCTCCTCGCTACCCCCGGAAACTTCTAGGGAAAAATGGACATGTGAATTGATCGAGCGTATATCTCGTTAATGAGATGGGGGTACCGCGTATAAAATATACCGTACAACTTGCCGAAATGGTGATAAATAAAGAAACCCATGAGACATCAATGACGCTGTGATGACGCTTCCCATCCCGAATTCTCTTCTCCCCGCCGCCCAATAATTACTAGGCACTCTATTTATCTTTATCTCCGGGCACCTTTAGGAACCCGTCATAATACGAATTAAGCCACTCAGCCGCAGTCGAGCCAGCATCTTCGCCAAGCGAGTCCCACCTACTGATCGACCCTACGTACCCATCGGGTCGTAAGACTACAACGGCCACTTCGTCCTTCTGCAGAGTCCCTACCCACTTGCTCGTGCACGTCTGCCTGCGCGTGTCCAGATACGGCACGTTGTCTAGGTAGAACGTCCATGCACTTCGAGCGAACAGTGGGGGAAGATCCTGTACCTCAACTCTAGCTTTATCCATAGTCGCTATATCGGAGTTAGCCATGTCCCCCCCTATCTTGGCAAATTCACGTGAGAGAAACTAGGGGATATGCTTACTAATAAGGGCAAACGTCGTGAGCTCGCTGACGCTTATGTATCTCTCCGCGCGTATGTAGACGTCTTCGGACGTTGGAGTACGTGGCTTTTCGACATAGCTCGCTGCGGCTGCCTGGCTCAGTTTCCTAAACAGAGACTCCTGCTTCGTTAATCCATTGCAGAATGTCTGCAGGAACGGCATGCTGTTATGGATATCCGGGACGAAAAAGTACACCCTGAATTGACCTAGCATGGGAATATCTAGCTGGACGTCGATGGGGTTCGCATCGATGTAACGGGTTACCTTGGCAGGCGGCACGAGGCACCCTGGCTTGAGCTCACCCCCGCTGCGTTTGGCCGGGTGGTTGAGTACGTTCTGGTCGTACTCGACGCCGACGCCCGAGATGAATCGAACGTTTGTCCGGAAATTCTCAGCTAGGGCTTTAGCGTCACCACCGGCCATTTTGTTGGCGTGCTCGTAGTCGAAGTTGATGAGATCGTGGGCAATCTTCCTACGCTCCAACTCGTACGACTCCAGCAAAATCGGTTTTGCTAAGCCTCTCGTTGCGAGGTTCAATTTCCAGGCGAGGTTCCAGCTGTCGTGCATGCTCGTGTTCATGCCCTGGGCGGCCTTGGGCGAATGCGTATGACTCGCATCTCCGGCAATGAAGGCCTGCAGATGCGGATCCGTGAATTTGTTCGCTATTCGCTGCCCAATCTGATAATTACCGAACCATTCCACGGTGCGCCACTCGACCGAATACGGCGCCAAGATCTGCTTGGCACGCTGCATAACGAACTCTTGCCCGAGTTCTCGCAAGTTGCCAGTCTCGGTGTCGGCTTTGATCTCGACGTAGAAACGAGTGGTGCCCCGTTCCCGCGGGACGATGAGTATGGACCCGTGCACCTCGCTGTACACGACCGTCTTGGACCAGAGGTCTGGGAAGTTCGATATGAGCTCACCATCGAGTACGGCCCATACGGACTCGTGAGATGTGCCCACCGAATATGTGTTTGGTATGCATAGCCGTACCTTGGATCGGGCACCGTCACCTTTGCAGGGTTAGTCAGGGATGTCTCGAACGTGCATGTTCGTCTGAGACTCACATCCTACTATGTACTTAGATAATGTCGTCTCCTTTTCCCCCGGGGCGGTGGTGCTGCTGCACTCAATCTCTAATAAACCTGGTTCGTCGTCTTTCTGCTTGAATGTTTGAAATTGGTGGCTTCGCTTCACCTCGATACCCCGCTTCCGCAGATCCTCTATGAAGACTCCTTCCACCACCCCCTGATGGACGAGGAGGATGTAGTCGTCGAGCAGATCAACCACCAGCGCGGGATAGTGAATCTCGCGACCTAGGCGCCTTAAGAGGCGGTTTGCAGTGGCTTCCCAGAAGCAGATGTCGAAGACCTTGGCACCTTTCTGCAAGAGACTGTCTGCGAGTCTGAGCTGACGCAGTGTCTCTATTGTCTTGGGCTGTAATCCATCGGCACGACCAGCTTGCGTTTGGTCGGCTCGCTCATCTATGACCTCCACGTTGATGCCGAATCTGGTGAGTAGGACGCTGCACGGTTTAAATGTGAGCGAGGGTGCTAGGGAAGGGGTTTGTAAAAGGACGATCACTCCCTTACTAGTAGCGACGAAGTTGAAGATGACATGAGATGAGATGAGAAACAAAACTTACGCCAACATCAAGCCGGCGGGCCCAGCTCCAACAACGCAGACCTCGGAGCTGTGTCGTGATCCGTTGGTTTCACGACGCTTGGCTGGGCCATGGCCGTTGAGGTCGCCATTGGTGTCGCCGTTGGTGTCGCCGTTGGTGTCGCCGTTCTGTCGCACACCGTTAATCTCATCTACAATCATGGCGCCGATGGAAAGCCCGAGACGAATATTAATTCATGCGAGTACGATGAGTCGTCTGTACCAGAACACACAAATAAATAGCGAGGTGGCTTGGGTCTGAGGTAGCAGAGAGTAGAAGCTGCTGGGGTGGTGGTGGTTCGTTGACGGCTGACCCTGCGGACTACTGGTTGATTAATTGATTGACCGACTGTCTGAATATTACTTGACTGGTTGAATGAATGAGGATAGGCAAGTTGAGTCTCAGTCAAGCCCGTGTATCACCGACGAGCAGCGTTCCGATATGTCTTGGAGCGAATGAGCGCGGTCGACGTCTTCTCGGGTACAAGTTATAAGTAAGACGGTCGCACTGTGCTCAGACCATTGTCAGGTGGTTTGGTGCCATTCTCGAACCACTCCGATGCTTAGGTCGGGGGCTTAAGCAGTGAGAGAGACGTGTAACTGGGCCTTAAAAAGTGTGGGCTGGTGTGGGTTGTTTCGACAAGTTCTAGACTTGTACCTACCGGCTTAGGAGGAAGGGGGGGGGGCAAAAGTGAATTCTTTTTTTTCCCGTCTCTCTTTTTGCCTTTTGCCCCTCCCCCATTCTTCGCCCCTCTACTCACGTGTACCTACTCATATGTATGTACCCAGGTATACTCTCACTCTTCCACTTACCACTTACACAGCGGCTACACAGTGAAGAACAGTCTGACAGTCTGAAACTCTGACACTCAACACTCCCACTCCCACTCCTGCATCTACGCTCATCAATACCCTTGTCGGAATATCACACCACTTTATACACACATCCAATGATTCTTGGCTTAAGCTACCTCCGATAGGAGCAGGTGGATAAGACGACAGCTGATTTGATAATTACAAATAAGGTAGTCCTCTCAACTGTATGTTTACCTAACAATCAACCACTGACGCTATCTGAGATCTTGTTTCGTATCATGGCGCCCGCCGCTAAAGAAACCGACTGGTCGAAGCCGCTGGGCATCTCAAGTGTGCGTGGCGTGGCATAGCCCAGCCCTACAGTAATAAGACGGAAGCTAAGGTAGTTCCACGATATCTCCCTCACGGGACTGTAGTTTGTTTCGGTGAATGCCTCTGGAGTTACCTACCCCTACCCTCCCTTAGGTGCCGAAACCCATCCGGATGAAACAAGGGGGCCATTTCACGATGGTCGAAATCCCGCGCGGCTGGCAGGACAAGGTCCGTTTGAAGCGTGAAGCCCAAGCTCAAGCCATAGAAACTATTGCGAACGAGAATGTACGTGCATGCGAAGAAGCTGTCTTATTATAATGTAGCTTCAAAATAACTTCCAACGAGAGTTACTAAGACCGGGTGAATAAATAGCTTCAAGAACTTGACCCATCCGTGACAGACATCGACGACATCTCGACGCTGGTTGGTCGCATCGCGTCGGGTGAGTTGAGCTCGGAAGCTGTGACGAAGGCATACATATACAAGTTCAGTGCCGCCCTCTGACTAGCCTCAATCTCGGTGATCATGGCCACCTTCTAGTGTTACTAATTATCTCAAGCAGAGCTATCGCAGCGCATTCTCAGGTGAATTGATATTCGGCCTTGTCGCTTACAGGTTACATTACTAACTCTCAAATAACATAATAGACAAACTGGCAAGCGGCTTACCCTGAATCCCATGCTGGATAGCTGACTAACACCAATGGCAGTCTCACCGAGATCCTTTTTCAGGAGGCATTGTCGCGGGCTCGCGAGCTCGACGACTATTGGACTCAGCATGGAAAGGTAATTGGACCACTGCACGGAGTTCCCGTAACTCTGAAGGATCAATTCGATACTCGTGGCCATGACACCACAATCGGATATGTCGGGCGCACATTCAATCCTGCGACTGAAGATGCCGTTCTAGTTGACATGCTCAAGAAGCTGGGCGCTATTGTGCTAGCCAAGACGAATCTCCCTCAGAGCATTATGGTGAGGCTCGCGCCCTCCCGGTCTTAGAAGAGTAGGCACGGTTAATCATAGATTATAGTGGTGCGAGACGGAAAATCCTCTTTGGGGACTAACTACGAACCCATCGTCTAAGGATTACACACCGGGAGGCTCAACAGGCGGTGAAGCGGCACTCTTGAGCCTTCACGGTAGTCTTCTTGGTTGGGGGACTGATATTGGCGGTAGCATTCGAATACCGAGCCATATGATGGGTTTGTACGGGTTGAAGCCAAGCGTAAGATTCACCATGTGCCGCCAGACGCGCCGACCCCCAACCTGACAATTTACAGAGCTCGCGTCTTCCGTACCACGGGGTACCTGTGTCAACTGACGGCCAAGAACATGTTCCTTCGTCAGTAGGGCCGTTGGCGCGTAGTCTACCATCATTAACCCTGGTCATGAAAGAGCTGATCCAATTGAAGCCTTGGGAACGCGACGCTCGATGTGCGCCCGTACCCTGGAGAGACGACATCTTTCGAAAGTTTAAGTCTCAGCCGCTGACCATCGGTGTACTCGCTGATGACGGGGTTGTTCGACCGCATCCGCCAGTCAGGCGAGTTCTACTCTCGTTGGTGGAGAAGCTTCAGGCAGCCGGTCATGACATTGTTGAGTGGAACGCCGACCTCCATCCCGAATGCATCCAGGTTATGGTGAGAAGACACTCAAGTCGTACCAATTTCCTTATCCGAGTCTAACATGCAGGCGCCTAGGACGAGTTCTATACAGCCGACGGCGGCGAAGATATTCGTCGGGACATGCTAGCAGGCGGAGAGCCGTTTATCCCACACGTAGAAGCACTGATCAACAGGGGTCAACCTATATCGGTCTACGAGTACTGGCAGCTGAACAAGCGCAAGCAACTGCTCCAGCAGGCGTACCTCAAGAAATGGAACGAGGTCAAGTCGCCAAAGACCGGCAAGCAGGTCGACGTCGTGCTCATGCCACCCATGCCACACACCGCAGTTCCGCATCGTTCTTGTCGATGGGTAGGGTACACCAAGATATGGAACGTATTAGACTACTCGGCTCTAGTAGTCCCTGCGGGCAAAGTAGCCTCCGTCGACAGTGATGCGGCATGGGACTATGGACCGAGAAATTCGCTAGATGAGTGGAATTCTGCGTTGTGGACGGACAATAAGGAGACGATGATCGAGCTAGGCTTGCCGGTTTGCGTGCAAATTGCCGGGAGAAGGCTCGAGGAAGAGAAGGTCCTCGCAATTGGTGCTGTCATCGATGAATTGCTTCAGTGACGTATGTTAGATGTCCTTAGAGCTATTGTTTATAAACAGTAGATAAGATTGCAATGCCCGCTCTTCTAGAATATGTTACGCATGAGGGCAAGACTCGATTCAAGCAGATCCCGAAATGATGAGACCACTTTGAGCTCGCCGTGCTCCCTACTAGTGAGTGTCATAAGTGTGTATAGTGTGAGATTGTAGTCTTATTCTAATATATCATACTTTGGTCCAGTGTCTACTTCATCGTTCTTGATACAGAAGTGAGTTGGTGAAGATATGTTATAGCTAGTCTCTACATAGCCTACTATAGTATCATACTCCTAAATTACTAGGCGCCCTACTCTTTCGACTTCTTTAGGATCTCGCCCGGTGGAGCAGGCATCATGGCGCCCTCGGGAGGTTTATTCTTACTCTTGAAGTAGTCGCACATCTGTAATGATTAGCAATGCTAGACCGGTTGAAGTTATTCCAATTATGCTCACCTCGGCAAATGTCACCCACTCTACCCCTTCATGCTTATTGATATGTTCGATCAGTCTGTATATGAAATAAGCGTCACATCAGCAACACGGCACAAGTGAATTTATTTACCTCTCATGCATCAAGAGAACGTGCGGCCTTCCAGAGACATCGGGATGGATTGTCATTGGGAAGATGAACTCGTCGTACTCGCGGTAGAAGTAATCGAAATGGTCACGCCAGATATCTTCGATATCCCTACAGTATCGATTAGTCGTCATGAAAATCGCACTTTGAATTTCTCGCGAACCTCGGGTTTACCCAGCCGTGAGAATTGGCCGAATTCTTCATGAACATCATGGGTGGTAGGTCGTCGATGTACCATGAGCCTGGGATTTCTACCATGCCTGTTGGCGTTCCCTTGATGAGCGGCTTCATCCATTCTTCGGCTTTCTTCGAGTAGTCGATCCTGCCGTGTGTTAACAGCAGTCATATAAATATAAAATTTACCCTGTATCTCGAAAGCAATAGTGTCTACTTAAAAGGAGACGGGCACTAAATGCGAGGGAATACGACATACTGTGATCATGTTAGCCATCGGATAGGGGTAGATAGGGGCTCTTGCAGGCGTCTTCAGAAGAGAGACCCTTTTAAAGGTCTCCACACCAGGCTGTATGATTACAACTTACCTTGGTCCAGGTGTCTCCAGTTCGGAGCCAATACATCTGACAATCCTCGTGGGACATAGAGTGGTCGTACTCGATGCCATAGGAGAGCATCAATTCAGTGCCTTCCTTGCTTGTCTCCCACCAGGGGGCCACGCTACCCCTCGGGGGCTTGCCACAGAACTCGGTAAGGAGCCTGAATGTCTTATCCAGGACGTCTCGCTGCTGCTCGAGAGTCATATCGACTGGATTCTCATGCGAGTAGCCGTGAAGACCAATCTCATGACCAGCATCTCTCACCATGGCACATTCCTCGGGAAAGGTTTCGAGTGAATGGCCTGGAATAAACCATGATGCCTTGATGTTGTGTTTCTCAAACAATTTGAGTAGACGGCGAGTTCCAATTGTGCCAGCCCAAAGACCTGATTAGAGGGGAGAAGGTCACCGTTAGCTTAATAGCCTAGCGACGGGAAGGAAGCTCAGTCTCCCTATTCGCATTGGGGCAGTCGAACCTCTACTGATATCACTGGTGCTGTCTTCACCTCCATAAGAACCAAGCCAACCAGCGACGGCATCAATGTCTACGCCATAGCTGGAGTTACGACGTATTAGCTGCTGCTACTTAGCATATATAGGGTTGGGCTTTTAATACTCACCCAACGAGGATCTTTTTCTTTCCCATACTGAATGCTGTATACACTATGTGCGTGGAGACGGAAATATCGAGTGAGTGACTTACTTCAGTGCACTCTTTCAGAAGCAACGAGTATGTGATCAACAGGTAGCTGTCGGCTTCTTCACCTCAAGCTATGAAGTTGATACCCCGCCGAAGCTATCTAAGGGGTAGATAGTAGGTACCTATGCTGCTAATGAATATTGGCGTCCCCCCAAGCTCGACCCTAGCAGTTTAACAAGACCGATCCTATTCGTCATACGATGCGATAAGGCGTTCTGCTCCATGGTACGCAAACCCCCATTCTTGAACCACATAGCTCATGTACCCCGCAAGTAAACGGAAGCGCATCGCTGTCGTTGACTACCGTCGTGCATTTTCCCGCCTTTAGATACGCAGCCTACAGATTATATTATCTATTATCATAAATCGGGCATACCCGTCCGATTATTTGTACCTAGGCGCAGGTAGGTATTAGTCTGATTATGGACGATGTTGAATTATTTGTAATGTTTGAAATAATTATCATTTCTTCATGCCATCAAAATGAGGCATAACCTAAAAGCAGAAAAGACGCTGTGAGATTCTATTTGCATGGTAGTTGTGTGGCCTAGAAGTGTAGATGGAGTTTCAGGGCGAAAACGGAGCCGAAATACCCCAACTTTGGTAACCAATGTGTTGTAATATTTATGAAAAAAATACTTACTATACTACCTACGTCCTCTTCCTTCTCAGCATCGAATGTCGAATTCATGAGTCGAATCTTTCTGTTCACTTACACGACTCTACTATCTGCTTTAGCCACCATACGTGAATTCGAATGTCATCCGTCAGCTCTGGGTGAAAACTGGTCCCGAACACATTCCCTTGCCTCAATGCTACAATATCTCCTGCTCCTTTAGGGGGGGACACGGTCTCGGTATCCGCACCTACAACCGCCACTGCCGCCGCCTTCTTGTTTGAGGCGTGACGCCCTGGAAGAGTCGCCAAGATCTCAACCTTTCCTTTTGATCGTTGCGTCTGGTTTCTGGAGGCCTGCGCCGCAACTTCCGTCGTTATGGTGTCCATCTTGTTATCTATCGACCCAATGTCGTCGGTCAATATCTGATCAACAACCGGGGCTCGAATGAAGACGGCCGGGAAAGGGGCGGCCTGGATGCCGTCGCCCTGCTGAGATAGGAAGGGCAAATCCAAGTCGGTCACGAAGCTTTCTACCTGCCGGCCAAAGTGGTTACGGTGAACCCTGACGTCAAGTCCTCCGATCAACTCCTGCCCGCCCCTTTTAGCAGCGCTCGCTTGCTCGGACAGGAAAATAAGACCAGCACATGTGCCCCAAGTCGGCTTCTTGCTGACTCTTATGCCGTCAACAGAGAACGAGTATCAGTGAACTTTTCTTTAGCGACTATGCATGCAGATCATACTCACTTGACGAACTCTCGCAATGGTTCAAGCAATCCAGACTGTGCTGCTACAAGCGACAGGGTGGTGCTCTCACCTCCGGGTACGACTAGGGCATCGCATTTTGCTAGTTGGTCTGGTGTCCGAACCTCGACGAAATTGAAGCTTGGTAATGTCGACGACTGAGATGAGAGATAAGCGGCTGCTTTGCGTAGGGAGCCGAGATGTTCCGAAAAGCCTCCTTGAAGCGCAAGGACTCCAACTGTCACCATATTCGTTTTAATCATACAGCTCTGCCACCCTACCCGGATCTCAAGCTCTTCAAAGTTGTAGACGAAAACTGAAGTTTTTACTACCCACCGACTCGATACCAAAGGATGATGTAGTGTATATCGGACTGTATTGGAGTAACATCCATATAACTGTACAGTGGAACTCGATGATTAAATCTCGGACCAAATGCGCCGGAACTGTTGCTTAAAGGTCTTTTAAAGTTAAGGTTATCTTTCTCTTTCCGTCTCTTTCCCTTCTGCTCGGCTCGGCTCTCTCTTACATAAGACGCTAAAAGCATGTAAGTACCGCAGTTTCCTGTCTCTCCTCGGTGTTTGAACTATATTGTGGTGTACATGTACCGACTAACCCCCGAGACCGGCCGCCCGTATGCGTCATTCCGCCCGCGGTACCGCCCCGTACCTCTTCTCTTTGCCTTCTCGCTATGTAAAATTTTCAATTGATCGGATCACAACCTTGTCCATGCCAACAAGGCCTTTTAAACTTCTCAACTAAGACCGTCTTGGGCCAAGCTATGCAAAGCTACGGACCCATCTAACAATCTGGGCACTCGTCTGATTGGCAAAGAGACGACTTAAGTAAGGATGGACTGGACCCTGAAAATTCCCGGGTATGAGCGGCATCTGCGTATGAGTAAAAGTGAAGAAATTCCGAGATCCCACCTCCCGTACATAGTACATACCTGACCTAACCTAACCTTATGACTCTTAACATATCCGTCTTCTTAGTTTAGCTATTCCGCTACTTTATTTTCTTTTACTTCTTTTCTGGATATTCCCTCGCCGTCCAAGTTTAATCGGCAGCCATGACGAACGACACAAACAACAGCGGTGCCGCCAATGGCACGACATTGCCTTCTTCGACCAAGTCCGACTTCATCGTCAAGGCAGGACTAGCCCAGATGCTGAAGGGCGGCGTCATTATGGACGTGACAGACGCTGCTCAGGCGCGCATTGCCGAGGAAGCCGGTGCTTGCGCCGTCATGGCCCTGGAGCGCGTACCGGCTGATATCCGAGCAGAGGGCGGCGTGGCGCGCATGTCAGACCCGGCCAAGATCAAGGAAATCCAGGAGGCCGTGACCATTCCCGTCATGGCCAAGGCCCGCATCGGCCATTTTGTCGAGTGCCAGATCCTCGAGGCCCTCGGTGTTGATTACATCGACGAGAGCGAGGTCCTGACCCCCGCCGATGACGTTTTCCATGTCGAAAAGGCCCCGTTCAAGGTCCCTTTCGTATGCGGCTGCAGGAACCTGCCCGAGGCCCTGCGCCGCATCGCCGAAGGTGCCGCTATGATCCGTACCAAGGGCGAGGCCGGCACCGGAGACGTCGTTGAGGCCGTAAAGCACATGCGCCAGGTCAACCACGACATTTCGAGGGCCAAAGCCGCGCTCCAGGAGGGCGGCGACCTGGCCGTCAGGGCCCTGGCGAGGGAGTTCGAATGCGACGCCGCACTACTAAAGCAGACAGCCGAGCTAGGCCGCCTGCCCGTCGTTAACTTCGCCGCCGGTGGAGTAGCGACCCCGGCTGATGCGGCCCTGATGATGCAGCTCGGCTGCGACGGTGTCTTTGTCGGGAGTGGCATATTCAAGTCTGGGGACGCGGCTAAGAGGGCCAAGGCTATCGTGAGGGCTACGACGCACTTCCAAGATCCCAAGGTGCTGGCTGAGTGCAGCGAGGGTCTCGGGGAGGCGATGGTGGGTATCAGCGTCAGCAGCATGAGGCCCGAGCAGAAGATGGCTGGGAGGGGCTGGTGATGATGTGGGGGCAGAACCCGTGAGTTTCGACAATTACATGTATGTCATGACCGATAGGGGGCATGGGGGGTCACGGAAGCCAACGATACGGATTCAACAGGAATAGCACCGAAACGACGATGAGCTATGATATTTAAGTATTCCGCGATGGCGTAGTTTATATCTACCTAGTTATTGACAAGACTACTAGCTACACAAAATTCAACAACCGGAACCCAACCAAGCTTTTATCCGTGAAACTTATGCAGGTAAATTGTTCCAAATCGCGGTGCTGAGCGTCTCGTTAGGCGTGAACCAACTTCCCAAGTCGGGCTTCGCGCGGATGATCAGATCCGCCACCATGTGGCCGAACACGACCTCCCCGCGCGGGTTCAGGTGTGTCGTGTCCGTCTTGTCGTCGCCCCAGTTGTACTCCCACGAAGCCGTTTTCCCGATGGCGTTGACGTACTTCAGGCTCGCCTCGTTGAGGTCGATCACGGTCGAGCCGGTTGCCTTGGCTGCCGCGATGGCCGCTAGGCGCTGGTCGTGCAGCGAATCCGTCGCATTGTGGTCTTGCCCCGAGGGAAAGACTCGGCGGGTGAGCGAAGATGTCAGGAGCTGGCTTTCCATTAGTGACTGCCATTTCTCTTTCCTTCTATCTCTCCTATAACCCCTTTCCCTCTCTTCCTCTCTTCTTCCCCTTAGAAATAATAGAGAACACTTGCTGGTATGCCACCCAGTGACTTAACCTCATTAGCGAAGCGGATAAGATTGGCCTGGTATTGATCGAACGTGACACCACTGGTTTCTTTTTGGTCGTTGTGTCCGAACTACAAACACACGCCCCCATCTGTTAGCTCAGATGTCGTCTAGTCTCGCTGATCAGTCGACCAGAGAGTGCCGTATGTGTTTGTTGTCTGGGCCTCGTGTCCTTACGCTTATAGTCACATAGCAGTCGAACTTGGCTACGTTGTCTTGTAGGTGCTTCGTCACGTTGGCCCAGTACCCCCCGGCCTCGAAAGACGCTGTCGTCGCACCACTCTTCCCGATATTGACACCCCAGGCCGGGCTTATGAGAGGAGCGAGCAGACCATTCCCCCAACCGCCGTCAAGCGCTGTCGTCGAGTCGCCGGCCAAGAAGAAAGCTGGAGGTTTAGGGGCCGAGCACTTATTCAACGGGTGTCCTATGACCATGGTGGACAAGGCCGCGATCCAGAGAAGGTGTTGCATGGTTATATCTAGCTTGTACGTCAACGAAAGATCCTTGGCTTCTGGTATATGCCTAAAGCTCTTTTCCCTTTTCTGCTATACCTAAGTCCAAGAACCCAAGACTAGAACTGAACGTCCATACATATATATGCACCGCCCGAAAACTCATTACGTATGAACTAGACTAAATAAACCTCAAACATGTCTAGACCATGCTCCCCTCTCCAGAGAAGTTGCATCTTGATTGGGGTCATGCCGCGGACATACTGCCAACTCTCGCAAGAATATACACCGAGGCAAGGAACTGATGTGTCTTATTGGTCCGTATTTGGGGTCGGGGAACGTCGAAGGGCAGACCCCAAATTCACCCGGTGACATCAGCCATCTACTAATCGCCCAAATCGTCTTTCGCAGGGAAGAAGGTATGTTTTTGGAAGGGAGCGGCGTAGCGTCTCCGTATAGACCTGGTAGCAAGTTCGTGACATCGTTACAACGTTCGCCTCTTCAGACGACGCCCGTCCTTATACCCCTCGAGTGTCCGGGTCAACGGATTGGGGTACGCATGACTTGCAGAGTCACATCGAACCTCTTCCCTGTTGTTGTCTGCCTCGGCCATCTTTAACCCTCTCTCGACCTGGCAATCTCCGTTCAACGTAGTCGTCTTGATGCGGCGCATTGGGTATAGAAGACAAGCAACATTTGCCCACTTGTCACTATCGACCCCGATGCAAATGTGCTGGTAATTCGACAGCCGCAGGTTCGGCCGGAAGCTCCTGCGGTGGCATAGGCGTGCGCGGTGTCTTCGCCTGGGTTTTCGGCACGTGGCTCTTCGTCGTGGATGGCGAATATCCAACCCCACGAGTGTACCCTCGCTGATATTGGAAGCCGGGGTATTGCGCTGGCGGCATACCGATGTAGTGGTTGTTTCTTGGAGCTCGCTTTTTCCTTGTTCTCATTCGTATCATGAACACGATCAATGCTCCGAACCCGAGGACACACACGATAGCACCAAGCGCGATTCCCGCTCCCGTCCTGGTAGACAATCCGGAGCTCATTGTAGGGTTAGACGAGGTATTGGAGGTAGCATCCGACAGCCCTATGAGGCCACTTCTTGATTCAGGCAGGAGAGTATATTATCTAGTAATGAGTGTCAGTTCCATTCGAACATTTGCTAGACACCCTCTTATATTTAGCCAACTTTACTCTACGTGCTCTTTATAACAGGAGTTGATAAGAAGAGATTAAAGGGTTAAAGCCACGACAAATCGGGACGCGAAGCCTCAGCAATAGAATACCATTAGAGCTCTCGGGGGTATCTTGAGAGGACAAGGACTGTCGACAGCTTCAAGCGAAGGAAGTAGAAGGCCGCTTGGCCGACGGCCAACTCGTCTGGATCATGATGCTATTCGCGGGCGAAGAGGAATAGCTTGATTCCTACTACTACGTAACTGTCATTGTCAGGCTGTTAGATTTCTTAGTAGATTGCGACATCCTGGAGTGGGCATGCCACTGTAGCGATCTAAAAGGGTGATTTGGTGGCGTACGTGAGGTACACACCAGACTTCTACTGGATATCGAGGGAGAAGAAATGTTTAAATATTGGTTTTCTGTTTCAGCCTTTTTGGGGCCGGCGCTTAGGGCTGGGGGCTGCGGCTGGAGGCCGTAGGGGCAGATTTGGGGGCCTCTGCTGCAATAGCGCTCGGAAATAGTGAGTGAATACGGATAGGGGCTTACTGGAATAAGGCTTCATTGACAATAACAACGTAGATTCATACACATCTGGACCTTAGAACCAACTCGAGTAGAATATAAAACACAAGCTCCAATCGACCGCGTTATTATTCATTAGTAGAAGCACGACTCCTGCACCGAATCCCATTTCGAACGCCGGACACTTCTCTACAACTAGATTTCTAGCTTCTAGTCGACAGCCTATCTTAAGCATATACGCTTTCCGTCCACGAATTAACCTGCAGACCTGTTTCAGCCATGTTGGCGTCCTTCAAATAGTCTAATGGCATCCACACGAGATGCCCCTTGATCTGGTCGAGTTTTCCGCGGATGTCGTCTGGGGGCAAAAACCGGTCAAAGATATGGCCAGCCTTAACTCCTTTCGGAGGTAAGAAGGTGTTGTAGTCATCAAATGTTTTCACTGCATTCAGATTAGGCATAAGCATTTCCATTAGTTGTCGTCCAGAAAAACTTACCATGATCGTCGGGATCCGCATGGAATAAGTGTCTAAAGACTATTGTGTTCGTCGTCGCATTGGTGGTCCACATGTCCCATAGCTCGTCGCTCATAGGGTCTTCGACGAACTTGTAGCTCTCATCCCCATCACAAATGTCATTGGGTGAATCCTCTCCAGGTGGTTGAGCGTTTGGATCATTGCTCGCGTCATGCTCTTGCGGTGGTAACAAGCCTAGATGCTCTCGCCAGAGATACCGCCGTAATGTTGCAGCATGTCTTCCCGCCTCGAACGGCTGCCCATCCATGACACTCTGGATCTTGTCGGTATCCTCCATGACGATTGACAGCTCGCTGTCGTGATTACCTAGTTGGCTGCGGTCGTTCAAGTTGCTCGAGCCGCAGACCACGATGCGATCATCCACGATAAGGAGTTTGGCATGGATATATAGCTCTTCTTGAATCCAGTTGTCCACTTCGTCCTGGGGTTCACCTTCCCAGAGCTCATCCGAAAGCTTGCCGGTGTTGGCCATGGCGTGATGAGCCACGCTAAAAGCCGACTTGGTCTCGTGGCCTTCCTGCCTAGCTGACTCAAAACGGCGCTTTGCTTCATTGCTTTTTGTGTTCTCGTCAATCTCCTTTTGTTCCTCTCTCTTGCCCATGTGTTCGTCCCGTTCGCCTTCAACATCTGCGGTACCATGGATACCTTCACCCATAATCTCCTCCGCTTCGGCACGTTGGACTTCCTGATACTTGACGCCAGACACTTCTTCCTGCTTCTGGATCGAAGCCGTCTTGTTCAAGCGATCATAAGACCGTAAATTGAAGAGGAAGATATGGTCTTTAGGGTCGACACCCTGGGCGCGAATCTGTTCGAAGATTGAATGCTCACCACGGCATATCGATCTGTACTGATAGTCCATAATAGCACGCGTTCCGGTTGCCGCGTCGTCACGAAGATCACCAGCAAACCCGGGGATAGCAGGGATGAGAATGATGACCCTGAATTTTCTTCCTTCCTTACCCGCTCTTACGCAAGCATCCACAATCGCTCTCCCTATAGTGTTGTGAATAGGAGATTGCTGGTCACCCGTAGCAGTGATGAAGAACTGGTTCTCGATGTAGACATAATGCTGAGCGTTACGAATGATCTCCGAATAGGCGTTCTGGATGGTATGGTCTGTCAGAATACCGCTAGACCAGTCGGCGCTGCTTCGGACGATCTGAGCGTGAACCGTACCCCGATTGTCTAGGTTCTTGCTCTCCACGGGCATTAGGGGATGGAGAATATACTTCCCAACTGGGTGCTTCGGTCGTTGCACACCCACGAGATCCTCATTCTCGCCTTCCCGACCCCGTAGCATCAGCCAGTCGAACCTGTCATCGCGTTTATACTTGTCTCGCTTGATGAAATTCCAACGCAGGACAAAATGCTCGGCGATGTCGTAGACGCAAGGTCCAATAACGCCCATGGCTACATCATGCCACGGCATGCGCCCGTAGTCAGCCTTGCTTAATTCGTTCTGCTTCCAGTCCTGGACATTCTGGAAATCCATGACGCGGTTATTGTTGAAGTCTTGGCCTGGCCAGACTTCGTTAGCGACCCCTTCCGGATGGACGTCAGAGAGGGTGTGCTGGTGGTTGTCCCAACGGCCGAAGCAAAGGTCTAGGCCTCCAATGAAGGCCATCGCATAGTCGATGACGATAAATTTCTCGTGATGGGCCCAGTAGAAAGTCATGTCTGCAGCATTCTCCAAGAAGTTGTGATCAGGGTGCCGCATGACCGAGATGTTGCCATACCCCGGTGACCCTTTAGGACACAGGCTCTGCAGCGCGTGCTTGGTATGTTCGGAGTTGCAAGTTATTGCAGCTTCGACCTCACGGTAGACCATAACATATATTTTCACGCCAGCCTCTGCGCGGCGCTTCAGGATTTTATCCAGTCGCCATTCCTGATTGAAGTAGGGAGGCCTGCGGAGAAAAAGCTCGGGCGACAACCACCAATCCGCAATGTAAATGGTCTCTTTTGCCTGCTCTAGAGCTACGGACACAGCCTACCAATCAAATCGAATAAGTTATGATGAGGAACGGCCACGGCTCGAGGGGATACTCACCCAGAAGTAATTCCTTCCATCGACATACCACTTAATGAGGTTCCCGTCATGCTCGGGGAAGTATGACTTGAAACGATGCTCGTCAGCAATCCTATTGCGTTTATCGTCACACGCCTTTTCGTGCTCCTCATCGTGGCGGTGTTCTGGGTTGAACTACACGGAGGCCTGTTAGTGACCATGTCCTTAGTGATTAGGTAGTAGCAATGCAAGAGTCCTACGAGATTTGCAAATTTCCCAAGTTTATGTCTGAGGTAAGGTTAACAAATTGAAGTCGGGGATTTCGGCAATGAGCAGCAGTTGGACGCACTTTTTATGGATGAGGTTAACTTTAGCATCGTGCAAATGTGTGTCTTTCAGCTTCTCCTTCAATTCGTGGAACGGGTGTTTCAATTTATCCGCCAGGTCGGAATGCTCATGCTCGCCATCCTGCCTGTGCGAGCTAGCCATTGTGTAGCGTTACAGTGTTGATTGAGGATGAAGACAACTGGAGTGGGATATGACGTCGTGGAGGGCGATCGAAGGGGAATGTGGATTGGAACTTGTCTTTGATTGACCGTTACTGTATGGGACGGATTGACTAATATGCTGTCGAGTCTAGAGGTCCTCAGCTCTCCAGCTTAGGATACAGTAATTGAGGAAGTAGAAGAGATGATAGGAGACAGGATCTCAAGTTGAATGAGGGGACAAAATATTGTATAGACTATTTAATGATGTATGTATGTAGAAATATCAGAGTCCTTGAGCTCTCATGTCAAGTACACAATGTAGGTATGCGCGTACGTGAGAAAGTGGACTGGTTTGGATGAAAGGGACGTCGTCATAAGTGGCTGATGATCATGGAAGAGGCGTGTAAGGTAAGGTATGTACCTAGGAGGCAGGTAGGTAACCTAGGGTGACCTGGTTCTTTTAACCCGAACTGCAACAACCGTTTCTGGGAACAGGAGAGTGGCTCGTAAAGAATGGGATGATCTCGAGACCTCTTAAAGCTTGAGACCATCACGGCAATGCGGCACACTTCTACTGCAGCGTCGATCCATTCTTACATTCGTCCTAACAGCTGAGGGACGGCCGACGAAGATTTCTTCAGCCCTAGTTTGTTTGTTACCAATAAGACAGGTAATTGTTCAAAAGCCAAGCCTCAAGGATGCGAGTATAATGCCGAGACGGGGTCCGATATTGCGAGATGATCTTGGATGCAGGTAGGGATCATGTCTGTCATCAGGGACTAACAGGGTACAACTTGCAGAGAGGTTGTAAGTGAAAGAAAAGAACGTACGTATTTGGTCTTGGCTGTCCCTCAGCTCGAGACTAGAAAAGTATAGTGACGTCATAGTATCTGAGAGCAACTTCTTCAATTCAGGACAAACAGAAAGCTAGACTGACAAGCCACAGCCAGCATCCGCTTCTCACAGATCTAATGGATGTGACTGTGGCTGGTGAGGTGCCACAATGCTTGACCCCGCCCCCTGAGGTCCCCCTCACCAACAAGCGATTCCATACTTCATACAATTTTGATACGCCTGAAGCTATTTCGTATCACATCCCAACTCCTAAGTCAGGTACCTACCCACATTTACCTAAGCTCCTTAAATGTTTATTTAGCATTATTGACCGCCCTTCTCCTTAAACCACCTTGACCTATCGACTTACGCACACTTTTGCGTATATTCTCTCTTTGCCTTTCTAGTGTAGCTACCATCTTTTAGACATCCTCGTCTGTCTTCTTTCTAATCTGTTCTTTAAAAGAAAAGAACCATGTCTGCTCCCGCGTTCCCCCCCGGTGGTACTCTTCTCGAGACCTTCAAGAAGTCCTTCGTCGATGTCCCGATTGACGCCGACAACGATAATGCCATCTCTACGTCCGAGTTCCTTGAGGCCGCTGAGTCTCTAACTACCATGTTCGGTGCGTCCCCTTGTCATTGAGGAATATGTCATACCCGTTGCTCACCATCGACTCCGAATAGATGTCCTTGGCTCCGTTGCTTTCTCGCCTGTCAAGTCTGATATGCTGGGCAACGTCAAGGTAGGTCTAGAATATAACAAGACGTTCCATCATAAAACCCACGGCACTGACCCCTACAAGAAACTCCGCGAACGCCAGCTCACTGCCCCTGCCGAGTCCGAGACCCTACAGGCCCTCTGCATCAACGAGCTGAAGACAAAGAAGCACACCGCCACCGAGGGTCTCCTGTGGTTGACTCGGTACGACAACCCCTGATCTCTCCATGTATGATGATTGTCAAACTAATTGGCCGCTTTCCCCAGAGGATTGGACTTCACTTGCATCGCACTTAGCCAGAACTTAGCTCAAGGATCCGAAGAACTCTCCACCTCCTTCAGGGGCGCCTACGGCTCGACCCTTAAGCCACACCACAGCATCCTTATCAAGCCCGTCTTCTCCGCCGCCATGAGTGCTTGCCCCTACCGCAAAGACTTTTACCCCAAGTTGGGAGACGACCAGGCCAAGGTCACCGCCGAATTGAGGACCTATCTTGCCGCTCTCGAGAAGATTGTCGGTATATTGAAGGGATTCCAGAGCCGCAAGGAGGCGAAGTGGTGATTGGCAAAAGAGGAAAATACGCATTCATCTAAGGCACGGATGTTTAATATATCGAAGAGGCTGGTCTAAACAACTTGATCTGTGGAGTATATCGGCTCGCTGCTGGCGAAGCGGAGATCATCGATATAGAGCATGGCTTTACAGATCATACCTACCTAGTCAAGAGACCCATCACAACGCTGTTTGATTTAACAGTGCTATCACTTTGCATACTAGGAAAGATCACGGCGTATATCCATTCACAATACGACCATCGATTACCTGCGCTGAATTCGTCCGCCGAGTGACGAATTGGAATGCCACACTGTAAAATGAAACAGGGACCCTCTGTTTATAAGTCATTTAGTTCGTACGGAAATATGTCGAAGGCATGCAGTGGCCAATTATCTGATGGTTTACAACACTATGATGGTGTTACTTAGGTACTCATAGATTAACTATCATGATGTTCCCATTCACATATCCATCCACTGGGCTAGGGGGTTCGGTAAGTGAATAAGTTTCTCGTAGCATTAGCTCTTGCGTTCGCATTATATGAAAGGTAGCACCATACTCTGCGGGGGGGTCATCATCATGTTGGATTATGATGAGATGAATTATGACGGTATGGATATTCTCACTCATGACTTCGCCTCCTCTAGGTTGTCTTTAGCCCGTATTCTATTCGTGAAAAGGTTTCATCCTCGAGTAGTCATCGAACATTACCTTCCTGCTGGAGCCAGTGAAGCATTTTTGACTTCGGTGGTTCTCAGAAGTTGGAAGATCAAGCTGGCCAGCTACTTCTATCTTTAACATTCAGCTTATAGGAAACATGAAGATATCTTATGATATGTGCTTCTAATATACACAGATATTGCCACGTTATGCCCCTCAACCCTTAACATCTTCGAGTATAGAGTTTAGAAAAGGGTTGAAGGAGGGAAAGTAATCGTCGATTATTAACCCCCGAAGCACTTAAGAATACCGAGCAAATCCCTTACGGTCTCCCAGTTTGTCTCAACACCCTCCTAGGTTGTCCTTAATATCGCCCAGTTAATAGGGGCCGAGTTACACGCAAATGTACCGGTAGCGCCTACATGGCCATCACGCTGGAACCTGATGAGAGCTACATTGATATTATCCACCACGTCCTTGCTCCCAATATCAACCCTCGCGCTGAGACCATCGGTGCGGTACACGCCAAACGCACAGGTTCCACACACGGCCAAGTAGTTGTAGTCACTGTCCGTGTAGTCCCCTGTCTCGAAGAACCCTGGGCTCGCCCTGAGCTGCGTCATGATGGCCGAGCAGTCATCACAAAGTGCTGAGTCCGCAGTAGTGGTTTCGATGAAGTTGGTCTCGGCGCATATCTCGTACTTCTGCGTGTCGTTGTGGTAGGTCTCGTAGAAGCGCTTGCTAGGGTCACCTGCGCCTTTTTGAGATGGTTGGTATGAGTCTCGAAGGTACATCTTGACGGTGCTGCCGTTCGAGTGCTGGATCTGGTGCTCAACGAAAGTTCCGTTGACACATGGTAGCCGGGTTGATGTGCCTAGCCTGGTCATTCCGAGGGATATGAGAGTTGTGAGTTTAGCCCAGTGCATCCTGACTGCTTTCCGGAGTATTGTTATAAGTCTAGATAATATTCCGTAGGGTCGTATGTTCGAGTGTGCCTTGTGCCATTGATATTGAAATTGTGCGAATAGCTTGGGTTTTTGAAAGGGAAGTATTCGTGTTCATAACGGGGGACGAATACATCTAGCCTGAATACACATGAACGCACAGGTACGTGTGTAGATGACTGATGGTGAAGGTCTCACCTATCTGGTTACCTTCCTGAATAGGATACACCTGGCCAATCGTCGCATCGGACTTGTGTAGCTCAAATCACATGAGATCATACCCTCCAATAACCCTTATCACTTACTCAAGTCACACACTTATTTCAATCCTCCTAGTTAATCTCCTGACGTGTTTATCGGATTTACCTTTTACTCGTGGCGAGTGTCTGCCTAGGGGTGCATTTCCTATAACCTCTCATCATTATACGTCTCTTAGTCACGCGCTCACAACTCACTACGCGATCTCCATTGATTGAAATCATATATACCTACAGGAGGTAGGTAGCCAGTCACTTCACAACTTTACAGGACTAAGAAGTCAGTGGTTATGTGTAGATGTTTTAAAATATAAAGAGGCATGATGAGAAATCCAAGGCTACACGATTCACTTACGTTAGTCAACTCGCTCTATCTGAGCACCACGTTATGTGATAGAACTAAGACAGACCAGCAGGTCAAGTATAGAATTGTTTGAACTCATTCTCATGTACGAAGGGAAGATTTAATAAGATTCCTCTCGCATAGCTCGGAAGGCTAACATATAGCAGAATGCTCGAAGGACTACCAGCCATGATGATTTTCCGAGGAAAGGAGTATATTATTTTGATCTACTAATGAAGAGCCCCGTGAATACAACTCTTTCCCCAAGTATTGTGTTATCTATTATAATTCCGCGTTTGTAGAGTACCTTGCTAGTTTACTTGGTTTCCCCTAGTCTCCCTGCTTCTATCAACTTTAGACTTATGTCTCGACACATTGCTGACTGTCCGTGCTATAACATTTATTATTAATTTACCCTGAAGAGACTCTCTAGA
Organism: Hypoxylon crocopeplum; assembly: GCA_022578875.1. Lineage (NCBI taxonomy): Eukaryota > Fungi > Ascomycota > Sordariomycetes > Xylariales > Hypoxylaceae > Hypoxylon > Hypoxylon crocopeplum. The sequence continues at coordinate 263,645 of MU399586.1, read as the reverse complement.
GTCTCTTAAAATGAACTGAAAATAGGCAAAGAGTCATGGTCGCAACCTGCGTCCTATATATCAATCATGAATATTAATTGTGATTGTAAACGTATGGTTATTGGTGTATATTGATATGTAAATAGTGTAGCACATATAGAAACGAGTAATTGCTATAGTTGAATAGTGTTTCTGTGCCATTGATATCGTCATGAAACCACTCGATTTAGTACCTAAGGAACATGAACCTAGCAACACTTCTAAAAGCAAAGATCGGTGCCCACCGGATCATGGTGAATACTACCACCTTATCAAAGCTAACCTCACGATGACGCGCGGCCCGGTGGGTTAACGGGTAGTATGCGGCGAAAAGATATAGAAAAGTTGTAGAATAGGGGAACCTTTTCTTAGTAATAATCCGCAACAGAGTAACGTTCCGATTTACTACCACTTCAGCTCCAGTTTTCTAGGAATATTGTCTAATAAGAGATAACTATTTAATTTGCATGTATTCGTATGAACTACCACACATGTCAAGAACTCCTGAGGTTGTAGATTCGAATCCCCATTCTAAAGTGCGCACTTCGAATGATAGATTCGCGCGTCGGCTTTTAGAAGATTGGATAAGACAGGAACGTCGAATGTCATTTTAGAGCACCCAGGAGGTAGAGATAGAAGCAACCTAGCCACGTGCAATTGTTAAGAATTACCCAATACTCCGATGTCTATATACATACCATATGGATCTTCTAGATCCTGGACCGAGATTGCTCCTAGTGACACATTTTATGGAAAGTGTCTTATTTAGGTAGGACTGCATCTTCCTCCGCCGGCCGCGGTGAGCCCCTTATGTTGCAATCTAGACGCCAAGGCCTGAGATTGTTACCATGGCTATAGTGGTGTTACGTGTAATTTTACCCGTAGAAAGCAGGGGTTATACCCAGTAAGCATGGGAATACTACCAATTCCCGACTCTTTACGACAGGTCTTCAGTATGTGATCATAGTTGGCTTCAATATTAACAGATTTTAGAGCTATGAATACGAGTTCGATCTCTAACTTCACCATTATTCTCCATCAAATGTAGTATCACGTGGTGTAATAGCCCCCTGGATTTACTCGGTCGAGTTTATCTATTATCAAGCCGCCTTACGGACGATCACTATGCAGTTCCGTAGGATTTAGGGTCTAAATAAGAAGGTGACGAAGCTCCTTTAGGTTGCTAACATCGCAACTCTGCTGATGTTGTTTCTTGACGTTGCACCCCTGATCTCCATACTTGCCGATCCCATACCCAGGATGGTTGGTAGCAAGACAAGCTGCAATATGGTCATTTAAGCACTGGACTGAATGTGCAATAACTCTATTTCCAATCTAGCCCCCGTCGTCTGGGGTACCTGTATGATCGAATATAGTAACCCTACCTGGTTCCATCGCCAGACCGCGGAACTCTGCCTTTAGCCATGACTTGATTCTGTCTTGTTATTGGTTGACGGGGCCCTGCATGCCGCGTTAATATGACATTCCGACGATCTGGGCTCGTCACTTGGGAATTCCTTGGTCCTGGACCTTGTTAATAATTTTTGAAGGTTGCTTTTGGTATTTTCTTTATTTAGCTCCCCGGAAAGGATGACATCGCCAAGTACAATATCTTCCCCTCTATCTGTATTGTTGTTGTCTTTCCGTTGGGCGTGCGCTACTCGAAGATGCTCGTCAGTAAGGTTGGTGTTGTGATAAGCTGGATCGTGTCGATTGCAGGCGCGGCTCCAACATGCCCACTCGATGGTCCTGTTTTCCCTAAGGCGCTTCGCCTTTCTGAAAGTGAGGCCGTCAAGAACGCAGTGGCTACTCTGAAAGACACGTTCGTCAACATCACGGCGGGAGCCAAGGAATATTCTATCTCTCTACAAGTTTTCTCGGCGAACGAAGCAGAGCCCCTATTTTCTTTGTCGCATACAGCGCCGAATCTCGCGAGTCAAAACACAACTGGGGTGACAACCGTCGATGAAAACACTGTCTTCCGACTCGGGAGCCTTACCAAGATTTATACGATATACTCGTTTCTGATCAATGCTGGTGACAAATACTGGAACGAACCCATCACTAAATATGTACCCGAGCTCCAAGCACTGGTAAATCGGACAGACCCGGTATACTACGTGGCATGGGATGAAATCACCCTTGGAGGCCTAGCAACGCAGTTGACAGGCGTTCCACGGGAATGTTAGTATGATTCATGAGATTGAATAACTTCTGACTGATTGCTGGTAGATGCTCTGTTGGGAGAATTAACACAGTCAAAGGAGACGAGGGACAATGTACTAGCGCTCGGGTTTCCACCTTTAGCCCAAGATGAAAAGCCTCCTGTGAGTACATTCGCAGCTTACCGATATATTATAATCTCCGATCAGAATATTGGTATGAGCTTATAAAATATTGTCTCATTGCATAAACTAAAGCGAGCTCCTTTACGAAAGGTTATAATCACTGACTTCAGATTCCACAGTGCGGAGCGTATCCAACTTGTGATCGAGCTCGTAAGCTTTAATCAACACACAACTTGACACACACATATTGACCACCTCTTCTAGAGTTCTTCAAGGGCATTAGTACATTCTATCCATCTGTGGCACCATTCCAAACACCTGCGTATTCTAACGTTGCATTTCAATTACTGTAAGTGCATGAGACTCATGGCATGATCGAAATATCTAATTAAGATTTCGCAGTGGCTATGCGCTAGAAACTATTACGGGAAAGACCTTTGAGATACTGATGGAAGAATCGGTCATCATACCATTGGGATTGAATCACACCTTTCTCCGAGCTCCAGGGGACTCACTTGGCGTCATTCCGGGAGACCGTGTTGAGACAGGATGGGCTTTTGATATTGGCGAATCAGTAGCGTAAGACCCCGACATCTGTTGACCCTGAAAGAAAGACTAATACAACTAAAAGGACTGGCAACATGTACGCTTCAGCGGCGGACTTATCTAACCTAGGTCGGGCCATCCTCAGTCACAAGTTGCTCTCACCAGTCGCTACTCGGCGGTGGCTCAAACCCTTCTCGTTCTCGTCTGATCCAAAAGCAATGGTCGGTATGCCTTGGGGAGCTAGGAGAATAAACCTGGGAGATACTTATCTATATACTACAGCTTTCAACAAAGCTGGGAATATCGGAGACTACAGTGCTCTCCTGGTGATAATACCAGATTATGACATTGGGATCTCTATTCTTCTTTCTGGAACACTTCCGGGTAATGCCGCTTTTGGCTTTGCTGGTACGCATATCATGGCGCATCATAGTGAGAAGAGAACGCTTACGTAGAGACAGATATCATCGGTGAGCCTCTTCTCCCTGCGGTATTAGAGGCCGCTCGTTCCGAAGCGGGAGCCATATATAGTGGGCATTACGTATACCCCGACAATTCAGTAAACTCGTCCATGACAATCACTACTGACGGCCTCCCTGGGTTGAGCATATCTCAGTGGTTTAGTAACGGGACAGACTTTGCTTGGATCGCTACAGTGCTGCAGAATCAATGCTACCCGATCACCCCTCGTATCAGACTCTATCCGAGTGGACTCGAGGGACCAGCCGCCAACGGCGGAAAGAAAGTTGTATTCAAGGCAATGTTCGAGGATGCAGACGGCCCACGGAATGATAACAAGATGTTCTCTACCGAATGCGGATCCTGGGTCACCGTCGAGTCTGTTATTTATGCATCTGCAGCTATGGATGAGCTGATTTTCAACCTGGATTCAACGGGCAAGGTCATCAGCGTTACATCGCCATCCTTGAGGGCGACTTTGAACAAAGAATAAGACTGCCTTCAGAGCTTTTATTGTCATCTGAACACGCTGTATTTATCATGGAATCTCTAGTTTGATTTTAATTGTCACAACAAACTATTAGCTGCATAAAACTCGAAGTGAAGGAGCAAATTCATGGTACTTTCGCCTCATCTCACCATTTCTTTATTTTCTTTGGAGAGTCTGAAATTTGATTAAACCACGTTTGCTATGGAGTTTATACCTAGGTACGCTCTAGATTATTACAAATATGAAAGAGTATGCTGTTAATAGTTAGGGACCGGATAGATTATAGACTAGTAGTTACCTATAATCTGATTAAGACCTCTCACATTGTGCTGATATCTCATGCCAACATAGACAATGTAGAATTACTTACACAATGGTGAGGTAATATGCGGAGTTGCGTTCATCGTGCATCTCGGACAGACGCGGAAATTTCAACTTGTCCGGGTCCCGCAGCAGAATTCACCTCCGCTACCAAGGCCGACGCATCTAAATCCAGAACATTGATATAAAATTATCGTTCGATTCCAATGGGCAGAAAGATCTGAAATCAATAATCCTTCTTGCTATTAGACTGTCCTAATAACTTCTGCAGCTTAGGGAATATCATCAAAACAGGTAGACAGGTTGATTGGATTGCCTCATTATCAATCTACCAAATTTATTCTCTCTTGCACTAAAATGCCTTTCCTATCGACACCTTTAACACTCTCGGCCACCGGCGGAATATTGGGCTCTGCATGGATATCAGGTAGGACCGTAACTTCTCGCCAAACACAACACGCAACAGTCTGACAGAGCGATGATCTATGTAGGCAGTATCGCCGCCCTCTCCATCTGCGCAATCCCAGCCGTCCTCCAGAGCGGGACGACGGCGGAAGGGCTGTTGAGAGGATGGCACATCCAATTCACCAGGGGAATGTACTACATCCCGACGACGGGCGCCTTCATCGCGCTGAACTACCTCTACCTGGCATACCGGCATCGCGAAGAGGGTCAAGAATGGAGAGGCTTCGTTGCGGGCGCGCTATCGAACCTGCTCCTTGCTCCGTTCACCGTGCTCTTCCTCGGCGGAATCAACGGCACGATGATAGCGGCCAATTCGGGCGCGGGGAAAGCGCTGAGCCAGGAAGCGGTCAGGCATCTCATTGGCAGATGGGGAAGCCTGAATTCCTTTCGGATTTTCATGCCGCTGGCGGGGGCTGCATTCGGGTTGTGGAATTTGCTTCAGTAACGATGGGGCGATCGTGGCATGTTAAAATGGACAAAGCTGGATGAGGGAAATAAATCACGACTCTACTTAACTAGTACTATACTTATTATTAAATACTCGATGAATACATCTGGTGAGACACGTATCATAGAGCGAAGAGATGCTATAAAGGTGGATTAGTCTCTATTAATCGAATAGTTAATCTCGACAGTACTGTTCTATACATCATAATTGCTTTACGGAGATCAGAGATGGCTAGGATACATGTATACAGTATATAATATGTTTCTAATATTGTTGATTTTGTTTAGATATGACCAAATTGCTGAGCCGAGAACGGACTTGTCAGTGTCATGGTTGTCTACTAACCGAGAGGCCCTAGATTTATCCCGTAGGAAGTTCTCAACATGCATAATACGATACCGGAACGATGTGTGGTCGGGAGAGGCACCAAAAGGACCAGGCGCTACACTGCGACATCGAGCCTTAGGGACCTATGCATCGTCTCGACCGAGACAGCACTAGCCGCAACAGCTTCCGTCGCATCGTGGGGATCCATCTCGACTTCCTCGCCCGCGGCCGGCTCGCGAGGAATCTGGTGAGCCCTGCGCCTCGTGCCGAAGCCGAGCGGCCGCACAATGTTTGCGAGGCTGCTCAGTGCCGTGGGCCGGTGGAAAGCCTCCTGGATGCTCTCGAGCGAGCGGCCGCGAGTCTCGGGCATGTAGACGGCGAGCACGGCGACAGTGCCGAGTGCTAGGCTACCGAAGAGGAAGTAGGCGCCGAAGGCGGACGCCTCCAGGAGGATCGGGGTCAGGATGGCGACGAGGAAGTTGGTACCGAAGCATAGGCCCATGGCGACGCAGTTGGCGGCCGCGCGCGTGTGAGCGGGCTGGATCTCGCTGGCGTAGATCTTGCCCACGATGCCCCAGGTCGCGCAGTACGTGAGGCCGAACACGAAAACGGCGATGATGACGAACCACCTGGCCACCCCGTAGGGATGAACCACGCCTGCCGCGTAGAGGCTCCCCATCAGGAACATGCAACTAGCTAAAGCGATGCCGCCGCTAATAGCGGAAGTGCGTCTCCCCCACTTGTCGGCCAGCAAAAAGGCCGGGACGGAGATGGCAAGCATCAAGATGGAGGAGAGACCCGAAGCCAGGAAGGAGGCGCTATCCGAGGACAGCCCAGCTTGTTCGAAAAGGATGGGTGCGTACTGAGACGTGTTAGCATCTTGAACACATTACGCCGCGTTGACTGACTAGAACTCACGTAGACGATAGCATCGATACCGGAGAGCTGAACCATGCCGAGAATGAACAAAGCTAGGATGGTACGAGCACGGTATCCTCTCCTGAACAGGAGTGAAAAACTCTGCCACGGCGAAAGGCTTGGCATCGTCTGCTCAGTGCTCATGAGGAAATCCCGCTCCGCTTCAGCTACGTCGAGGTCGAGCCGGTCTAAAACTCGGCGCGCCTCCGCTTGTCGTCCGTGCAGTATGAGCCATCTCGGGGAATCCGGGAGCAGAAGGCAACTCCATGCAAGAATGGCGGAGAATGTACATTGCAGGATGTACGGCAATCTCCAGGCCATATCCGATTGAATATTCACTGTGCCATAGCAGGTGAAATACCCGGCACAGACCCCGGCGGTCGCCCTTCACAGCATAAGTCAGTACTTCTGTATATATGAACTCCAGGGGCCGAGGAAGTCATCCAGAGTAACAATCCTAAGACTTAGAGTGATATAAAATAAAAACTCATACATAAACTGCGGCAACCCCGTCAGCGCACCCCGATGCCTAAGCGGAGCAATCTCGCAAATGTAGACACTAATATTACTGAGAAAGATGCCTTGACCGAACCCCGCGATGGCCCTGCCGGCGATGAACTGGCCCAGGCTCTTTGCGAGACACTGCACTAGGGCGCCGACACCGAAGAGGACGGCGCCGGGGATGATGGCGGTGATGCGGCCAAACTTGTCAGCAAAGTGGCCGGCGAACACGGACGGCAGCGTGCCCGTTAGCATGATTATCGAGACCGTGATACCTAGCATCGTAGCCGAGAGCTGTCCCAGCGACTCGGTGAACTGGGACATATGCGTGATGGCACCGATAGACCCTGTGTCATAGCCATTGAGCAGTCCACCTAGTGAGACTGCAACAGCTGCCATCACGTATCGTGGCGCGAAGTACGGGTGAGTGGGTGGTGAGGCCATGATCACGATCGTAATGTGGTGCACTTATCTCGTAACCTAGGGTCAGACAGGTGTTTATGGCACTCGACGACACTGAAGGGTAGAGAGGAACAAAGGAAGAAATAAGAAAAGGCCTGCTCGAGAACGACCTCCGTATCTAGGTAGGTTATGTGATGAGTTCTCCATCGCCATAAGGCCTAAACCGTTTCTGTCTAGACCGAGAGATAGTGACGGCCGACTCCCCGCACTACATCACATGCGTCCCCATATCTCATCCACATCGTGATCCCCGCCCCCGGTAGTGTGTGGGTCTACCCTTCGGAGGAGTTCCGGGTTTGCCCCCTGGTATCCGCTCTCGCTCTTTTAACATCGAGTCTGAGATAAAAGACTTGGCATTGATTTGTCTATGCTAATTTTTCACGAATGAGATAAATGTCTCCGGCCGCGTTCCACATTGCTGCGCTTTCGGAGGATTTTTAGGATGATATGAGCAATATGGAATTGGTGTTATGGAGGTGTGGATATGCTGCCGAGACGAACCCTTGCTTTGGTGTTATCAATATGATCAGTCAATTCTGAGCTTTCCAGTTCTTTCAGAGGCTTAGGTAGCTTCTTTGTCCCCGGCCCTCTCAAAATTGGTATCAAGCATAGGTACATACAAATAAGTCCTATATACAGAGGGGAGCAGAGCGCCGATGACAAATGCGACAACAGATGCGATGACAAATGTGCTGACAAATGCGTCACAAATGCGCCCTTCCCTCTAACCTCCTTCTCCTCCTCTCTGCCCTAACCGCCTTCTTTAGCTTCGCCGCTTCATCGTCACTCAATTTAGTCTCGGCCTTGCTCTCTGGACTAGTTGCTTCCTCGAATAGCTTCGCTCCTAGCATGTCCGTGAGTCGTAGCACCCGCGTGCTGACTGTCGCGCCGTCCCTCCGGTTCTTACCCTCTCGCCTGCTAGACGCAATGCGCTCGATAAAGTTCCACAGTCTGCCCGAAGGCTGTAGCGCTCCAGACTTGGCCGGGTCGCGAGATGGCATCCATTCGGAGGCGATACGTAGGCGAGGCGGCGTCTTGGAGTCTTTTGACTTAACTGCGTAAATGATACCCTCCTCCTCGAAACGCTGGTACGAATTCTTCAGCGTCTCTTTGTTTACGGCTTCGAAATAGCTTAGGCCGCCTTGGTGGTAAAGAGTCTTGCCGAGCTGTAATGGTTGTTAGACTTGAAGTTTCAATTTTGACGTAATTGAGTGGTGACCTACTAGTTGCGCGGTGTTCTGCGCCTTCGCAACTTCAATCCAGATCTCTTCTTTCTGCCCGATAGGAGGCGTGAGACCCATCAAGGAAACGGCGGCAAGCCAACTGGATTCGATAAATGGCCATATTAGAAAGCAGTAGAAGTCGTAGTTTTCTCTACCAGCAGCCCTTTCTTCTTCCGCAAGGCCAATACTCAAAATGCTGCCCTTCTCGTCCCTCTTGAGGTCAAGGACACGGTCGTCCTCCAATCCGATCAACGTTTTCTCCAAGTTCGCTACTAATCCTTCGCCTGGGAAGATGAACTCCCCACGGAATAGCGACGAAAGGAACAATACTTGATCTCGTAGTACGTCATAGGATATTTCCTGGTGGGCTGGACCACCACCTAGCTTGACACGAGTGTACATGCTGGCACTGATTAGAGCTTCCGAGATGAAGAGATGAATCGTCATGTTGCGGTCTGCACCAAGTTAGTCATTATGTTAAAGGTGGATACTCTTCTTCAACGAGCAAATGCTGAGTTATGCCAAATTACTCACAGAAGGAGAGCTGAAATCGGTCAACAGCATAATAGGTCGGCTCTGCTAGTCCCTCTACAACACCAACAAGGTCTTTTCCGAGGACATCTAGACCTCGCTCAACGACGTCGGATAAGGGGGCAGCTCCGAAATGGGCAACACGACCCCCCTTTGCTCCTACTCGGGCAATGAGCCATTGTATTCGCCGCATGAGTTCCGACTTGCCTACACCTCGGCCTCTGAGGGTAAGTAATACCGTGCCGATCAATGCGGTAGGCATCACTACGGACACGTCATTAATGTCTGACAAGACCTTGTATCCCATAGTTCGCAGTAGCTTTTGCTTGATCGCCGTATTCTCTGCATTCTTGATGTCAAACTTCAACGTCCCAGGCGATTTGGTGAGCTTCGTCAGCTGCTCGTCGATATATTTGCGCAAGCTCCATGGTTCGTGAAAACGGACATCCACCCGTCCCAATCGCAATGATAATACAGAGGATCCGCCACTCAAGAAGTCGGCTAAGTTCTCTTTCTTCTTTGGAACACCCAAGAGCTCCGTAACGTAGCCCTCCGTTTCGATAACCTTGTCGTATTGCGTGCTCACTGGGCAAATTATCGCATCCTCGACTCGACCCGAAAGCAAGCTATCAAGTATGAAGCTTAATATACCGAACTTGGGTGAGAGTAGCTTTCCTGTCCTCGACCGGCCACCTTCGATGAAACACTCAAAGTTATATCCCCCTTGGAGTAGGGTATCTATGTAAGCCTGTACAAGTGTTGTGTATAATGTGTCATTTCCGAAAGACCGTCTAATCCACATTGCACCTTGGACAATAAGCTGAATATTCGAGGAATGGACAGGACAGATAACTCACCAGCATGCTGTAGAAAGCTCCCAACTACTGGAAAGTTCAAATTATCTCCGGCCACGACAACAGGTAATGCTAATCCCAGCCGGTAGCAAATCAGCTGCATAGAAACGTAGTCGACGTGCGACCGGTGGGAGGGTAAAAAGATGATGCTCTGCTTCTTCCTCTCGGCGATCTCGGCGACCTTCCTCAACCTCAAGACTTCCTCGCTAGATACGTGTATTCCTACACACCTGATCAGCGAACGCGCGCGAACGTCGAGCCAGTATAATACTCACCTTGATGGTAGGCTCTTGTGAGCAATTGTGTAACTAGATAGTATGCGCCCCTAATAAAAGTTTTGCTCTCGAACTTGCATATCATGTCGTTGGTCATCTTTTCTGCTACCTCTTGAATTCCCGACTCTATGATAGCTCGTCTTTGCGCCTTCTTGGTAACGAAATCCTTGTCGTCACGCTTAAGCCAGCCTTCCTTCTCCTCGACTTCCAATCGCTTGTCGGCCAGCTGAGATATTCGAGTCTGTAGGAGCGGCGCGGATACGACGGCGTTCCTCATCTGTTCAGAGAAGCCAGAGTAGAAGATGGGCTGGCCGATGACTTTGTCGTAGGCTCGCCATCCCGTGCCGGAAACGTATAGGGAGACCTCGCGGAGGAACCTAGGTAGGGAAAAGTCGCCAATTAGCCTTCTCTGATGTATGGCAAGGCGAAACGATTAGATCGAGGAGCATACTGAAGAGGCTCAGAACGGAACCGAGCCATGTTATGCATTAGAGGCTCTTGATCATCGTGACGACGAGCTTCTACATAGCTCCTCGGCTGGAGGGTGATCTGGTCTCCCAGTATCTGCAAGTCGGGCGCCGAGTCGCGCGTGGGATCGTCACCTTGCGCCATGGTGTTATTAAGGTAAGAGACTACGGATTGATAGAGCGTGTGCCTGTCGCATTCGCTATGGCCGAGGGTATCAGCAGTCGGGGAGGATTACATGCCAGGAGCATGGTCGGAGGACTGGTACTCTACACAACTTCCACAGACAAAAAGGAAGAGATAAATTGATTCATCTAGTTGAAACTTTTGGAATATTTGCAACTCTTCTGCTGGGAAACGAGAGTCGATAAAGACCTGAGCAGGGAACGCAGCTGGTTAGTTAGGTACAGATCCAAGACATCCAATGGAAGCTGACAAGGTAAGGCGGTTGAATGCCGAGGTTTTGGAGCATGTGAACCACCTATAACCGCTGATGTCGCCCAACCGCTCTCCACTAATTTCTCTTGCAGCTGCTACCTAACTGTAGCGCTACAAGTTAGCTCCAAAGGCTCTATCGATAACCTTAACCTTTCACTCCCAAACTTCGTCATAGTGCACATCCAAATCGCAATCCTCTTCACACCAGACCAAGATGTGACGCTGCCCAATCTCAAACGACAATATGGCATCGAACAAGGACAACAACCAATCATTAACCCACGAACTCCTGTCGCGCGCCCACAGCCCGGATAGTACGAGCCGAATATTCTCGGAGAAGATCCAGCACCGGCCGCTCTTCCTTAAGCCGACCTCTCCCCCGCCGTCCAACGCACGCGACGCCCGACGGCGAGCTCGCGTCGAGAAGCAGAAGCGCGCGAAAGCCCTAAAACCAAAACCGCTGTCGGCACGTCAAAGGCGCAAGCTTGGGCTGTATGATGTCCCGAAGGTGGGCCAGAAGTACGCCGTCTACGAACCGTTGAACCGGCTCTGGCTAGGCTACATCCGGGAGGTACTAGGCGGCGAGCTGTACGCAGGGGGCCAGGGCGCCGCCGCCAAGCTAAGCGCTGCCGATTTCCATGGCGCTGAGGTCGAGGTGTCACGGAGCCGGTGTCCCAGCCGTGTGGGTATCAAGGGTATCGTCATCAAGGACTCGCGCTTCACCTTCGAGATCGTCACAGAAAAGAACCAGGCCAAGACTGTGCCGAAGGAGGGAACTATGTTTCGCGTTAGCGTGCCACCGCCGCAGGAACAGGAGAACTCTCTAGGTAAAGAAGTCAGAGGACAGTTTACCTTCGAGATACACGGCGACCAGTTCCAGCACCGGTCAGCAGACCGTGCGACGAGGAAATTCAAACCTCATTTCCTCAAGGATCTCTAGTACTACTTGCGAGAACCGTTGGTATACACACTTGACATGCATGACGTCTACGCGATGGGTATCGACCCTTATTGTAAGACCTGTCCGACCCGGGTTTGGTGAAGGTTGTTCACTAGTGAGCCTCATTTCGCTGGCAGCTAGGTAATCATAATCAGAGCCTATACGATCGATAGCTACGGATTGATAGCATTGTTTGGAAATAGCTTTCTCGCTGGACCCTCACGAAGATGAGGAATTCGATCGAATGGTGGGGAGACAGTTGAGCGGAAGGAATAGCGATTATTCTGAGCGTACTGCGGCGTCTTACAACACAACACCACCGTGCCATCTACACTATGAAACGCATTCGGCTTCAGTTGATAAGGAACTCTCGGTTTCTCCCGAATGTCAGTAAAGCAAAAGAAATGCTGCCCAAGCTGGTAGAAAACGCTGAGACTTCGGCTCAGCAATGGCCATGAGGTGGGAATAAATTTTGGCGTAATCATCCCGCTGCGGGGTGAGAAAACGAGTCAGAATTTGGTCGCTAGCAAGAAGGAAAGAGACTCAATGACATGGCGAGATACCCTACATGCTGTTGCTCTTAGCAATGTAGAGAGCATTAGGTCGATGGAGTAAGACGTGACTACTACTGAGTTCACGTCAGTACCGTTAGCTACCTCTTCAAAGATATACCTGTTTCATACCTCGAGTATAATGTCTAGTGCTCTCGTAACTTTCAGCCGAATAAATCTCTGCTGTAACGAATATGAATTTAGTTCGACCGAGGTATCAGCTCCCAAGCGAAGACTAAAGTGTTACATAGAGAGGGAGCGTATCCATCAAGTCCGGCTTTCATAACTTCATAGCCGCTTATCTCCAGCTCTGATATCGTAACCGGGACAATTTAAAGCCCACATCAACCTCAAATTATCCCCCTTATGCGGGAATAGCAGCCGGTAAACCAGCCTCCTCGAGTAGGATCTGCATAGCCCTAAACAGTTTCTCGTCCTCGAACCTAGAGACTCGCGTTAGCCCACCCTTCTCTTCTCTATACACATAGAGCACACAACGTGGTAGACTCACCTCCGGGCGACAAGCTGCAGCGAGATCGGCGCATCCTTATACCCCTCAGCACCATGTTCCCTCCACAGGTCATAAAAGTACTTGTCAGAGTCGCTCATAGGCTGGTAACCCTCGGGATACGCGAACGGCGCCTCCCTCTCGGGCTCTCGCACCGCGTCGGCGACGGGGAACACGATGCCCGGGTAGTCGAGCAGGTTCCACTGGGCGGTGTAGGCCCAGTAGCGGCTGGTATCGATCTTGGGGGCGACGCCGGGGCCGGCGGGGCACAGGATCACGTCGACGGGCGTGTCGTTCCACAGGTGCGCGTACTTGATGCGGTACTTCTCGCGATCGACGACGGCCTCCCAGAGCGACGGGATCGTGTGCGCTGTGACGGCCGGATTGTCGTGTAGGATGAACTTGGACAGCGGGCGCCACGGCTCGCCCGACGCCTCCACCGCGGCCTTGACGTCTGCGCCGCCATCCACGAAGTATAGTTTCGCCTATCGCTCTCGTTAGGCGTGGTCAAGCTAAGCTGATTTTATGAAAACAAAATAACCAGGAACTATGGAAAGGGAGGACATACTATGATAGACCACGCTAGATCGTGTCTCCAAGGCTTCCAGTCCACGAGCTCGATGTCGGGGCTCTCCTTCAGTTTCCCCACGAGCTCCGTCATGGCCCTGAGGATAGGCGGGTGCGGCCTCACCACGCCGTCGTTGTAGATGACGCCAACCCTAAGTTTCCTATCGGGGAAGAAGGCCGCCGAGTCTTTCCAGTCCAACGGGATCAGGCTCGGCTCCTTCAGCCACGGCTTCCTATCCACGACCGTCTTAGCGAAGAGCCGTAGACCCTCGAGGCTGGTTGACATGGGTCCGAGGGCCCCAATGATCGACTCCGCACCCATCATGGCAACGGACCACCCGGTGAGAGGCATGCGCATGGCTGTGGGCTTGAAGCCGAAGATGCCGTTGTTCGCTGCCGGGGTCCGAATAGATCCGCCGATGTCAGTACCAATTCCAAGAATCGAGCCGCGGAGCCCGATAAGCGCGCCCTCTCCACCTGTCGATCCGCCGGATGTCAAGGTGGTGTTATAGGGGTTCACCGTTACTCTAGGTAATTGTCAGTAAGCTAGATCCTGTATATACTTGTACTTGGACATGTATTCGCTAGCAATGGGTTGATATACTTACCCGTATAGGTTACTACTGGTTTCGACATGCATCAGAGTCTGCGGTTGCGTGGTTCTCGCGTAGAACACCGTTCCGGCGTCCCATAAACATTGTAGGACCAACGCGTCGTCTTCGGCAACATGACCAACCCAAGCCACATAGCCCGCATTCAGATCTTGGCCTTTAACCCCGACGTGCTCCTTTACACTAATAGGAATTCCATGTAGTGGACCTATCGGCTTTCCGTTAGTGGCCAAGTATTCATCGAGCTCAGCCGCTCTCTCCAGAGCTCGTTTAGGGAGCAACTCTGTGATGCAGTTGGTGAGTTTCTGAGCTAGACCTGCTCGGCGTAAGAAAGCACTGATGACCGCCGTAGAGGTCCATTCGCCTGAGGCTATCTTCTTAACCAGGTCTTCGACATTTGTGCCCGTGACCCGGATCTCTTCCTCTGTCAACAACTTCTTCGGGATCCCCGTGGTGTTGAGAGGAACGTCTTCGGGGCGCAATTCCGGTACCGGTGGGCGAACCTCCGCAATTGTCGCGTCCCTATGCCGCTGCCGATCAGCTGCTACGTCCTCCCACTTTGCTCCGTTAGCTATGGTGACCGTCGCAGGAGCCATGTTGGCGATGGAACTCGAATTTAGGGTACCTAGGTAGTTGATATAATTTAAGCCGGATAGACGGCGAGAGCGATCCTAACCGTGTGGCGGGTACTCCTATTCGAACATAATTGCAAGGTATTTTATAGCTGCCTACAAAGCTACCCTATACGGGCGATAGATGATCCTATTGGTTTATCAGCACGATTACCCTGCATTACGGTCACAAAGGCTTCACAAGATAAGTGATACCGCATGTGGACCGTGATAAGTCGGGATCCTGCATGAGACCGGGTCCGGATGGCACACTGGTTGAGCCTACGTAGGCCGGACTAGGCGACCTCGAAGTATCAGAAACGGAGTTTCGAAAGGTTCGGGAAAGCTGTTAGTCTCACCATACCACTTCGTGTAATGAACACATGCTATGACCTAATATAAAGACAACGCTCCTGCATACCTGTAGTAAAATCAGATTCAGCATAACAGTTAATATAGTTACGCACTCCAACTTCATCTACTATAGCCCCGTTATATTATAACATGGGGTTAAGCTTCTTGGCAATTCGTATGACAATGAATACTACTTCAACTTCAGTTATACGTAATGTGGACTCGAAGATCAATAATATACCGGCTTAGAAATATTCCCTAAACAGGTTTGTCATTGATCTGACCCGATCACGAGGTGTATGATGCTTTGTCTTGGTGAGATTTGCCAATGCCAAACTAACATGGGTATGTGTTATGATATTTGTCTCGTAAGGGAAAATAGAGGCAGATCAAGAACCTGGCCGGCTTCTATGATACGTAAGAGGCACGGTAATGGCAAGCTAGGGAGATAATCAGACACAAATTGCGGGGATTCTTTCCTCAACCTTAGAGTTAACGACACGGGGATATGAACCAGCTTGTGGTATGAAAGTCTAGCAGCAGACCCAAGATTCGGTCTTATGCTCATAAGGCTAAGGGCTATTGACTTGGGCCGTTCTGTGAGAAGTTCATACTGTAGCCGCCAGTCTTCTCGTCCTTCACCATTTGGAAATTTTCTGTGCTGAGACCGAAGGGTTTCAATATCCCGTTTCCAAGCTGTGTGGATTAGATCAGCAACTAAACGCACCAGCATCGTAAGGGATATCCTCATTCCGCAACGGCCACTCACATCTTTCAACTTCCCCCACATCTCCGACATCTCCTTTTCCTGAGCCGCCTTCGTTCTCGGCGGGAGAGTTCTTAACTGCGTCTGGACAATCTTCCTATCTGCGACGCTGAGATTTTCCATTGTCGATAAGATCTTGTAGTCCTCTTCGGCACTGGCTAGATTCGACCAGCCCCCAAGCTCGCTTTTCGCTCTAGCTCGCCTCATCAAAGCTTTAGCTCTGATTCTGAGAATATCATCCTGCTGCTTCCGCCTCACAGCTTCAGCGAGGGTCTCCTCTTTTGCGGCGGGCGCGCTCTTCTGGGCACCCGAACTGACAATCTCCTCCTCAACCTCATCTTGTTCGGTATATTTCTTCTGTTGCTCTTCTTCGCTCCGTTTCTGACTGGCCTCGGCTTTCTCGAGACGACCCAAGCCGTCGATAGAATCTGTGGCAGCCTTGATAGCTTCCTTCCATTGTTCTAGTTTCAAGTGACATGCAGCGATGTTGGATTTTAGGACAGCAAGCTCGTAGTCTAAGTAATGTGGGCAAACGGAAGCCGCTTCTTCATACTTAGTGATAGCATTATCGTACTTGGCCGAGGAGAATAACGCGTTCGCTTCGGACTTTTTGTCGTTGGACTCTTCTAGAAGACTCTATAGAATCGAGATGTTCATTAGAATAGGGACCAAAACGACATAGACGAAGAGTGCTACGCTTACGGCCTCTTCTTCAGGCGGGAACTTCTCAGGAACTATTGACTCCTCGGGGTCTTGATTCTCTGTTTCTGCCTTTGGTTGATCGGGTTCGGCCTCCCTCGTTTCTGGCGATTTGCTAGCCATGGCTCCTTACTGAAGAGTTCTGGTAGTCGAGGATAAGAAATAGAGGTTTAGTGTTAGAATTAAGAGAAACTTTAAGTTAGTCTCGCGGGTTTGTCTGTCGTACGGACTTTCCTAAAAGAAGTAGCTTGGAGTGAGATAGCAGGTACGCAATTCGGAAAGTGCGACACACTGTGAGATGGATTTAAGATCTAGGCTACCAGGCTCCTTTTAGACATGACCATATGTACAACAACCATACTTCTTCCATGTTTTCCGAGTGGAGTATCCATGCAGCTTTCATATGAACCCAACCAACCAGTTCCTCTTATTATGCAGGTAAGCGATCAGCCCTGAAGATTGACAGCTCTGGATCCCGGCATAAGATGGAGAATTACCCCGCGGAGCAAGTCGTATTGAGATTGCCCCGCCATATATTCAATTAAGAAGATCCAAGCTCCCGCTCCCGACCCCGCCTTGCCCGCCTCTATTGACTCTAGTCTTCAGTAACTTTTCTACGGGTCGATCCTTAACATAGATATCGCTCGTAGGTCGAATCTCTCCAAGGACCCTCCGAAGAAACGTATACGAGAAGAGATACCTCGGTATATATCTAGTTGCAAATTGGACAACAATGGCTCCTCGCACAGAGTAAGTACTACGTTCGCAAACGGTCAGAGTATGAAGCTAACTATCGACCCCGCTGAAGCTTCCCACCCATAAGGGCCTGTCTATTCGACATGGACGGTCTGCTCCTCGATACCGAGGACCTATACACGATTTGTGTAAATCTCATCCTTGAGAAGTACGACAAGACTTCACTTCCCTGGTCCATCAAGGCGAAGCTGCAAGGACGACCGGGGCCCGAAGCGAACGCCATCTTTCATAATTGGGCACAACTACCGATTTCCGAGTCCGAATTCCTCACCCAGCTCACTGCCCTGCAACGGCAACACTTTACTACCGCGAAGCCGTTGCCCGGTGTCGAGAAGCTGCTTGGCGATTTGGGGAGGACGAGATGGTGGGACGTAAAGGACCAGAGCGGCGCGAAGAACGGGGACAAGGGAAGCGGCGACGGAAAGAAACCACAAAGAGTTCACATTGCACTGGCGACGAGTAGCAACTCGGCCAACTTCGCGGTCAAAACTACCAGATGGACCGAATTGTTCTCCGTGTTTGAGTCCCATCGACGGGTACTTGGTGACGATAAGCGCATCCAACCCGGCCGTGGTAAGCCACTCCCAGACATCTACCTACTCGCGTTGAAGACCATCAACGACAGCCTCGAGGAAGGCGAGAAGCCAATCACACCCGAGGAGTGCCTAGTCTTCGAAGACAGTGTCCCCGGAGTCGAATCTGGCCGACGTGCAGGTATGAGGGTTGTTTGGTGCCCGCACCCGATGTTGAAGAGGGAATACGTGGGTCGAGAGCCCGAGATTTTAGCTGGCCGCATGGGTGAAGCCGGCGAAGTTGATACGCACCAATTGGGCGAGATTGACGATGGATGGGCCGATTACTTCCCCGATCTTACCAGCTTCCCATACGATAAGTATGGAATAGTCGTGCCGCCTGCTGAGGTAGAGTTGGACGAATCCATGAAGGTGGATACCGAAGGCGGACTCGTTATCCAAGAAGTCAAGAGCGCGGCGGCATAAACATTCGGAACATACCTCCTATGCATAGAACTTAGAGTATGTTAGCATCATTGGCCCTAGAGACTCCCTAATCACATAGAAATTGATACCACGCAAGCTGGACTTAGACACCACTTAGCTTCCGCAGTCAAAGTTGTGAAAATAAACGGCCCACCTACCTGGGTAGTAATGTAGGTCTGAATCTGAGAACTTGACAGTAGATAGGCGGTTCGATTCCGTACCGCTCTTCTGAAGGTTACCTGTCAATAAATATCCCATAAACTGATTTTTCCATCCTTGCTGCCCGCCGCTAACCAATGAGCTCCTTTAGCCATTTTGATCCGCCGATCCTTGACACTGAGCTGGCCCAGCTTCTGTACAGCCACTATAGTATCTCTGTCGTCTGCGGTACTCGTAGTAGCTGCTATATTCTGGGATTTATCACTAGCTTCTATACCAGGAACGTCCGCTTTCACGAGGTCTGCGGCTTGTCCATCAGCCAATGTCGCAAAAGCAACCGTGTAGCAGCCAACTTCGTGCCACTTTAACACCGCTAGCTCGGACATGGTCTTAGTTGAGTACACGCGTACTTTCGAGTCCCATCCAGCCGTCGCGAAGATCTTACCATCGGATCGGATGCGTAAGCCCTGCTGTCCCGAGTGTTTGGTGTTGACAGATTTTAGAGGCTGCGATTCGACGGCCGGTACTGTCTGCGTTGAATGTATTGCAGGCCTCGTCTCTAAAGCAAGGGCGGCAGAGAGCAGCGATGGATCGGAAGCTTGAGTATCCGTCTGTCTTGGATGTTGTGGCTCCTGGACGGTAAAGACGGCGGCGGGGATCGGATGCTTCGCAATGATAGCATCGGCACCGGAAGTCAGGAAAAAGTCTCTGTGTGGAGCCACGTCGAGCGAGAGCACCGGCTGACTATGCACTTGTGTTTTATATAATATGTCCCACGTTTCATTTCTTCCAAGTTGCGCCACTACTGCAAGACCGGATTCATAGGCAGCGGTGAGAGTCAGGCATCCCTCGCGCCAAAACAAGCATACTGACATGACCATGCCTTTCTCCTCAGTTTTGCTCCCAATCTTGATGGTATGCAGGCGATTCTGGCTCGGAAGTTGGAAAATATCAACCTGCGCAAAGCGTGAGCGGCAATAGTGGCTACCGATCTTAGGAACACTAGACTTACGGCCTCAGTCTCCAGCGTGTTAGGAACCGCGACTAGGAGCTCACCGCGATCACGAGTGGCATCCGGTCTAGTGCTGCAAGACGCAAAGGAGCAGAAATTCATAGTATTCACTTCGAGTATATGCAGGATCCAAGGTTGAGGCCGCTGAGGTGCAGATTCATCAAGTGGAAGAGAGGTGCTCATCGCAGTCTCGTCTTGAAGTGAGAGTTTCCATACAACCAAGCGGTTGTCTCTGCCATGTCTAGGAAACGTATATTAGCCGTCACACAGCCAATCATGAAAGGGAAATTTAAATAAAATGAAATACAGAGTAATTGTTGTGAAATGAGACTAGACATACGTGATAATCCTCTCTTCTCCCCAGTCGGTAATGCCGAGAATAGCATTTGTATGAGCGCGCCAGACAGCTCGAGGGCGCATGATAGTCAGATCCCAGAGTACCACGAAGCCATCCGCATCTCCAGACGCTAGTCTCTGGTTGCTCCTGATAAATGATGTAGTATGCACTTGGGTGCGATGCCCTCGAAGGACCGACTTAGGCTGCGCTGGCCGATGCTGAGACATGATTCTTAAGAGCGGTGGACTCTCTAGAGCGTGGGCTCCTGTGACACGCCTGAGGTGAGAGGTCTCCGTCTCCTAGGTTATACATCATCACCTATGCGGTGAATATGAACCCGTCCAGAAATCTAAAGGGCGGCCCGAATTTTCTCTTGTCTGTATTGCAAGTTGTGGTGGAACAACTGAGCCGCATCTTCACTAAAGAGTGTGTTCGCTAAAAGTTGCCGCGCTTAGTTGCTTCAAGGTGGTGCTATCAGGTACTTGTAGGTACCTACCCGGTAGCGTGGGGAAACGAGATTGTTAGAGTTAAGTTTACCCCTGTTTAATGCATTGGAGTTGAATAAACTTCTGAAGTTGCTACCAATCGTAACGACGAATTTTCCTGTTCTTACAATCTCATATCCTGGTATCTGGTCGAATAAGATATCGTTGAAATATCGTTGAGATATCAGTCGGCATTCCCATATTATGGCAGGGCCTTGACCTTTAGCTCTCACCTGGTTCGCGGAAATATTTGGACGCCTTCGACACCACCCGTCATGGAGACTGAAGGCATTGCTTCTGAAAGTGAAGCCCTACGGGCCATCATCTCCGCTAGATTGGAATACTTGTCCGGCAAAGACGTAACCTACCCCTAGGCGTCCTCACATAACCCTGCCCGTGTCACCGGGATGCCCAATGACAACGTGTCAACGTACATCTTAAGGTGGTAGATGCAAGCAACTACCCGCAATGGGCACATGGCAGTTGTAAACAAGGCCGTTGTCTTGACTAAAGCCCGATCGAAGCTCTAATTCTTAAATATCGATCCCATGTTGTCAAAAGCTCTTATTACAACCCCATCATTGTTGGTCGTAACAACATTAGCACCGTCCAGACTCGTCATTCGACCCCTAGCAGTTCTAGAGGATCGGTGACAAGTGGACATCTAGACGTCGATGGACAACGGAGGCTCTCGCCTATATCCAATCCAAAGAACGTGTCACGTATCCTCACGTTTGCAAGGGGTCATATGACATTGTCCATGTTACATCATGCCTAGAGCTAGCCATTGGAAACCTATATCGGCTTTTCTCTCGGATTTGCTAGGTACAGGCACATTTGGTGGCTTGAAGTTAGCGAATTAGCTGAGATGTTGTGTAGCGTCACGGGCGCGAATACATACATAAGGCACATGCAATTTCTATGAGTTGGGAATTAGGTGAAGTCTAGCTCTCGGGTCACCGCGAAGCCGAAGACCATAGACCAGGGGTTTCGATTCGCTGCCGGGACTCATCCGAACGCTCTGCTAGCTGATGTTAGTTGAAACGGATGGTCCCATTCAAACGAGAGCGAAACAATCGTCGATAGACCGACCCTACAAACACACACATCACAAGATGATGTAACGGTTTGGTTTGCGGCGATTGGAGCCGATCTTTCTGCATTCCCACCTCGGAAAGACTTGCGACACGGGTATCTCATACCAACAAGTCTCTTTTCTCAAGGGGTAGGCAGTGTTCAAACAGGACCAACGCCATCATCAATATGGCTTACGAACCAAAGGATCTCGGGAAATTACTACTCTTCAAGCTTTCAACTCATTTCTCATATTCTTACGATTATCAAGCAGACATGTGCAGCCCAGTTCGATGGGGTCTGAATGGCGGCGATGAGACGATCAAACAGCACCGAAGCCTCACAGCCACTCGGCACCGGAAGGTATAAGGGGCTTTACATTTACCTGTATCGCGACATTACCTTCGAAAGGCGAGTTCGCAACTGAGGAAAAGTCTTGGCTTAGAGGTTGAAGCTGCCTGGCAATCATTCCATGTGCCTAATTTTAGAATCTCCCAACATTCCACAATCTTAAAGTGATTTACGGTGATATAAGTCTCCAACCTATAACTCGAGATGCACAGAAGGCTTGGCAGGGTCCATTGCACTGGCGCCTCATCATTCTCATAGTGCATTGGAAGCTTGCAACTTTTGTCCATGCGTTGCAGCCTGCAGGTAATTCCATTTCAGATTCCGCCTAGTAACTAAAGCCCCTGGTCTTCTCGGCACCTCCAAGCTCCTGGAAGCAACTTGTGCCGATGCACTTCTCTAACAAGAGATAGTCGACACGGAGAGCGGGATGCTACCATGAAGCTGGGGCGGTGGAGACACATCCAACACCGGAAAAGGCACGAATCGTAGAAGGTAGTCGGCTCTGGCTATCGTGGTTGGCTAGCTACACCCCAGTCGAGATCTGCGTCCAGCTACTACTGTCACTAACAGGGTTAAAAGGAAAGAAAACATCACTAGGGTGGGATGTTTTAGTATTGAAGAGAATCTCACTCCGAGAGCTACCCTTGCTGTCTTGTAGCTATCTCTGTTGATTTGATGGTTGATCACCGATCAGTCCCGAAGTCTTCTTGAATGAGAGAGAGCCGTGTGTCCCTATTATTTCTAAAGGATCTATCAGAGCCTTCTCTACGTAGCAACCAACAAGCTGTCTATTACGACGAGTTTCTAACGTCGGAGGTCATTACCGCGTTGCTTTCTGATTTGGATAGTTCATCGCCCTATTCTTATCCGCCCGCGCACTAATAAGAAGCCATCTCGATAGCTCCCTACTCTAGCTACTAGGTGGTCGTTGTCGTCATCCCGCTTAATAGGTAGGGAGGTACCTACTCGTACAGCCCCTCGGGCCGGAGACCGTTTTGACTGGAGGTTGTGCTTTTGTCATTGCGCTGACCCCCCCTTCTCGACCCTACCACACTGACTGAAAGTCGACTCGTCTTCCTGTTTTAACTTCAATGTTCCGTACAATCCCTATTTTACCTAGGTATTATATACTAATTCGACCTAGACGATCTAGGAGAAGAGACATCAAGAGAAAGGAGAGAAGGAAGATTCGACATTCTGTGTTCCAATATTAATTTGGCCCAACGCACAAAACGTACAAGCGCACAACGGCACGCCACAGCTTCGCCTAATCGGAAGCTTCCAATCAGTTGGTGTCGTCTCGATCAGAATCCGAGACACTTGGTGCGTCTCTCGAGATCCTGTACCTGAGCCTGATTCCTTGGAACAGGCGGTCGCCTGCATTACGGCACGACATACCGGGGATTCTCGAGTCGTTCAGAGACCTTCTATCTATCTCCCCCACCATCGTGTCCCGTCTTCGACAATACTTGCCTCGTCTTGCCTCGCCTTGCCTTGCCTTGCCTTGCCTTGCCGTACCTTACCCTGCCCTATCCTGCCTTGTAGCCTTTTAACTAACGGACATTGGATCTTAATAATCATCAACGGAAATCCCGGCAGCTGCTAAGAGAAGACCAGTCCTAGTTTGATAAGTCACAAAGATTGATATCCGAGCAATTGTTCCGTCCGCAGCTCTTCACGCATCAAGTGTCTACCGCAGCCGAAGGTTCCAACGAGAACCCGGTTTTAATTTCTTCTTGTCAACTCCACCATCCGGACAGCCTCGTGTACTCGGAGGCCCATCCACCGTAGTCCTGGCGGCATACGACGCCGCTCCGTCGAACGTCCTCGTAGCAGGCTACCCGCTCGGTGCACCTGCGCCATTGACGCACCACTATGCCGAACAGTCCTCGCCGCCGTGTACCGTCCAAAGCGGCTTCCCGAACAGCCAATTCTATCTCCCTCCCTCAAAGCGCCGGAGGCTATTCCGCCCTACCTCGTTTAACTCGAAGAAGCACGGTTCGGCCAAGTCCGGCGAGGCCGCCGATATGATCTCTTCAGACGTGATACCCGTCAAGAGCAGGAGAGTGAGGACGGGCTGTTTAACCTGTAGAGAAAGACATCTAAAATGTGACGAAGGCACCCCCGATTGCCTCAACTGCCGGAAGAGCAGTAGGGAATGCAAACGAGGCGTGCGGCTTAATTTCATCGACATGACCTGCAAGGAACCGCCGCATATACCACAGACGGAAGAGTGGGCGGGTATGTCCATCTACTAGTAGCTCGGTCGATCTCGCTGTAGACTAACACTCGAATGTAGTACATTTTCAAGACGAGTCGCGACTGATTGCGTCAGAGTATCAGGGAGGATTGGGAAGATATGCTCACTTTGACAGCCAGGCTGTCACTCCTCCGCAGGAATCCAACCTCAACCCTCCTCCTCGACCACAATTACGCACCATTGAGAACATCGAACCGCGGACCAAGGTCGAGAACAGGTCTGCGACGATGATACAAACATCACAGTCGCTTTATTATAGCGACCGAGGACAGACACATCTAGATCTTATAGCTGATGCTCAGATGCATTCACGCAAGAGCAGCGACGCTTCTTTCATGGCGCCTCTAGGCTCTGCGCATTCAACCGGATATGGCAATATGCTGTCAGATCCATTCGGTTCTATCAAGGACGAAGGGAGCCGCGCTCCCTCCCACAACGGATATAGGAGCAGCGATGTGTCGGCAGCCACCTCGGTCGCAGGCTTCACTGGTGTTGGGCCACCGTCGACCTTCCGGGGAGGCTCAGGGGAAAGTAATGCGGAACCAGATGCTGAGGCAGGCATAATGACGCCTTCAAGCGAGAAGTCAGGCGAACGAGGGTACCTTAATTCGCCCGAGGAACTACGGTTCATGCAGGTGTTTGTCTCGGAGGTGGGTGTTTGGATGGACAGCCTCGACAAAGAAAAGCACTTCTCGCGCCTGATTCCGTACCATGCGCTCAAATGCCCAATGCTCCTTAATGCGCTGCTCGCGTGTGGAGTGAAGCATCTGACTCTCACACAGCAGTATAGCGACGACAAGGCACTTTTTTATTATGACACGGCGACAACGCAGCTCCTGCGCAGCCTGCAGAATCCAGAACGCAACACTGCCGAATGCGCTGCTACCGCCGTGGTGCTCAATGTGTACGAGATCATGAGTGAGAAGCCGACGCAGCGCATGAGCCACATCGCGGGTGCGCGAGCACTCATTCGCGAATGTGGATGGAACGCCAAGAGTAAGGGACTAGGTGCGGCCTGCTTCTGGCTGAACGTGGGCATGGAACTCCTGTCGTGTCTGGCGTTCAACTGGCAGACGGCATGGGAGCCAGACCAATGGGGGGTCGATATGGACTTCTCAACAGAGAAGGACACGGGTAACGAGGAGGTTTGGGTCCATCGCATCTTCTACATCGTGGCCAAGATCGCAAATTTCCGCGCCAGCATCCCCAAGTTTCAAGAGCCCAGTCCTCACGACGAACAGGTCCGGCTGCAGGCTAGGTACGCGGAGTGGCAGCGCTTGAAGAACATGTGTGATAGCTGGAACAACTCATGTCCTCGTCCCATGCACCCGTTCGGTTACTTGTATCCTTCCCAGCAGGTCGGCGCCAATAAATCGCTCTTCCCTAATGTCTGGTATGTTATATCCGCCCCTCGTGCATTATCCCCGCGCAGGACGTCAGTATGGGCTTGAAGGCTAGAAAGCTAACAATCCTCAAGGCTCATCAAGCGCGCTGCCATCGTTGGCAGGCTCTATTACCACACAGCGCAATGCTTACTGGCGCAGATCAACCCAATTCTTCCAAAAGATTCCGAAGAGGCGCGTGGAGTCCAGCAGCATCACGCTCATCAGGTCTGCGGCATCGTGGCCCACACCACAGACCGCGGCGTCGCCAGCGTTTCGATCCGCTCCCTAGCCATCGTAGCTGAGATTCTGTCCGACCTCGCGGAGCAGCAGGAGGTGGTAGCAACTCTGGAGAGAATCGACCACGAGACGGGATGGAAGCTCGCGGGTGTCATCCAGAACCTCAAAAAGATCTGGGGTTGGGAGAAGATTGGACAGAAGGGACTCGCGGCACAATTCTTGCCTCGGGCTGGTAGCGGTAACAATACGATGATGGGACTACCAAAGCAGCCACGGCAGCAGATGGAGTCCATACGTGCTACGCAGACGACCACGCCTCCGCAACAGCAGATGATGCCTATTGTTTCGCAGTCGGGACCACAGCAGTTGGCGGCACCGCGGCCGATGCACGTTAATCCATTGAGTTTTGCCGACTTCAGTCTCCCAAATCATCCATACCAAAACTGGTATGAACCGCCTAGTCGGTCAAACGCTTATAATGCCCAGGGGCTTCTCTGAAATGTATTAAACAAATACCCGGTGGAATTGTACATAGAAGTTCACGGATTAAAAGGGGTGGCTATCTGCTGCCACGCTGGATTGCTGGGTTTGTTCATTGATACCAGGTACCTTCGAGGGCGGCATATGCGGTGTTTTTTATCCTATTTTCTCATGTCTACTCTCCTCGGTTGTACATCAGCTCACCGGGCGGAATACGAAATTCACAGCGCTATCGGCGGCGCTTTGGGATCTGTATGTAGAAAGGATCAGAACAAATCGGGACGGGTCGGAATCTTGGCATCAGCAACGGTTACTTTGAGAGGGACAGGCTGGGGCATTTGGATGGGTTAAAAGCATGGAAATAAATGTCTGGGCGATATGCATTCTGCAATGTGTCGAACATTGTCACTCGGTTAGTGTACAGCTAACATGGAGAAACCACGAGAGCTGTTAGATAGACCAGCTAAGACGGTCTATTTTCGAATTTTGCAATGTCAAGAAATTCTATACTCTTGTTCGCATTTATCGTGTTCTGTTCGATATGTTTAGTATTACTATTCTTCTGGGCTTTCTTGAGCTGACACTATAGCAATCAAGGATAGAGGTTACCTACCAGTAAGTATGTATGTTATAGAGCAGCTCGTTATTCGATTCCCTTTGAACTATATCGAGCAAGCAAGCATTAAAAGAGATGAGACGAGACAAAATCTGACAAAGAGCCCCTGAATTGGATTGTTGAAAGCGAAATCGTTAAGGTTACCGCAACCGGTATTTTCGTTGTATTGCTTCCCACGGCATATATTTCCATACTTCCATACCTGTTATATTGATTAAGGTAAGTAAAGAGTTTTTGGTTGGAGTTTATGAACTCGAGATCCCAAGTCCTTCTCTCTAATACTAAGTAACGATGGCTGATAATACAGGGGTTATTCTTGTGTCTTTAAATCCTAACGATGCAAAAGATGCAGCGCTCGCCGCGACGGCGGACACAGTTTCTCAATATTTCACGTCGAATCCAAGGCTTGAATACATTGGTATAGCGGGCATAGGGAGACGTGAGTATATCTTCGTATTCTTAGCGAGAGGAATCACTTTGCCCATGCGGCAGGTAACCCTCCAAAGCCAAGAAAGGCTTCAGACGAACGTATAGCAGCTAATCCTGCTTGCTCAAGATGGTGGAGCACTCCTTTTCAGCGAAAGAGACAGCGACGATGATGAAATTCGAAAGATAGTCGTAAAATACTCGTTAGATGTCGAGGCAGACGCAGACTTACGAAACGAACATGGATTCCTGCAGCTCTTACAAGGCGCGGAGCACATCGTGCAGCTAATTCCGCTTACTGAAACCGAGCTCGACGTGACGGGCACCGGGAGACGTCCTACTCTCGCCATGGAGTATATACCCTACGGCACCGTCGAGCAATTCCGAAATAGGTTACAGAGTTTGGAAGAACCTCCTCGGATACCGAGTCGGCTTCTCTGGCGCTTCTTTCTCTGTGGTAAGTGGCGGACGTCTGTCCCGGTATCCCCTTTTCCCGGTTCTCTCGCGTCTTGAACCATCCAGTTACTTATTCTCTATATTCAACGGATGCTAGCCGTACGCCAAGTCGTAGCTATGCAATATCCGCCTATGGGTGGCCCGAATGCAAAGGTAGAGCGGGAAAGGATCAGGGCAGGGCATGAGTTAGGAATAACCCAGAACTCGCCTCACGCTAGGAATTTCCTATTCGGCGATATAACCGAGGGCAGTCCAGAACACGGACTTGCCCCGATACTCAAGGTAAGTTAGCCGCCCTGATATAGCTGGATACGCGCCGGCAGGCTTGGTGTAGAAAGAATATTAAATGTCGTCGTACTAGTTGATCGATTTTGGACGCGGAGAATCAGGGTCAGTAGATAACGCGTACATCGACAATATCGCGGGAGCTGCATTTGTTAGTTGTTCCGATACGGCCTATTAGGTGACCGGAGTTTGCTGATCGACTCATAGATGATAGCGTATATCTCCTTATCTAGGCTCCGTGACGAGAGGGCGGCCCGAGACGCAGGACAACGTCATTGGGAATATGTTGTCGATCCGGGAGGAAATCCCCTCACCCTCGTATCAACAGCCCAGGGTGCTTTTCTAAATATGAGAGATATAGACGGTCCACTGAGAGATATTATAGCCATGTGTTTGGCACACAGAACACGTCATATACCGGAGCTGGGCAATCTCTTAGCGACATGCGAGGATGCGGTAGGGCGCCGGAGACCGGAAGACCTTCTGTTCGCGCAGTCAGTTGACCTTGCGGAGGAAACGGACGAGGCGATTCAAGAATTCGTACAGAGACACTTCCTAGACGCGTACTTACCGGAGTAGCCAGTAGGGGTAAATCGGTCATATTTTGGCGGCCAGGTGGGGACAACTCTCCTCGGCCTTTTTAATCTTCAATCCGCACCCTTACCAAGGAGGAGGATGGTGGAAGGAGAAGACCAAACCGTGGACGACATAGACGACGTCGAGTAGTCCTTGTTATATAGCGTACACAGCTGTCTTTATATTGTGCAGGAATATACCTACTATATGTTTGTAATTTGTTCTTAAAGTTACGAGTTCATCACAACGTCCATTTTCAAGAATATTGATTATAAGAATACCTGTCGGAATTCAGAAGATGATAGATGGTATAACTTCGAGGCAATCAGGGTCCCAAGCCCGTAGCGTTCTACTACGATGGAATATAACATAGAGTATAAGGGTTATATATCCAAGATAGGCCATTTTTAGTTCTCCTATCTACCAACCTACTTTATATCGGTAGGTAGTCGTTCTCTCCGTATATCATTCATATCATCATTATTCATAATATATGGAACATAAATCTATCGACAAGTACCTAAATCCTAAGTACCTAAAGCATTTGCCACATATTTATGGTGAGATCCCTACCTAAGTACTCAACCGTTACTATTCACCTTCTCCTACCGCTCAACGATACGGAAAGGAGGAAGACCGAGGACAGCGTCGATATAGACCATGACAGGAGGACTGTAGCAAGTTTGAAGTATCGCTACTGTCCGGCACCACGTTGCATAAGCCCTCCAACTGCCCAGCTGCATGTTGATAAGTGATATGAGTTAGGATTCGCTACTCGCACTGATTTTCTCATCCTGTAAGCCTATTGATTGGGCATTAAGAGCTTGCCCTCATGCTGTATCTCGTCGACTGCATGAATGTACCCCTGTTCTCCTCGGAGGACGTCATTCCCTAGGTATGCTTGAGCTGTTTGAAAAGAAGCGAGGGCGGAAGCACGTCGCGGCTCAGCTTCGAAGTCCACAAGAACCTGTCTTTCTTCGGTCTCGTAGATGGTCACTTCATTATCGTTCTCAGTCAAGATGGCTGATTCCATTGCTTATCACCAGTTGGCTGTACAAGATCGTGAAATTCGTCTTTTACACATCGACAATGGTAACGAACGAGAAGGCATTCTAAAGTGCTCCTTGGAACAGATATCGCTGAATTCAGACACGATGAAGCCGTATATTGCAGTGTCCTATTGCTGGGGTACGAGCATGGACAAAAGCTTGATCGTCGTTGACGGTCAGGAGGCAAAGGTTCCTCGAAGCGCCGCGTTGACTCTACGAAATCTAATCCAGGAACCCGGTGAAGTCATCGTATGTAACATCTGAAGCCATTATCTCTATTTGTCACACCAGGAGGTGATGTCTCTGAGAGGAGCTTGCTTAAGAGATATTACCCCTAAGACTTGCCGCCCCTGAATTCTTAGAGTCAGTTACTGAGTTTTGATATTGAAGTGGATCGACGCGATTTGCATCAATCAGAAGGATGACGTTGAGAAAGGCCACCAAGTCGCCATGATGAGGGAGATTTACTCGCAAGCAGAGGAAGTGCGAGTGTGGTTAAGAAGTCTTTCAAGCGACGTCGCCGTCAGTGCCATTGAGTCGACTGGCAGGATATATGAACAGTGCCAGGAGGTAACCAACGGCTTCGCAGATCTCCATACACACCTGTATGGCGCCA
Source organism: Hypoxylon crocopeplum (assembly GCA_022578875.1). Lineage (NCBI taxonomy): Eukaryota > Fungi > Ascomycota > Sordariomycetes > Xylariales > Hypoxylaceae > Hypoxylon > Hypoxylon crocopeplum. Next base: position 233,451 of record MU399586.1, on the reverse strand, counting down.
AGGAGTCGGCTGTATTCCAGTATTCGAACGCACATTTGCCCGGAGATTGTGACTGGGTAGCTGTGAAAGCCCTCTACTCACTCCCTTGGTTCAGCCGGCTATGGGTTGTGCAGGAAGTGGTGCTGGCTCGAAAGGCTATCTGCCACCTGGGTCAGCACAAGGTTGCCGCAAAGACTCTCATGTTTGCCGCCCGCTGGATGGTCCATAGGCGATATGTGAAACACGTCGACTACGCTGAGATAGAGGGTATCGAGAATGCATCTAGCATGTACATTCCGACGACCCTTCCGTTAAGCCACCAGCTCCGCCGTATGCATCGGCAGCGCTGCGGTAACCCACGAGAATCGAGTCTATGGGTTGCTGGGAGTAGTACAACAAGATGTCTCAGAAGCTATCGTACCGGATTACAAGCTGTCTGTCGTCGAGGTATATGCTTGTACGCTGCGAGTTGCCTTCGAGGAGGGCAAAAACTTGTACTTACTACAGTTCGTCGCATGGTACGTCGACGATAGGCCGATTTTATCACGGCTTTACGAGGGCATTCGGAAATCCTGGTACACGGCCAAGAGGGATAAGGCCGTTCGGAGCTGGCCCTCGTGGGTCTTGAAAATGCACACGAGCACCAATAGAGATATGGGTTCCTGTTCAAACGTCCAAACTTTTGAAAATCAGACCGGCCGTTGCAGATGAGATCTCTAAGTGATCCACTCATCCTCAGTATCAAGGGATTAGTGTTGAGCCGCGTCAATCACACCAGCGCGATGTTCTCACGGGAAACGTTTCTGGACAGTCGAAGGATAGCTACTATCATACTACAATGTCTAAAGCAGTGCGAGAGAATGCGTGTCAGATCCGGCAATACTCTACTCCCTGAGGATCTAATGTTGACATTTATTAGTGGTATCAACCAGCTCAACAACAATGCAGAGTTCGATAAAAACTTATGCTCAAATTACAACTTGTTCATCTCCTAGTGTAAAGCACACAATAGCGAGACGACATCATTGAGTGTGCCGGAACACCCTCTTCCACAGTATTGGCATGACATTTGGCGTTCGATGAACCGCCGTTTCTTCACCACTGCTGATGGGAAATTGGGGATGGGCCCGCCAAGTATCCGAAGAGGAGACCAGCTCTGTATTCTCTCAGGAGACCGAGCTCCCTTCATTCTCAGAAGGAAGGGTCTCATTTGGACAGTTGTTGGAGATGCGTACTGCCGAATACTGATGAAGGTATGTCTTCATAAAAGACAATGCGTATCTCCTACTAACGCGTCTGAAGAACGCATTCGTAAACAAGCTGGTTGACCCAGCTCAACGCGAAGTACAAAGCCAATGGCGTGAGGTGCTCAAACAGAGGTAAACGCTCATTCGAGATTCGAGCTACGAGAAGTATCAGCTGAGTCATTAACCTCGGGAATAGAGCCGCATGCTCTTCATGAATTCAGTACATTACCCCCTTTTCTCTAGACAATACCTATGGCCCACCCCACTGCTGCGGCGGCTGCTGCTTCTGCTGCTAATGCTGTTGTTGTTGTTGTTGTTGTTGTTGTTGTTGTTGTTGTTGTGCTCTCAGGACCACCACCTCTCCCAGCGCCTTTCCGGCCTCCTTTCCCTTTTTCCAACCTTCATCATGGCCCTCTCGCCACCCTTCTTTCCACCCTATGGCCCGTCCGGCCACCGAACCGCGGAACCAGCCCACTACGAAGCAGGCCAAAGATATTATTAGGATGGTGACGGCGATTCCTAAGCTTGGCGCCTCCTAGAACACCGCAGCGATAGTATCTGAGGCGGCAACAGCAGCAACGGCAACAACAACAGAAAAACAGCGGTGGTCGTAGTGGTGGTCGTGAGAGTGATGGTGGTGGTGACGGTGTTCGGTGGGTATAGACGGGGAGAGACGGATGTATTAAATGTCGTCATGGTTACTTCGTTGTCTTCGCCTTCTTCTTAGGTGTTGGCGTCGAGTGAGAAGTGTGATCAAGGAGGAAAGAAAACCATAAGATTGAAAAGACTGCGAGGGATTTAGGTGGGTTTAGATCATAATTGGTCATTTCTCCTGCCCTTCTTCCACGCATACTGGCACAGGAAGGAACTACAGAAAGAACTATCGAGGAAATAGAAAGCACTCCTAGTTGTTTATGGAAAGAGCACAGGTGATATCTAGCAGAGACAACATCTTTGTCGTAGGGTCCGTGCTGCAAGAAATTGGGTTTGCGTTAAATCCAAGCTAGGCTATTTCTCCTGCCTCTTTCTGTTTTATGTTTCGAGGTCTGGGAAAGAACCATCCTCCCTAAAAATGAAAGCACTGTAGGAAGCTATTTAAGATTCACAAAGAACCTGGAAGTGGTGGTATGGTTCGTGCACTAAGGCATAAAAGGGAAACTTTACCTTAGGTACCTAAGAATAAAGGTTATAGGAACAAAATTAATAGTCTTCGACTGTTAATTTATAATATAGTTTTATAATGTAATTATACCTTTTTATAATATTATAATAATTAAAAACTTAGTTATATTTTTTTATAATATTAATATTATATTTATATTTAATTTAAAATAAAAAGTTAATATAATTATTTCGTTTACATTATAAATTTTATTTTTTAATTAATTTTTATAATTTAAAATTAATAAAATAAATATTTTAAAAAATGTTTAATTTAACTTTTTATAACGTAATTAAAATTTTTATTTATATATAAAATTAATTTAATTTAAAATTTAAATATTAATAAATAAAATTTTATTTAATATTATAATTAAATAATTTATATTAAAATTATATATTTCGAAATAATAAAAGATTTTATAATTTTTATAATATTTATTAACGATATTAATTAATTATAAAAAAAATTAATTACGGTTTTTTCGAAATAAAAAAACTAATTATATATAAATATAAATCGATTAATCTTTATTTCGACATTAAATTATCGAATTATATATAAAAGAAAAATTTCTTATTTAAAAAACGTTATATATACTTACTTTTAAAAACGATTACATTCCTTTTATTCGACCGACTATAACCAAATCATAAAAATGGCCCTCGAAAGATTTTTAAGCCCATTTTGTAAGCTCGTTATTATGGCAGTTATCCTAGCTTCGATACTCCGCTTTATGCGCGACCTCGACTATATCGTACCGCATTACGATGCAAGAGTATCATTATGGCTTCTATTGCTCGCCTTTATTATCATCTCTATTGTTTATCTGGCCTTCGATAATAGTGAGGAAGACGTAGAAGAATTCGTTAGTTTTACAGAGCCTTGATTGGCTGGTATTCTTGCCATGGGCGGGTATATTCATTGTGAGCCTATGAACGGATGCTTCGCATGGTTTCGTGATCTTTTCTGGTGGTTCTGGGCGGCATATTTAGCCGAAAAATTGTAAGTACCTCCTACCTACTTTATCTCTTAGACCGGCGCAGACTTCATTCATAACGCTATGCGTCATTCTCTCGTTAAGATGGCAATTGTTAACTTTAAAATTTACAGCACCCATCTTATTGAAAGGTCGATATACGCTTTGTCCGACTTCAGGAGGGGTCTTACCTCGGGCTAAACTTCGTTTCTGTCACGTGGCGGACCATATAGGGGGATATGAACTATGTTGTTCCGCGAGGGACTACAACCTATCTGGGGGAGATTCCGGGTATACATACAAGAACCTCTTTGTCTTCCTGCCCAAGTCCCATCCTGACAGTTTCAATTAAAACTAGTAAATCTCTCTTTTAAGGCTAGTATAAGGCTTCTTGATTAAGATAGATCGGTTTCCAAGGTAGTTGCTCTCGAGTATTTAAATGTGAGCACTTAACAAAGTCAAGCTAAGACTAGAGCATCTTCATTGATCTATTTACCTTCTTCGGATGCTTAAGATAGTAAGGTTCCCAGGAAGATTTACTGTAAGCCTCAAGAAAGGGCTATCATGCTCTGTCCCCTTTCTCTTCTGCTAAGCTATTAACGTGTAAGAACCCCTGAGTCACGCTCGTATTCTATACCAATTGCAGATGTAACTACGTCTTCTTATACAAATATAGAGCCTGCCGAAGCCTATCTACGTAATCTACCTTGGGCGCTTAAGTTATACATTTCTGATTTTCTATTATATTTGGCCTTTGTAATATGAGAGTCCTACGGATTTAGTATCTAACCAGGTATGTAGGTAGGTACCTAGACATCGTACTAGAATCAAAAGTCCTTCTGGTGTCTAACCGAGTTATAAATGGTAGTAACGGATCCGAATTGGGGCTGGTTCTTGCCGAAAAGGGGTTAGACAACATATGCCACAACATCGCCATCATCTAACAATTCGGACTCCCCTGTTCGGACCGGCTCGTACTCATCTATTGGCTGAATAAACTTGATGATCGATGAGCTTGTCAAATCCCGTGTAGAGTTATGTATGTTTATTGGTCCTTTGTGCCCCAAACGATTAATTATAAGTACCATCGTATTAATCTATGGTGTACCTAGTAATGGGACCATGTGTCAGGCCGGCTAGGCATAGACAACATGCAATGGAACGTGTCAGCATGGCCATTTGCTGCCAAGTGAGGCTTAATTAGAAAACGAGCTGCACGTCATTTCTTGTCTATTTCATGGGCCACCTCAGCTGTTAACTGGGTATGAAATTAAGTATTGTATGCATATCTGCGGCATATATCTCTTATAATACTACCTACGCGGCGAATCACAACCTCTGGCAGGTATGTAGCCCCCCAAAATTGAAATCTTTCACGGTACTTATATTAGAATACACTTTGCTTTGTGAGACTACTATTGCCTCTCTGTAATGTCCCGAGGCATAGCTAATCTGGTTTCGACCTAGGTGGGTAGATAGAGGTAGGAGGTAAGCATTTCCCCTTTATCTCTTGCTATTATTGGTTCGTGATTAGAAAAGGATGCTCGTCCTATGTTCGCCTTTCTCAACCTTCAAGACATGGTCACTATATCAACAATTAGTTTCGATGCCCTAGTCCTACCGCGTGAAAGGAAAAAGAGCAATGAGACGTTCAATTCGTCATTACGCATGTATTATTTACACTACTGCCACTTTTATCAGCACACATCTATGTCCACTTGCTATCGCTGCAACGTATGCCCGAGAAACCCTCGACTATCCTTATGAGCGTAAGAAAAATTGATGACCATGATTGCGTGGGCCAACAGGCCTCGTATCTCCCATGATCCATCACAAACAATCGTCCTTTCATATGTCTCGCTTTGAGCTTGTGTACCTTGGTAATCTCTAGACTTATTAGCTCAGACGATACTAACGGCATTGTTATACGATAGACGTAGTATTATCAGACTGCGTTCAGGGCAACGAGCAGATATCAGAAGCTGCATACTACCAGGATAATACAGAAGAAACACCTAGAGATACCGCACCAGTCGCAACCCCAAATGGCGAACTTCATACCTGGGAGAATGCTGAATCATGGGCATACTTTACTAATACTGGTACCAACTTTACGGCTTGTCTGGGACCAAACGGTGCGGCAGGAGATGTGGTAGGGACAGCTTATAATACCTATGTGCACTTCACGTGCTGGCAGATGTCTTCATCGTACGTGTATAGTAGCAATAGCCTAAGCTGCCTTCAGAAGTACAACTGTAACCACTGTAAGTCTGCCCGGTCTATATTCTGTACAGGAGGATGCTTACTTCCTAGCAGCATTGCCCCCAAGCTCTATAAAATCTGCCACAACCTCATCTGATACGTCCTCGTCAACATCTTCACCAACTGCGTCCTCACAAACTACGTCTTCATCTACCACGACCTCACCTCTAAGGTCCTTATCTGCCACGTCTGTATTTACTACGTCTTCATTAACTAAAACCTCATCAGCGCCGTCCTCATCCGCTGAGTCCTCAACCACTACATCATCATCTGCCACTTCCCTGTCTTCTACATCTTCACCAGCTACGTCTTCAGCAGAAACCACATCATCATTAACTACACCCTCATTAGCTACAGCGGGTAGAACTTCGCCACCATCAAATGCTACACCACCACCACCATCGAGCGATAGCGGGTCCTTATCGACTGGGGCTATGATGGGCCTCAGCATAGGGCTAACAATACTTGTGCTAGCCCTCATGGCTACGGTTGCATTCATGATATGGAGGTATCGGGTATTGAACCAGACGAAGGTAGAGCCTATTAAACCTCGGGATGTGTTCTCTGAGACATCAGAGGGCAGACTGTCTACTCCGCCTATAGTGGAGGCGGACGGATATCCAGCGGGTTATGAGTTGGAAACACCGCTTCCCGTCCGCGAGCTGGACGGGCGTTTACGACCTGCCGAGATCCACGGGATTCCTTTGGCAGAGCTAGAAGAGGGTTCGAGAAGGACATTAGGACTTACACATAAAGTACACGAACATATGAATTCCTGGAATAGCGAATCTGGTAAATTCCAGGGAGGTTGAGTTTCATCCGGCTTACGGGTAACGGCATGAGTCAGGAGAGATATGGTGTACGATATCTGGAAAAGTGCTCTCCTGGCAGCTCCAGCGTTAGGATTGGAGTTAAGAGAGTGATAGGTTTATATTGCGAAAGGCGGAGCTAATATTCGATTTTGGAATTTATAAAGTTGAATAACTACCTAGGGGTATAAATATAAAGTTGAAGCTTTATGAGTGTTGCAAGGATAGGGGTAAACCCTTGTCTGCCTGGATCCCCACAAGGCTTATCAGCGGTACATAGTGACGTCGCGCTGATAAGCCTTAGCTACGCTAAAAACACGCCTTAGGCTTCGTTGAAAGACAATAAATTCATCAAACTTCACGGTGGGTTATGTGTCTGCACGTACTCACCGACATTTTGACGTCGAAGGAATAAGTACTATGCGATCTCGTTTGTCTCTTCGGCGCCTACAACTTGCAAACAACGCCAGGAGAGACCTGTACCACACGGACGTCATTGGTTTATTGTCATCCCTCAAGGCCCTATCTAATCCGACCTCATCCTCACCATGAGTGAACTCCTCAACTACCTAGTGCAGAATGACAATAACTTTAGAAGGTAAAGAATATATATTATCCCATTTCGAATCTCCTAGAGAATGTTTCTTTAACACGAGGAATCTACCAACAGAGCCCGTCTCCCTGCCCTCTACTCAGACTTCCGCCCTCAGCGAACCCTGAACCCGGATGGCTTCGCCGCCAACGTTGCGGCATGGAAGCGGGGGCTCTCCTCCGCTGCACTCGCCGGTCGCACACCGTCAAAATCACCTACACGAAGCCACTTGACCCTCGACCTAGACGGTGACTCCCTCCTGCGCTCGCTCGAGAGCAAACAGTTCGGACGTCCGTTAGCGCTAGGCACTGTGTTACAGGAGGCCGTGGCAAACGGAGAGATGATGCCATTACAGCAGTTTCTTAGGGCCAAGGAGAGCATATACTACCGGTCGTGGGGCAGTCTGCCTTGGGCTGTGGTGTCGTGGGGTTTACGACAGGCCGGCATAGGTGTACCTGGTGACAACCTACCTAGGGGACAGTTCGTCGTGCTACAGAATCTGGATCTGGTCGCGAAGGAATTTAGCAAGGCGACAGCAGACCGCGCATCACCGTTCGAGCGGACCTTCTCCAAGGCTCATTTCCAGCGGACGTTTGCAGAGGGCCTACTTGAGGAACATGATCGGTTGTCAGAGATAGATTTTGAGGTGCTCGTGAAGTTTCTATCACGAGACAAGAATGTTTTGGCTACGGACGGCAACACGATTAAGATTAGGAGCTCATCGCAGGAGGATGTGGACGCGACTATAACGGAAGAGGACTCGGCCATCGCATCCCTGAAAGAACTCATGGAGGACTTGACCCGGCAGACTGAGGTGCTCAGCCGGCGCATCGACGAGCTCAACGTTGCGGCGCAGGATGCTGTGCGCCGCAAGAACACCATCGCTGCTCGCGCAGCCCTCAAATCTAAGAAGCTAGCCGAGACTAACCTGTCGCGACGGCACGCCACCCTCAGTCAGCTCGAAGACGTGGCAGCCAAGATCCAGCAGGCCGCCGACAACGTGCAGCTGGTGAAAGTCATGCAGTCGAGCACGGCGGCACTCCGCATCCTCAACGCCCAAGTTGGCGGTGCAGACAAGGTCGATGATGTGCTGGAGAACCTGCGCGAGCAGATGGGCGAGGTAGACGAAGTCGGCAACGTCATTGCCGAGGCCGGACCCGCCGCTACCGTCGATGAGACCGAGGTAGACGACGAATTCGAGGCCATGCTTGCCGAGGAGCGGAAGAAGGATGAGGAGGCGGAAAAGATCAGGCGGGAGGCGCAACAAGAAAAGGAGGCCGAGGAGACGCGGCGCAAGCTGGCCGAGTTGGAGAAGCTGGGCCCCTTACCTTTGCCTGGTCAGACGGATGAGAAGCTAAAGGAGAAGGAGGCGAGGCCGATTACGCCCGTCACTGCTACGGCTAATGAATTGGGAGAGATGCACATACAGAGAGATAACCAGGCAGAAGAGCCGGTGCAGGTGGCGCAATAGATTTATTTGCGATGGTCTAATAGATAATAGGTCTAAGATTTGTCGATGAACAATGCATCGCAAAGCTGCGTCACGATATCACCGTCGTTCTGGGCGAAGTGTCTAGATCCTCTCTATCTGATAATTGTACTTCCGACGCATTCGTCGACGCAAGTTCGCCCGTCAGGTCAATTATCCCGGTGGCTTGCGTGACCGAGTCTTTCTGCTCCTCCGGCTTTTCTCCAGACTCGGTGTTTTCGAGCGAAGCTAGCATCTCTGTATCTGGTTGCGGTGTCCGCTCCTGTTTCCCGTCTCCTTGCCCCCTATCCCCATCCTTGCTCGTATTCTGTCCCCTCCCCCCCACATTACTGTCCTCGCTGGCCTTTCGATGCACAGACGCCTTATTCTGCTGCGCGCTAGCTATTAGATCTTTGAACGAGATATTGTGCTTCGCAGCCCACGCGGCGCCGTCGAAATCCTTGTCCTTGATCTGGGCCCCCAGGCTGAGCGACTTCGAGGACGTCGGCGCTCGGGCCCCCAGCGTGCGTTCCCAGACGTCCAGGTCGTGCAGCAGCTCCGTCTTGCGCCGCGGATGTAGCGAGTCGCAGTTCGCGTTCCATATCGTCGTCCATTCCTTGTGTCTCTTTTCTACCATCTTTCGGCCTCCCCCCGCCGACAGACCCAGCTCTGCCATCTTCTTCCTGAGTTGCGGCTCTTTGAGCATCGAGTAGTTCACTGCTGGTAAGCGTTCGAGATTCCTGGGCGGCTGCTTCTTGGGCGACGCCGTGGGGAAGGCGATTGGTATGCTGGTGGACCGTGACGTTCGTTTCGAAGGCGATTGTTGTGGCTGGTTTTCGGTCGGACAGGAAGTGTCGAGGTGCCTGTCGACCTGTTCCGGTCTCATACGCTGCCAGCAGATAGGACATGCGACTCGGCCGTCATCTGGTTCGAAATCTGTTGGGTCTTGATCTGGTATGTCGACTTCTAAGCGGGCCATTTCGGAGGTCGCCTCCATGCTCCGTGATTTGCTTAATCTCGTAGATCGCAATCGTTTGCCTGAAGGTTGGCTAGACGAGTCTGATACCTCCGCCTCTTCTAGTTTTCTTTTTGCCGGCTCAGTAACCGCATCTTGCGATCTCCTTGCGAAGAGTAAAACGTCCGAGCGGGACTTTGTGAATGCGACGACGACTTCCTCCATAGACCAGTTGCTGCGTAGCTTCATTTCTTGCTCTGACGTCCGGCATAGTGGACATTTTCCGTCGTTGGAAAGCGCGCGGCGGATGCATATTGAGCAGAATGTATGATTGCAGGAGGTCAGCATAGGTGTCTTGTAGAAGTCTTTGCAGACCTGACACCTGAGCGAGGCCTCCACGGCAGCCAGACCCGGAAGCGGCGTGGGAAGCCAATCCGTAGAGTCGGCGACATCGTCGAAGGGTTCGAGAATAGTAGCGCTGTTCATCGGGCTGAGCAAGGCGACTTGCTGTGGTCTGGTCGCCGTCGGTGGAGTTAAGATAGTTCGAGCTTCGGCAAAGTCGATTCTCGGTGGCGTTTGATGTGTTCGAGTATAGACATGTACGACTTAGTCTTTATGTAACTAGGTAAGTATCTTATTGTTGGAGATGATGGGCCTCGGACAAAGACATCGGTGTCGAGGCTGAAGTTCTCTTGTCTGATGAGATCATTGGTGAATCATATCCCATAGTCGCGATTGCCCTAACGACGCGCCTACCACTTGAAAACCAGACCCTTGTTACTGCCCCCTGCCCCTGTAAGTCAAGGGCCCCACCACTTAACGCGTCGCTTCCCAGACGCGACCAGCCGCTTTAGCATATTTCTTGTTCCAAATTCAATATCTCGTCCTTGAACAACTAATACCTTTCTAAGCCACCTATTCTAGATACCAGCGAAACAAAAGGGGAGACTGGTCAGATCACGTCGATTAATGCTAGAGCTTCACCCCTTTGGTTTTCCCCGACAGAATCGACCAATATGGAAGACTACAAGCAATATCTAGCCCAGAAGCTCCTCACTGAGGATCAGCTTGTGAGTTATGGAATGCATCGACATCTGATCATCTTATTAACGTGCTTTCCCAAAGGTTACCTACCGCCTTCTAAGCCGGGCTCTAGAGACTCATGTCAACACTGCTAAGGAGTATGGCTTCTCACTTTGTAAAATTGAAGCTAGCTAACCGTTTCACAGGATGCTCTATGAATTTCATAAATGGCAGAACGACAAGCGCCCCGGCAGTCTGCATGCCACATACCTCGTGTATGGTATTAAGAAACGAATGGAAAAGGCGAGCGAACAGGATGGCGATGTGGAGATGACCGATTCTCAAAATTCAGAAGACATGCACGTCCCTTTTTCAGATGAGGTGCCCACTTACACACTCTCTCTCGTCAAAGAAGAGCAACTACAAGGTCAGCAGGAGTCTTCCGGCCTTACTAGAGTTGGCTAATAAAGAGTAGATGTTCTGGCTGAATACGATGAAGTCACGTCAATTCACGTCTACAGCTTAGCGCCTCATCCGCTCAAAGACCTTCAGCTTCTGGCCGACACAGCTCGACAAGTTCTAGAACTGTCGACGGCAGGCGATGTGCCAGCAGCGAGCAAGGCCTTTGGGTCAATTGCGAATCCCAACGTGCACAGAAGAGAGAGACGTGGGCTAGCATCGAAACCCGCTGCTAGTGCAACTGCTCCTAAAGTCACTCCAAAGCTCCAGAGCACCCATGAGACGAAGCCTGTTGTTGTAAAGGAAGAATCAAAAGCAGCTCCTCAAGCTAACGTTAAGGGATCAGCATCAACTATGCCTGCAAAGAAACCTGCCTCGTTGAAACGGCAGAGTTCTTCAGGTATTGGACAGATGTTTGCCAAAGCTGCTGCCAAACCTAAGAAGCCTACCGCCAAAGCCGCAGATTCAAAGGCTTCAACCGCTGCAGCTAGCTCTGCAGTAGAAGATCAGAAGATGGCCATGTCTGATGATGGAGAGGACGACACAGAGCAGATGTCAGACCTCAAGGACGACCAAAGCAGCTCGAGGCAATCCAGGAGGGACCGCCAGGCCGAACTTCGCCGCATGATGGAAGAGAGCGACGAAGAAGAGCCTGAAAGACCGGACAGCCCCGCCGAGGAACCCATGGAGGAGGACGCACCTCCGCCCGAACCGGAGCCTAAGGCGGAAGAACCTGCGGAGATAGTATCAAGCGCAGGTGACGGTAGGCGAAGGGGAAGACGTCGGGTAACCCGCAAGAAGCAGGTCATGGATGACAAAGGATACCTGGTGACGATTCAAGAGCAGGGGTGGGAATCGTTTTCGGAAGACGAAGCCCCTCCACCGCCGGCCAAAGCGAGGCCCCAGGCGGTCAAATCGGAACCGACTGCAAAACCCAAGAAGGCGGCAGCGAAAGGCCAAGGCAATATCATGTCTTTCTTCTCGAAGAAATGAGGACCATATTATCAATTAGAAGCTAAGTAGGCTTCACCGGTTTGTGGTGGACTAATAATTCATGATTTATACGAGAACTTGGGGTCCGTTGGGCGCCTTGCTACCGTTGAGAAGAGACAGTCAATCTCGGATCGCAGTTTCAGAAGTATGACGGTATACTACAATGTTCACCGCCATCATACTGCATCACATATTGGGTGAACAGAGTGGACCAAACCCGCGGCGGTGAACTGCATCGTATAGCTCGTGCTGTGCTGTGCTAAATCATGGGCTTGCATTTTACTTGCTATTAAATGTAACTAATAATTAGCGGGATTTAGTTTCATTGACGTTCTCGCACGTCAACAGTAGCGTCGTGAAGCATACCCCTAATTAGGTGATACCTATTTGATATGAAATTATTTTACTCTCCTCTCCTAACTTAAGGGTGCGACGATCGTCGCGTCTAGAAGCAGCAATAGTATCCATGAGAATCTGTAGTAGAGCCTGAAACATGACGTGCTTCAGTCTTGAGATGAAAAGCCGAGCACTTGAGGACTTTGAGCGGCTGACGGTGTCACCTCCGATTTGAGCGACACGAGGAGATACATCTGATAAGCGTCCTAAAATTGATTGACCGAGCTCATACATGGGATCGACGAATTGCGACTTACGATTCCGACTAGGGGAGCAATGGAAATATTGCCGAGGACTAAACCACCACACCTTCGTTGCCAGTACAGCCGTGTTGTGTGCGCGTGAGTCATGCGAATTTGCTTACACTATGCAAGTGACGTTGATAAACAAGGAAATCCACGGGGATCCTCGATAAGGAATTCTCATCGTGGCTATTTACGTCGAATAACCTAACGAGGCCTAGCGAAGCTCCGAGGCATGGTTCTCTTCCCCTTGATACCAGGTACGCAACGCCTTACGCAGATACGGTATTAGAGCGGTAATTCCGCTTGACGCCGGAGGATGAGCGCTGGAGAGACCAAGTCGGGAATTTACGTAAGCGGGCAAACGGACGAATGTCAAAGCCGTCGGGACGGAGTTCGGACTCGGACGTGAGATGCAGGAATTGGGGGGCGCAACTGACACGAGGCGGTGCAAGGTTGTTGGACGAAGAGTTCGCGGAGCATTTTCGTCGCAGGAAGCTGATGTTGATCCCGTGAACCGTTCTGCCGCAACGCATCCATGCTTGCAGCCTTCGACGGTCGACACTTGCCCGCTTGGGACTCGAGACGGCCGAACGGATATTGTTGCCTTCGCTGCTAGCGGGTAACATCTAGGTAACATTTAGACATCCATAAGAAACGTGTCCGCGCTGAAGCTTCGCTTAGCGAGGTGTCCAAGAAGCGAATGGCGTGCTATAACCTTTAGAAATTAGCAGAACAATCAAGACTCGACGTTAGTATCAAGAAGTCCTTGAGAAAGACCCTTGGTGGGGTCGTCTTCGATTTTCTTATTTTCTATTTTAGATATCCTTGGTTGGGTTGGTTCGTTGCGGCATGAATCTCAGTGAGATTGCCGTCATCTCGTGATGCTAGGATTTTGAAAGCTAATAACGACTTGCTGCTTCAGTAGCAATTCGGTACGAACTTCCATCTAGAGGTGAACGGTCCCTTTTATCGCCACTGCCAAGTTGTAAATGCCGTCTCCTTCGGCCCTTGGAGGGAGGGGAAATCTGGGGAAACAAGCTCGACATCATGAGATTTTTCTTCCACGATAGCTTCAGAGCTATCATACCTCAGTAATGCAGATAATGTATGTACTGTAGAGCTTGCATGCAGAGCTAGCCGTATGACGGTGCACCTGAGCGAACGGGAGCGGGTTGTCCTTGCATCCCGACAGGCTGGGATCGAGATTCCGGCTTCACCCTACTGCCTTGGATGAGAGCTTTTCCCCATTGGGCTTCTCGGCCACGCTTGGGCGAATCAGGGCTCTTCTTTACAAGCCCGGAGCCTTACGCGCGTCCTAATCTTCCCGGTTTGTTCTCTTGGCCTGGACGCAGAAAAAAATGCTTCCGAAGGTGCCGCAAGTCCGCTAGTTCGCTATTTTCAGCTGTAGCCTGGGGCACTTATCATCTGTATGTCCTTCAGGCAATAACATTGGTTTCGTCATGGAGGTTTTCTGAGGTGTAGTGACGATCTGGCCTCTAGCGGAGTGGGGGAATAACAGTGGCGGGATAAGAAAGGATTTGGTGCTATTCCAAAAGTGAATGATGACTTTAAGACGTGTTGTTAGTTTGCTTATTGTGTACATATTCGTTTGGTCTGTTTGTGAGCTCTGGTCAGTTGGTCGAGGGCCACCTCCAGTCAATCTTGTTACTCGTAGTAATATTTGTGACTTAAACTTGAGTCTTTTACTACCTGGATATGCAAGCTCTATTCTAGGCTTACTATATATGTCGTATGGTACGGGTACGGGTATGATATTGATGTTGTATTGCCTGCCACTCTTCTGAATGTAAATAAAGTGCCAATGATATTGAGATGTCAATACCTGCAGCCTACCGCTTGGGTTACGTCGTGTGTGTGACCTGCGTAGAATGCCTGAGTCACGGAAGTTGTACTGTGGTATTGGTAGGTGGTCAGGGCTGCGCTAGAAGAAAAAGTTACCATCACTAACAAGACTTCCCGGATCCTTCCATTTTAGCCCCGAGCTCCACTGACTTGATTGGAAATGCATGGAAATGCAACCCCACTGTCCCAGCTGTCAGTAACAGAAAGAGCCGGCGACTTTTGGTATGGATAGGGCTAATGCACGCTTGCACAGAGCGGGATCCTCGCCCTTCTACTGGCCCTTGCTAGGCCCTGCTTCGTCGAAGCTTGACAAAATACGATCCATCAATTTTATTCCTTCTTTCCCCAAAATCCAATATCACCCTACAAATCCCATTCTCGACCATTTTCGTTCCTTCTGAATGAGATTCTCTCTTTCCTCGATCTTCATCTTTTTCCAATCGAACCCAATTTATAGTATTCGCGCGTTTGTTTGACGGCTGTGGTGCTGTCAAATGAACCTGCAACGACCAATCCTACCCTTTCTTTATGTAAGTCGTCATTGATTTGGATTTTCACGTCCCGCGCCGGTGGCTCCAGAGGTTTTTCTTCTTCACCGTGCTCACGACTCGACCTTCCAAGGTCGAGTCACGCGCGCATAGAAATACTAACATGATCTCCTTCGACTTCTCTATCTCAACCTAAGGCATATATTTAAATTTATACTAATTGACTTTGTCTGCTTTTTTCTAGTCTCCCTCCCCTCCTGGCGTCATCTAAATGCCCACCATCTATTCGTCCTTGTATCAGAATTTCATCCGACAAGGATTTGCGAAATCTTTTACTCACGGCTACGCGCAATCTGTCGTAGCCGCCACTCATCCTCATGTCCTAAACTCCCAGAACCGTCCGTCGTTCGCTCGACGTAACAGTCAGCGCGTCGGACGCCTCTCCAGTCTCCAGCTTCAGAATGCTTTCCACAGCTCTTCGAACGCGAACGCTCAACATGAGCTTCGCCACGAGAAGCACACGAGCAATGCAAACCTAGACGCCTACTTTGAGGCTCTGAAGAAGCAGCAGGACATTGACGACGTCGAAAGAGAATGGACCCAGTTTCAGTTTCCCAAACCTATAGAGTGG
Organism: Hypoxylon crocopeplum; assembly: GCA_022578875.1. Taxonomy (NCBI): domain Eukaryota; kingdom Fungi; phylum Ascomycota; class Sordariomycetes; order Xylariales; family Hypoxylaceae; genus Hypoxylon; species Hypoxylon crocopeplum. Next base: position 217,900 of record MU399586.1, on the reverse strand, counting down.
AGGCCGAATGCATCCTCTATTCTCGAGGGACCCGAGTCCAAGACACTTGCCGTTGGTGCTGCCGAGGCTGCTGAAGCTAATGAGAATGGAGCCGAGGACTTGCCTGAAGCCGTCGATGTCGAGGCCGCGTTGGCGCATATTGACGCCGCTATCGAGAAGGAAATTGAAGTTCGCGAGTTACGAGAAGCTCTGGAAGAGAGTTCCACCCATTCCATGAGAGCATCAACTCCATCTGTCGCGAGTGGTCTTCAATCTCGACCCTTGACCCCCGTTATTGAGAGATCAGGGACTCCTGTCAGCATTACCCGCACCGTGACGCCGCCGGTCGACTCCCAGTCTCAAAGCTATGCGGACCATCTTACGAAGCTTTCTGAAGATGGCCGCTACGCCGAGATTCCCGCCGTATTTGAGGCCATGCTTGTGGCTGATATTAAGCCCATTGCCGCTGCCTACAACGCTCTTCTGGTCGCTGCTATTCAAATTCCAGCTGAGAAGATTGAGGTCGTGTCCAAAGCCCTGGATGTCTACGCCGACATGATGCGACGGAAGATCACACCGGACAGCGACACGTACAACATCCTAGTTGGTCTGCTAGCTGCTCGATGTCTGGAAGTATCCACCCTCAAGAAAGATCTAGAGGACAAGCGTCTCCGTTTCGGTGGTATGGATGAGCCTGGGAAGTTCATGTTCGCATCGAATGAGCTGGAACACGCCATTCTTTCGGAGGACGACAGGCTCGACCTCGCCGTCAGATTGTTCGAGACCTCTGTCTTAACCCGCAGAGCGAACTATTCGTCAGAGACTTACCACCAGCTTATCTCGGCATGTGCTCAAGCGGGACGTGTCTCTGACATGCTCCACCTGTTTGAACACATGGAGCTGAGCGGTGCTGTTCCTTTCGCGGCTACCTTCCCCTCGATGATCACTGCGTTTGCTAACACAGGCGACTTGGCCAGCGCTGTCGAATGCTATAACGAATACAAGGATCTTGCTGTTGCTCACGACAACGGCAAGTACACGCTGAACGATCGACTGGACTCGCAAGTTTACGCTGCAGTAATCGACGCATATGTCATAAACGACAAGTTAGAGGGTGCCCAGAAATTCTACGAGAGGATCGTGAGTTCGTATGGGGCTCGCGCTTCAGAAATTCAGGACGCCATCATCAGCGGAGGTTTCGTCAAAGGCTTCACCGCTAGGGGAATCTACCACGAAGCGCTCCAATGGGCTCAGAATATCGAGAACCACGCCCGCCTGAACGCTTTAGCCGATGTTGCAACTGCTGCTGCCGATTCTGGTGACCGAAATACCGCGGTTGCTGCATTTGCCAACATCCCCATTGTATTCCAAGGCATCACGGCTCCAGCAATGGCTTTGTTAGCTCTTAGCGTTCGGCAAGGTGACGTTGCAGCTGCCTCCAGGTATTGGCATGTGTTGAGCAGCCCAGAAACCAAGGTTGACTCATCACTCATCGAGCCAACGGCCATGTACGCTGTTGCGATGATCGGTTCTGGCCAGGTGGCTGAAGGGTTGACCGAGTCCGAACTTATGTTCCAGCGAATCCGAGCCGTTGCAAATGAGGCTAACCCCCATCTCGCCGACGAAATTGACGAGGGTGTCGAGTTTATCTCACGATTTATGACTGCTCGAAGCATCACAGATCCCCGTGAGGTTGCTTCTCAAACAGGCTTCGCTCCGCAGTCATTCACCGCATCGCCTTATCCGTCGACACCCACCGTCTCCAGCTTTGAGGACAACTTCGACCCTTACGCTCATAACACCGACTTCAAGGGCTCGTCCATCATTTCGGATGAGCTTGAAGGCGCACATGGACGCAAGGGACCACGACTCAATGAAGCGCTCTCACGTTTCCGCAACATGCGACGTGCAGGACGTCATCCGAGATACATCACTTACGCCAAGATGATTTCTGCTGCGGCACGAGAGAACAAGATGGATCTTTGCCACGAAGTTCTTGCCATGGCCCGAACTGATGTCCCTTTCCTCCCGCAGTACTCTGTTGTCCGTTATGGCTGGTCTTCAATTCTCGATGCCATGGTTGGTGCCTGCTTGACGCTCGGCGACCGCGTCCTAGCGGAGCAGTACCATCTCGAGCTTCTGGAAATGGGAGCTGCTCCCTCGGCAAACACGTTCGGTCTTTACATTACCACGCTCAAAGAGTCAACTAAGACCTTTGACGAGGCTTCCGAGGCTGTCAAGATCTTCCACCGTGCGAAGGCTGAGGGTGTCGAGCCTTCGTCGTTCTTGTACAATGCTCTGATTGGCAAGCTCGGCAAGGCCCGACGTATCGACGACTGTCTGTTCTATTTCGCCGAGATGCGTGCCTTGGGAATTAAGCCAACCAGCGTCACTTATGGCACGATTGTCAACGCGCTCTGCCGTGTCAGCGATGAGAAGTTCGCCGAGGAGCTCTTTGACGAGATGGAGTCCATGCCCAACTACAAGGCTCGTCCGGCCCCATACAACAGTATGATGCAATTCTTCCTCACTACCAAGCGCGACAAGTCAAAGGTCCTAGCATACTACGACCGAATGAACGCCAAGGGAATCACACCTACTGCTCACACATACAAGCTTCTTGTCGACACTCACGCCACCCTCGAGCCTGTGAACATGACTGCAGCCGAAGCCGTTTTAGACATGATCCGTGCTTCCGGCCACAAACCCGAACCGGTACATTACGCTTCATTGATCCACGCTCGTGGTTGTGTTCTCCACGATATGCAAGGCGCGAGGAAGGTATTCGATTCTGTGATGAGCGACCCCAGCATTCCACCCAACGCCTGCCTCTTCCAGGCATTGTTCGAGGCTATGGTCGCTAACCATCACGTCGCCGGCACTGAGGCAGTCTTGTCTACAATGAAGCAAAGGCGCGTTGAGCTTACACCCTACATTGCCAACACACTGATCCATGGCTGGGCTAGCGAGAAGAACATTGAGAAAGCCAGCTCGATCTACAACAGAGTCGGCCGCTCAAGGCGCGAACCCAGCACGTATGAGGCGATGACTCGCGCCTTCCTTGCTGTGGAGGACCGCGAGAGTGCCAAGTTGGTTGTCGGCGAGATGCTTTCGAGAGGCTACCCCAGTGCTGTCGTGAACAAGGTCCTGGAGCTGCTCGGTGGCGGCAGCAGCGGCGAAGAGGCGGTCGCGGCCTGAAACCATTTACGTGGTTAATGCCTCCAATTTCCTTTTCATCTCATTTGTTCTTTGCTTTAATGCGATACCCCGTGTTTTGCGGCAAGAGGTTGATTTGATTTTTCATATCGGGGTCGTCGATTGAAGCGAAGGCCAGGCGTTTTTGCGAATTGCATTGTAAAACGGAATGACGGGCCAGACATGATTTACTGGGAAAAGGGGCGCATTCATCGGCTGGTCACGTCGGTATCATAGGTCAATCTCCACTCCGCATATAACTGCGAAAGAAGAACTTCCATATTTATTTTTCTACAGGGCGAGAGAAGGTCGAGGCCCTTATGGTGGGCGGGGTTCGCCCGCCATGATATAAAAGGGGGCCGGCGTTTGGGATGGGCTATCTATCTAATGGATGATGGCAACAGGGACGGACTCGTGCCGGACGGCCGCTGCGTATGATGATGACGTTGCGTTGGCATGATACAGGACGTCCTGCCTTGTATGATAGAAACAATATCATGGAAGTTTGTTCCAAAAACGTTCCTTGATGTGATATGCTCGGTTGTGCTCGTAATACCGCCTCCTATTATAGTCGAACAAGATATTCTCGGTTGAGGTTCACGCCTGCTAGAGTAGGTGCCCGATTACAACTAGTCGTTCCTCTCTACTAGTCATGTCAACGTGTATGTTTTCGTCGTTAGGTCTTCAGAGTCTGCCTAATGTATAACTGCTCCCACCTCCGAGGCATAGAACAAGCCATAAATCAGGGGTACCTGTCGTTTTATTACTACCTGTGTATTCAACATATCAAGCCTTTTTTTGTCTCGTCTAGAAGCAGCGTCACGAAGCACAGGTCGGCGTGTCCTTCAGCAGCTCTGCTATTTGAACGCTAATTGTATGCACTAGTTATGAGAACGGAAATGTGCATGACGATCGAGACTGGCGGGTGATACTAGAGACCTGTATAATATCCCGATCTTCGTCAAGAACCATGTCGCAGAAATAATTTCAGTTTTCCATATCCCCAAAGATCAACCCACGTTATAACCCCGTATAAATGTATACCTCGAAATGCCTTGACGCCATAATGCCATAATGCCATAATGCCATACTCAAACTAACTGCGGTCACACCCAACCCATGCTCTTTCTCACCCAATATTAAACTCGCCAGCCGCGCTCATAACCTCCTTCATCTTCATGCGCATCCGTCGTGCCGCATCGTCATCCACCGCGCCAGCCCCATCGTCTCTATCCCCACCCGCGTCTCCACCTCTATCCCCATTACTATCACCGCCCCTCTTCTGCCCGCCGGTCCGCTGCCCAGCAGGCCGGAACGTCCTCCGCGAAGGCCTGCCGCCGATGCCGCCGGGCGGCTCGCGCAGGGCGAAGCTCTTGGCCGTGTGGCCGAGGTGTAGCTGTGTGATGTCGAAGTAGACGCGCTCGTCGCGGACGTGGGTGGCATAGGCGCGGATGTGCGAGCGGAAGGCCTGGCGCGCCGAGTCAAGGAGTCTGGAGTTTGCTTTGTTGCCCTCCTTCCCATTCCCCTTCCCCCTCCCCTTCCCGTTCTCCTCTTCCTTGTCCTTCTCGGACGCGAGGAGCCGCTGCTCTAGGTGTAGCTGGAGGGCTTCGGCGCGCGAGTTGGGCGTCTGCCGCTCGGAGACGAGCATCTGCGCCTCGGCGGTGTTGTCGGGCCTCGGCAGGGCTAAGGGCGTCACGAAGCCCTTCTGCAGCGTAGCGTCGAAGGACTGGGGCGCGGCTGGCGTTGCGGATTTGAGGAGCTCGACGTAGCCCTCCTCGCACCCCGGCTGCAGGAAGAGCGCCGCCTTTCCGGGCCGGCCAGCGCGCGCGGTTCGTCCGATGCGGTGGACGTGGTCCTCAACGCTGAAGGCCGGGTCATACTCGATGACGAGATCGACTGCGGGAACATCGAGGCCGCGGGATGCGATGTCGGTGGTTATGAGCACGCATGGATTATTTGAGGTGTGGAAAGAAGTAAGCGTGGATGTACGGACGGGCTGTTGGAGAGAGCCGTGAAGCTTTACGAGGGTTATGTCGGGGTTCGCTGGTGATGTAATGTAAGCGGCATCGGCAACGGTGTCCTTGGTAAGGAATGCCTCGTCAGATGAAGTAGTCTGGGATACGGAGGAATGGAGTAGATCGAAGTGAAAGTCGACCGAGTCGGCGCAAGAGATGAAGACGATGGCTTTCATAACCGACCCCTTGCGAGCAAATGCTGATTTAAGCAGTGCTATCAACGTGACTAGCCGCAACTTAGCCGGAACGACGAGGTAGGTCTGTTTAAGCTGCGATGGCGCGCTGAATACAGTGTCATTTTGTTGGGCGGCTGCATCGCCGTCGTTTTCCGACTTAGAAGCCGTGATGTGCGTAGCGTCTTGCAGACTTATCTCGCCCAGCTTTTGCACATTCATCTTCATCGTTGCCGAACAGAGGACAGTGACACGCCGTTGTGGTAAAGCGCTCAGGACCACCCCCTCCTTATTCGTCTCTTTGAGTTGCTCCTTGCGGATTTTGCCCACGATGCTCTTCAGCTCTTCCTCGAAACCCATCTCCATCAGTCTATCGCCTTCATCAAGAATAAGCCATCGCACAGTACCGACGTCAAGGACCTTGGTGTTGTCCAAATGGTCGGCAAGGCGACCCGGTGTAGCGATCAATATGTTAACGCCCTTTCTTAGGCGAGCCTTTTCAGACTTCTTGCTCTCTCCACCTATGACGGTCGTACTGACAATCCATGGCGCGCAGCGCAGCACCTTCTCCAACACAGTGGCGATTTGCTTGCACAATTCTCTCGTTGGGGCCAGGATAAGAGCAAATAGACCCGAGTCGCGATGTATGCGGGTTTCCATGCTCGTGCCGTCCTCGTGGTTACTCAAGGCAATGATCCGTTGCACAATGGGCAGCAGATAGGCCAGAGTCTTTCCTGATCCGGTCTCAGCCTGTAAGAAAGCATCGCTATCTTCCTTTACCAGTATTGGGATCGTATTCTTTTGTATAGATGTGGGAGCTTTCATCTCAAGCTTGGTCGACAGATGTTGGGCAATGCGCCGGGACAACCCGAGGGCATGGAAGTTCTCAGCTTCATCAGACAAGGGCGCATTTGATGGCTTCGCAGGTTCAGTTTCCTCGACCGGGGCCTCGAACACAGTTCTTGGTGTTGGGTTGGAGGTGAATAGCCTCGAAGTGATACCCCCAGGTTTGGTACCGGCGCCAGACGATTCTTGTCGTCTAGAGTGTTCGAGTTGGCCGTTCGTGTCGCCAAAAGTTTTCTGTCGCTTTGCCGGCCTCTCATCATGGACATGATGAGCATCAGCGACTCTGCGATCTCGTCGGTCGTTGGATAGCGGGGTGGCATTGGCACTGCTTGTGTTCGCAGGTCCATCGCGATCGCGATTCCGTCTGGCGCTCCGTTGAGCATGAACTCGGTCTCTCCATCGGCCACCCGTGAACTTGACCTTCTTGGTTATCGGAGTGTCGCCGATGTCAAAATTCAAGAGCATACCACCGTCGGCCATGGTTACTAAATCGTGCGATTTTCAGTTGAGTCTTGGAAAAGTGGCAGAATTTCTAGAACTTTTTGGCGGTAAACGATGTGAAGTAATTGACTCGCTTATCGCATGTTGATAACACATTTTAATTACATATTGCCGTAACCCGCTATAGGCATAATTGTGGTATATACTCCCGCCGGGTCAGCCCTCACTACTTTCAGGTCAACTTAACAATGTGTTTCCTACTAGCTAACTACTCCAGCTATGTTTCATCCCTCCAACATGGAAAATTGCCTCCCAGCCGAGATATTTCACCTAATCTTCAACAATTTGGTGGGCGACACTAAGACTCTCACTCGCGTCGGGCTCGTCTCCCGCTCATGGCGCACCCACTCCCTCCCCTTCTTGCTCAAGGATGTCGACCTCAGTTGTCACAACAACGGCCGGCTTCCTGCATACGAGGATATGCGTTTTCCTCTTCTTCGTGGAGTCGTCATGGCCGACTACTCCGACGAGTACCGCCCTCGCAGCCTGGTTCCACGCCAACGTGCCTTTCTTCGCCTCATGACGGACTACCCCGAGCTCGCCATGCACGTAAAGGCCTTTACTTGGACTCTTGTGTGGATGGACTTTGATGACGACGAACTGACCGACATCGACTTGCGGACTTGGGATGTTTTTGGTCGCATGCAGAATGTCACTCAGCTGGACCTCGCGTCACTACACGACATCAGTGACCAACCGTATATTCGCCAGAACCCCGTCAGACTCTTTCCTGCCGTCACACACCTCCGCCTCGTTGGTTGGATGCACCGTGGACTGGTCAAAGCCATAGTGACCTCACTCAATGCGAGCAAACTTGCCTGTCTCAAGCTTGATCACTTGCAAGACGAAGGTGCTCTGCCCAACGGCGAGCCGATACCACAGGACTTGGCCATAAATTACTCTCACAACCGAGGCGATCCATATGGCAATGAGGGCATTGACGACAAGCTGTGGGCGCGCCAAGAGCGAGGCGACGCAGGCATCTTCCCCGGGCCCATGTGGTTTCCCTTGCGCTTCTTGCGTCAACGGTGCTTAGCTTCGATGGCCCATCTTCAGATTAGACTCGGCCCTTTGCCCGATGCCCTTGACATGCGCAACGACATAACCATGTTTCACGAGACGGCTGAATTCATTCGAAGGTGGGCAAGCAATCGAAATAACCTCGTTGATTCGTCTGACGAGCGAGGGTGTTGTCAAAACGCTGGACATGATCGCTGACGTATCCGTAGCGCGAAAGACACGTTGAAGACCATCTCCATCGGAGTAGGCGAACACCCCGCCCTCCACTGCGAAGACAGTGACCTGCTTGACTCATGTAGGACATCTCGGATCAGCCTCGGTTATATCTACCGTCCCTTGTGTTTTGACCTGACCTCAGCCTTCCTCCACCGCTTGCTTGCGGCACTAACTGAGGAGCGATTCCCACAACTTGCACAAGTCGACTTGGAGGGATTCCGTAGCATACGGAACGGCACTTCGCAACTAGCCACGCCTCCCAACCCTGATCTGACGTGGGAATACATCCGCGACTGTCCCTTTGTCGACGAAGGATTTACGAAAACGGCTAACGTTGATTACCGTCATCCGTTTGCTGGCTACGATTACTATCTCCCAAAGATGGACCAGGATGAGCTTCACGAATTGGAAGAGATTCTGGAGAGCAGTTGAGGTACGGGTTTCTATCGAGGGACTTTTGCTTGTAATGTTGACTCTAAGCCGGTTCACATGCTCATTACTCAATTATTTTAACAAGAACCCTCCAGGCGACTAGTGAAGAAGGACCAGCACGCTAGAGGGCATTGGCACCCGAAATCACCACAGGTAACTTCAAGCGGTGAACTCATGACCATCACTTAGGGATATACGTCCATCAGGCGCCATAAATGCCATATGAAGAAACTGCCAAAGATAACTTGAATACCTACAGTTAGATCCAATGTAGCCCGTACTCGACCCGCTCCGACCGATACCCCCAAACCCCCAAATGCCTCAGTGACTTTAAAACGTTGTTATTATAAATAACGGTCGTTCTTGATTAGCATAAAACAACAACAACAACGTTTCAACGACCAACTAAAGCTTGTTCGGCTTGTCTTACTCCTACGGCCAGACATCGCTCCCGCATCCTTGGTTGTTGTTGTTGAAATAGGCATACAAAGCAAGCCAGGCGCTATTACGCACACACAAAACGTCAATAACTATCCGCATCGCGCGCAGACGAAAGGGAGGAGACGACTCACTAGTTGTCTGGGTTGACTTTGATGAATCCCCAACCCCCGACGCGGGCGTAGTCGGCGGCCTTGAAGTAGCCGATGTAGTCTGGCGAGCCGGGCATGTTGCGGATCCACTGCAGGTGCATGTACTCGTGCAGCAAGACGCGCTCAGCACAGTCGACCTTGTCCAAGGTGTGCCCGCCGAATCCGGCGACGACGTCAATGTTGGGGAAGGTGTCGTTGTTGAAGAAGGCCGGGCAGAAGGTGATACTGGAAGACTTCTCGAAGCTATACCTGGGCTCGATTGTCGACTTGAACTTGGTGTCGTAGGGGAGCGTGGCGATAGCCTGCGCGGCGCCATTGCCCGTCCTGGGGTCGAAGTTAGGTGACAATGGTCACGAACAGAGGGAAGTGCATACGCGGGATCCTTGTTGAAGATATACTTCTGGTTATCCTTGTTTGGTGACGAGGCGCGAACTGGGCTTGGTAGCCCCTTTTGGAGCTGGTCCAGGTGTTTTGCGCTCAGCTGAGGATGTGCGAGAACGTTACCAGGATCTTCGTGCGCTGGTCCGCGTCGGAACAGCTCTCGTCCCAATCGAACCATCGGTTTGCTTCCACGGGGCCCACACCGGACAAGACACGCGACTTGGGAGTCTTGCTTCCGGTGGTGAAGTCCTCGTAGTCAGGCTCATTGTCGGGATTCGTCAGTTGCTGGCCGCCTCGGGCGACCAGACTTCTCTTGGGTCCGGAAAGAATATGTCCCACAGCGAGGGACGCAGATAGAGAAAGAACAAGTTTCATTTTGGTGTCTGGTTGAACAGGAATGATGGGTCATGGATATCTTGTCTATAGCAGCTTTCACATCGCCCGTACGAGCGTGGCCCTTTAATACCGAGTCTCCATCTTGAGACGGCTTAGTAGCTGAGTCGAGCACCGACGGCGAAGTGAACCCCAAACCCAAGAATAGACATGAATTAGCTACCTAACTTCCCTACCCCAGGTGTAGAAGAGCCAACGAGTGAGACAGCAGCATCATCTACCTGATCGGTGAACACACCCACACCTGAACAGCACCTAGCCCGATGAAATAGTCTTTCTCTCAGCCTCTTACGTCCTATATGCAGTACACTATTAATTATCGAACCCCCTACAAGGCTAATTGTGGCACATAGGCGCCGATCGAACACTTAGACTATACGCCTACCGAGGCGGAGCCCTGCCGACGAGATCGAGTGTTTTTCTTCTTGGCGGTACTACTTGAGCCACACGGGGCTGTTGGTGATACCTTCTCCACGGGCTATGCTATAAGAGTGGGTGCTACGGAAGATTTTCGCCTAACATGAACCTAAGGCAGTTCCTCTTACTTGAGGCCCTTATTAGGGAGCAAAGTGCCTCGTGACGCCCGATACGTCTACATATCTGAGCATGTTAGCGGCGTAGGGCAGAGACTTCCGCGCGGCTAACCAGTGTGTCTCCTGAGTAAAAATAAGCACTCAGCAGCGGACGTATTAGACTTCACACCACACTAGACGGTGTGGCCCCGAGTCATCGTTTTGAAGATGTTTGCATCTTTCGGCTACGCCCCAGTGCCATCTCTTGAGTCCTCGCGGCGAGACCGGACGAGCTGTGCTGCCGTTCTAATTATGGCGACAATTGCCCACCTAGATCTCCCGCGGCCTCACATCCAACGCATATATAAACATCCTGACCATGTCTGCTGGCATGGGTTCTCTACACCGACCAGCGAGACATCTCTAGACCCGTCCCCCTACGTCCTATCATGTTCAACCAAAGACATGTGTCGGCGAGACGGCTCGCTGCCTATCTGTTGTTGTGGAATGTATCCAAGGCTGTTGCCAGACCGAATCCTCAACAACTAACGGGTTCCGGAACAGAGACCGTCACGCCCGTAACTTCGACTGCCACAGTTGACGGGAAACCTGTCACGGCGACCTACACCCCTACCTCCATCTCCATCACAGGGCTTGCTCCCCCAATCACTGCTGCCACGACATTGACCACGACCGACTCCACCGGTGCAACGGTTGCTGTTGCTGTTGCAGCGGGCGCGGGTGTCGTCGCCGGCGGAGCCCTTGTCGGCTGGATATTCAATCCCGTGGCAGGGGTACCACCAGCGCCGACCACGCCGCCGCCTTACTCAACATCGGCTCAAAACAACGAACAGCCGTCAACCACCCCCAAGGATCCCGAGCCAACGACCACAAGCAATCCGCCGGCATGTCCCTTCCCAATCGAGGGGTCCGGCCTTCCGTTTGCTCCGGCTGCTAAGCAGCCGGCATGGACGGCCGAGATTCCATCCCAGACCAGCAGCTCCTACATTTCACAATGCACCCCGTCGGGAAGCAATGGCCAGCTGCTCCCAGGCGTTGACCCGGGGTTCATCAAGGAACTCTCAACCGTCTTCTGCAAGAATGATCAATCCAAGGATGTGAGCCAGACGATTGGTAAAAACGACCTCCCCGACGACTCGTCTTGGAAACGAGACAGCGGTCCCACGGAGGAAGTGAAGTTCACATTCGACTTCAAGAACCAGAGCGACGGATGCGCCAGCCATTGCCAGAACGCGTATTCAGAATTGATATCAAGCTGTAAGTTGACCTGAAGAGGTTAAACTCCTACCGATTACGACTGACTTTAATGCCCCAGGCCAGTTCAATTCTCACTATCTCTACGGAGGCGGCAGTCTAGAACAAGGCTGCGGAAACTACACGCTCAAGGTCCAGGGAGACCCCGTCACTAAGCTGATGTGTACCGGCGACAAGGGCGACCCGCTCAAGAACTACATGTATCGAGACGCGGCGCAGGCAGCCATCGAGAACTTCTGCAAGGCCCAAGACGGAAAGGTCGTCAAGCAGAAGGACGAAGCCACCTTCATCAAGGAGACGACCTTCTCGATCAGCTATGCAGAGACATGTGGCGGAAGCGGCTCGTACACGGTGAAACAGGATCTGTGTGTCAAGTACTTGACCCAAACCCTCGACGGCTGCGACACCGATACGATGGTGTATAAGCACGGGGGCGGCCTGCAAGACATGGACAACTGCGGGCTCTTCGAGTTCCACCCGACAGGCTATGATCGGGTGTCCTGCTACCCCGACAACGCAGAGAAAGGCTACATTACGGGAGGCGAGCACGTGGCTGTCACCAAAGACGTGGCACAGGACGCCATCGGCGCCTTCTGTGACCGGTCCGGCGGCGGACAGCAGTATACGCTAGATCCCGCCGTGAAGCCCGACCCCGGCGCCTTCGTCCAGGATACGTGCAAGCAGAAAGGCATGGCCAGCTGTGGCTACTTCTACCGCAACGACGGCACGCGGATGAGCGGAAGCGGCATTGGAGATATCTTTCTCCGCATCTCCGCCGCGCAGCTCAATGCCGCCAACGCCCTGCAGTGCAGCGCCCCTCAGGTCTACGAGATCCACGGCGACAGGTATTTGTCACCCCCCAGCCTTGTATTCGCGGACTGCTTGCTAACAGTCAGCTTCCTTCCTCCAGGTGCAAGCAAATGCTAGGTAAGTTGATCGGCGACGGATCTGTCAGCAAGTGCGTCGGCAACGACAAGAATAAGCTGGATCTGGGCACCTTTGTCGAGTCGGGTGAGAAGGGGTGTGTGACGTGGAATATGTGGGCGGTTAAAACCCATTGATGAACGTGTTTAGGAGGAACGGCAGTGGTTAGGGTAAGTTGAATAACTTGTATGAAGATAATTATGAAAATGTTATGATATAATATATAAAAATTACCAAACCAATAATCAGAGCAGAGAACCCGGAAAGGCTGAACACCATCCTCTTAAATCCGAGATGATAAGAGCTACTTTGAGTTACGGCAGTGCAAGAGAATACTTGCGTGAAAAGTTAGGCGGAGCTCGCAGTCTGAAGAGAGATCGAGCTATCAACTGAGCTCGACCCCTTGTTTAGGACTATCATTCCCTTAACTAACATACGGTGGCTGCTGTTGATATTTTACAAAACTCATATGCCTGAGTTCTTCACTAGAACATATATACCCATGAGAAGAATGCCAGAGCCGTCCGTCCAGAACGCTAGGTAGATAGAAGTAAGCGGTGAGCAGAGGATAGATATGGAAAGCATATATTCATGCTACGTTCGTTGTCTCTTATCAACCCTCCCCTCCCATATAATGTCCCGGCACCATTACTGTTATAGGGGTTACAACGAATGTCCAAATAGACAAATACATATACTATTACGCAAAGTTCACAAAGCAAGCATCGAAATCTTTTAAAAAGGGGGTTCGAAGACGAGAGCCCGGTTGGTATTGCATTACAAGAAATAATGTAGTCATTCATTCCTCAATCCCCAAGGTAGTGGCCCTCATACAAATAGGACATTGGGAAACCCCTCTCTAGAACATGCCATCTAGTCAGCTAACCAAAATCGTCCTTGGCCCCGCCCGTATCCTGCTTTTCCTCTTCAGAAGCGTCGAGCTGTGCTTTCAGTGGCGCCGTTTCCAAGGTCGCTCCCGTGACGCCTCCCGGGAGGCCCAATGTGCTAATGCGTCTGCCCCTCACGTCTAGAGCCTCGCTCTCCTCGTCGACCCCATCGCTCTGATCCTCCGAGTCCGACCCGTCGTGCTGCTCGCCCGCCTCGAGGTTCTGGTTGAGCTGCTTCCCGATGCCGAGCAGGAACGCGCTAGCGTAGCTGAATTTCTCGATACCGTTTCCGCTCGGGAGCTCCGAGTACGTCTTGCGAGCTTCGTTGAGACACCGTTGCGCCTGGATGTACTTGGACTGCACGAGCCATGCATCGGCGCCGAGTACGCTCCACAGCGCGGACTTCCGCCGTCGACCACCCCAGAGCTGCGTCCCCATGCCTTCCCTAGAGGCATAACAGACCGCCAGTCTCTCCTTGATCAACGCGTCGCCAACAGGTCCCAAGATCTTGCTTTCTAGTAGTCGCGTCCCCCATTTCGCCGCATCGTCGATACTCGAACCACCACGCAGACGCAGAAGCTCTAGGCCAAGAGCGAGACATCGCAACGCGCCATATGGTGCATTACAACGTGTAATGTATGAGTAGAATGCGTATTCAAGTGATGAGTCTATTGTCTCGGTTCTTGATTTAGCCGATAGGTTCTGGGGCATGATGAGGAGGCTGATGGCAGCCATCTCATTCGCCGCTGCGTAATATTTCCACGCCTTGTCATTACTAAAGTCGCCCTTGAGAAGTTCGTATGTCGAATGAGAAAGCTTCCAATCGCGTAGCATGAAGGCATAATCTGCTAACTTTCGCATTATGGCTTCAGGGGCGTCCTGACGGTAGAATCCGAGAGAATCATAGTTGCTCCCGGAGCTCTGACCCGCAAAGGAAGACCTGGAGCTGCTGCCAAATCCCCACCGTTTCGTGAAGCCGGACAATCGACCAGCCAATCCTCTTCTCCGCGAAGCCACTTGATCATTCCATACTGATACATTACGTTCCATTGTAGGTATTATAGATTGCGTCACCATTTCGCGGATGAAGGTGCGTATTGCGGTCGCATCCGATTCGAATATGTATCTTGTTGGGTCCTCGAAGTCCTCTTGGTCTTCGCTCCTCCGAATGTCGGTCAACTCTTCCGAAGCCGACATCCACTCACTTCGGGGAAGGGGTATGCTATCGTCGTCGGTGGCAACACTTTGCGTTCCCCGTATCCGAAGTAAGTGACAGTGAAGACCGAGGTTTCGCTTCATCTGGTCAAAAAGCGACATGGACCTTGTAATGTCGTCTCTCTCCTCCTCATGGACCAGAACATAGTATCGCAAGAATTCGGCATCGACCCAGTTGGGCAATCGCTTGTCTCCTGTGCTAGACTCGGTATATAATCGCCGAAGCGTCTCAATCGGAGTCTGGTTCCGGGAACTTATAGCGATGACGCAAGCAACCGGATGTGCGAACGTTTCGTGCGGTGTTAAGGGTAAGCCTGAGAGTAGTCTTCGTAGATATAAGGCGTAATACGGCGAGGGCATATCAATGTTCAAGCCGTGACTGGTAGGGCTCTGAGGTAAACTAAAGAATGATTCTTCAGCATAGTTCAGATGGCGATCCACGACCGCCTCGACATCCGAGATAGCAATTCCTTGCTTCGGTTGCCCCCTTCCAGGCTCGCCCGACTTTTCCGAGACTCCATTCGTCCTCAGGGCTTGGGCGCTTTTCAAGCCGGCTGTTACGGATTCCGGATGTACAATGCCCTCTCCGAATTGTACAAAGTGTATCGAATAGTCTTCGTATGATCGACTAGAGCCGTTGCTATCCCGTATTATGACCTTGCCTTGGACGCGCTCCCCGAATGGTCGAAGTAGTTCCCACAGACCACGTTCGAACCCCTTCTCTCTCAGCAGGATGTCGGTATCTTCGGATGTATACACCGCCACATGGGGTACAAAGGCCCTGAGGATGAGGTTCAGGGGGTCGCCAGGGCTATCACCGGCGCCGGAGACGAGTGCGAGGGCATTATTAACACCTACGCCGAAGACGGAACCAGATGCTATTCGCGACGCTGCTGGGCGACCGACGGGTGACTGAGATCGAGAAGCGGGAGGTGATAGAGTCGATGCGTAGAGGGAAGCGGCGGAAGGGTGGGAACGGCGATAGGGGAGGGTGGCTTCGGACTGGAAGAGCTGCGAGGATGAGACATCGTTGAGGGTATGGCGGGTCTTTTGGATCTTCAAGGTCGAGGCCGCGACAGGGGATGTAGGGAGCGATCCACCCCCAGCCGGTGAATCATGGTCGGAAGATTGCATCAAGTCAAACGGCTCTGCATTAAGTCAGACGGCTATGTCTGTCTATGATCTTCTGTCCCTCGAGGCGACTCGATAGTTGATGGTCGCATCTGTGGATGACAAAGTGACGTGGATGTAGAATGGAAAAGACGACAGTAATTAGAAATTGGGGTATACCACAATAACTGAGAACATAGATACGAGTCGAGGGAGGAAAAGCTTGACTAGATTATGTAAATACGTCTCTAAGGTGAGGTTGCTGTCGAAGTATGAAGTGTGACGCCGCGGGTGAAGATAAGTTCCCATTCAATTAATCAATGTCGGGCAGTCAGCAAAGTTAGGTCCGGTCCGGTACCTAATCGATAGCATGGGACCTTCGTCTTAGCGTTCTGACAGTCTGGTGCTATTGGCTACGAGCCACAAATGAACCCACAGTAATCAGGGGTATGTGCGGCTGATGTAAAGTTGGCGCAAGTTGACGTGGCTTGATCTTGAAGCGCTCATTCTTCCATTGCTACAGTTAAAATCAGACAAGGCGAATCTTGATATTTCTAAATGTTGATTCTATGAAAGATATATAATAAGAATGACTGTTAAAAAGATGTTAGTTTTCTAGATTGCTTAGATTCATAGGACCCATTCCCTTGCAACACCAGGACTTGGACGAAAGGGCGGCTGAGAGATGCACGTGCAATATATCAAGGTACTTAAGTACCACAAGAAGCATCTTAACAAACAATAAATGGCACCCTAAAGGCTAGGTACTACAATTCTTACTTCTAAGTAGGTACCTAGTTAGAGAATATATAAGTCACTTGGCTATGTTCACGAAGGAAGTCACCAAGAAAGAGAAGCAAAGAGAGAGATTAGCTAAGACTACCTTTCTCATGCCCTTATCCCCTTATGCCCTATTTTCAATGTCCTTTTATATGTGGGCATCTAAGGAACTCTTCTGAAGGTGTTCTCTTTTTAAAGAATTCATGGTGTAAAGACCATAGAATATCTTCAAGGTGTACTAAAGCGTGAAAGTCTAGTCTCTTACACAACCCTGATCTGAATAATTTACGTTGATTATAGCTTTGGAGCACACTATGAACGGATCCAGAAAATTGGTACAATAGCTAAGATTTGTGATATTTAATCCTATCGACTAAGTCCCCTTTCTTAAGAGAAGTACTTAAACTATTAAGATATTATAAAAACCTTATAGTCGTACATGTATTTGGTTCTCTCTTGGCATCTCCTATAGACTGAGAAAACTCTACAATGCGACATATGGTTACGAACTCGATATCATTAATCTAGGGCAGCGTACATACGACTGCCTCATCTTGTGTCTAAGCTTGCCTCGGTAGTTTGATATTTATACACTGCTTATCTAATTATAGACTAACCTCCTGTCATGTAATCCTCAATGCTAGTTCGAGGTCGCTAACACGGTATTTGCACGATTCCTTCTAGTCATGCGCTATATATGTGTGTGTATTTTGCCATTACGTGAATAATGGAAAGTAGTTGAAAATTTACAAATTGCGGCATGTTCATATTCTATAAAAAGGGTTGATATGCTCAGTATAGTAATGATCTGAGGATTGCCTTCATTTGAAGTTATGCGTAATGAGACGTTACATCTGCCACGAGGATGCAAGGCAGCAAATTAATGTGTCCTTCTAACTCCTATAGAATCTCAGCCACGGTACTGTTATTACCTGTCACCGGCTCAGATTAATTCATCCGCAATTTGCCGACAGGTTCCCTAGTCTTTGTATCTACAACTTCACGCTACGTTGCTAGCTTGCAGTAGACCCGGCAGTTAAAACTTGAATACATATTGCCGTGTGTTTACTAAAGAGAAATATTATTGAGCACTTCACCATGGGTCTAATGGTTCGATCGGGCTGTTGGGCTGCCTTAGGGACGGGATCTTTTTGTTGGATATATACTAGGCCGCTAGGTAGCTTAAACTCCGGTTACGACGTTATGGTAGTGTGTGAGACTGGGAATCTAGACAGGGGAGATCGAACCAGACTATTCAATAATTCCGAGTATGTTAAATGGTCTGCTTTTACGTTGTCTAGGCCCGTCTCGCAGAGCGCATACATCGACTTAGTTCCTCAGTAGCGTATGAGCAAGCTGATTGGCTCACGCTGTCCTACCTGACCGAAAAGGGTAACCGTCGAGACTAGAAGGTGAATGCGATACGCCCTAAACAGACCCTCCTAATGAAAAAGCCGGATTGAATGTTGGACTGTCAAAGGGAAGATATCATGTTTATTAAGCCACTACCGAGATCTGACACGACATTGCGAAAGATCTGGGTAGGTCTCTTGGTGTCGTATGTTACCGTACCGTACCGTTCCTAGATGTAGCCACCACACCCTTTAGGAGAGAGAAATGATCTTACCATCGTGATTCGACCAGGTTGCGGATAGTCTGATGGAAGGGAACTCTAAGGTGTAATATAAATATCGAATTATATGCTGCGAATTTTGCCAAGGCGGCTGAACATGCAACAGGATAAATTGGCAGTACAGCTGCAGCAGGGCTTGCTTTTACGAGTCTGTGGTGCTACCCCGTCTAAATCTTGACTCTGCTTAAGCGAGAGATCCGCTCAGGTACCAATCCATCCCTATTCTATTGATTCTATTGCATATGTGCCGGCCGATTCGCGATATACAACCCACCTTCTCTCATACACGCATATTGCGCTGACGAGGCCTCGGCTACTTGGCCCGTCGTTGTTGTTGTCGGCGAGAAGGGATCGACATGATTCTTCTAGGATAGGTGGTATTGTTATAGTAATAGAATTGGATCTCGAGATTTCTTAGAGCCCTATTCGTCTCGGTATGCCGGCGCTATGGATGCCGTTCTATTTATTCTCCGTTTGGCTTTTTGCCGTTAGATCCTCTTGCATCCGTAGACGGCCCTCTACAGTTGATGCAGGTTGCTTCGCGTGTCGGGTGGGACGAAGAGTTACATAACACCTAGACGGTAGGTACCTAAGGTATGTACTACATACGCAGTTGGCGGATCCGACGATAGTCTTGAGGACTTAGTGTGGTCCGTATGAACATACCTCCCGAACACTTACGACCTAAACAGCACATTCCTTAAGACCGTAGTTAAGAGTCATAACTAATAACAGACTTCAGGATAGTGAATCTCGATTTAATATGCCACGAGAAAAATTCAATCACTTCAAAATGGCGGACCGGCAGTTCCGCGTGGCGTAAAGGTGTATTCTCATAATATTAATTTCCTCGTGTTCCTGACTGCAGCATGCAATAGATCCGAAGTGTGGAGAACCCTGTCGGGAACATGCAGGACAGCAATATTCGGGTTCAGCCAATATCCTTAAGAGAAAGCTCATTTAGCCATGCCAATCGAGCTCAGCAAATCCATCCACATGTAACATGAGATCTTGCGTGTTGGAAAAGAAAAGAGAAAAAATCTCGACGAGGGCAAGCCCCTGGCCGTCTCCGTCAATA
Source organism: Hypoxylon crocopeplum (assembly GCA_022578875.1). Lineage (NCBI taxonomy): Eukaryota > Fungi > Ascomycota > Sordariomycetes > Xylariales > Hypoxylaceae > Hypoxylon > Hypoxylon crocopeplum. The sequence goes on along the minus strand of MU399586.1, from coordinate 198,745 downwards.
TAAGCCTAGATCATGCCGCCAGACGACCTGATTTTAGGACGATCGTCCAGCCTTGAGCCACCCAGGGACTCAACATGAGGTTCAGTCAAGTCTTTGGCGGCATCACCGCCGCCTTGCTCGTGAGCGGCGTATCGACCGCCAAGCTGCCTAAGAGACAGGATGCCCCCCCTGTGTCTTCCGAGACACCGGCCCCTCCCGCCTCTACCGAAGCACCAGTTCCACCTCCTATTCCTACTGAGACGCCGGTTCCTCCTCCTGCACCACCGGTGACCTCAACGCCAGCTCCACCAGTTCCTACCGAGACCCCGGAACCACCAGGATCTACTGAGACTCCCGTACCACCTCCGTCCGAGACATCTGAGCCTCATACTCCAACAGAGTCTTTCACATCTCCCGTCTCCTCCACTTCAGAAGAGGTGCTACCTCCTCCTATCTCTACTACGCCTGCTGCACCAACACCAATCGTAACATGTACGGCTCACCTATTAGTCGACGATTTCTCCCAGTGGGAAACCGGCGAGAACGCGCTACAGGGTGCCACAAGTGGTAAGAAACCGTACCAGGTCCTCTGGTAACTTGTAAAGATCTGAGCCCTAATCCTTGATAGATGACCAAACCATGAACGCGACCAGTACTGACGGCGGTATTCTGACATTTACGCCCAAGGACATCGAAGTCTCGTATATCTACGAGCAATTCGACTGCCTGGACAGCGTCGCGTCCGGATACGACTCCTTATCATTCAACATCAAGGGCCCCGAAGCGGCGTCCGTCTCGATTGAGCTTCAGACCGTGTCCGACTGCGGCGCGACCGAGTACCAGAGCTTCTACTACACCGTCGATGGTCTCAGCGGCTCCCTACAGACCATCAACATCCAGCTCAGCAGCTGGCCCGACGCTAACCTGCAAGGCATCGTCGGCATCCTCTGGTACGGCTTCTCGGCGGGTTTGACTGGAACCGACAACCAATGGCAGCTAGACAATGTGCAATTCCTCTGCGCAGAGGTCCCGCCGCCTGAGGACCCGGCGCCACCGGAGACCACACCATCCGAGAGCACACCGCCTGTGACCACGCCGCCGGTCTCTGATCCTACTAGTCCCCCGGTTACTGTTACCACCACGGTCACTGTGCTTCCGACAACTACAAGGAGGCCATGGCTGCCCACTACAACTCGACGTCCCATCTGGCCAACCAATCCTCCGTGGTGGGGTGAAGACCCGTGGGATGGACAGCCGGCTACTCCCACCGCGACGCCAGTGGCCTCGACGGACGGCAAGCAGATCGTAGCTCGAGAGGAAGCTCCGACGTGCGGCAATCTGCTCATCGACGACTGGGTCTCCCAATCTCGCCTAACATTTCTCTACTACAATGCCTTGCTCAAGTCGTCGAGCGATGACGGCACCATGAAGTCCATCGTGGTCAAGGACAATAGGGTGACGTTCACGCCTCTGGACACTGACTCGTATTTCTACTCCCAACTTGGTTGTATAGACGCGACGGCGTACGGAGGTATCTCGCTCCGTATCTCGGCAGCAGCCGGCACGACATTCGACGTCCAGCTATCGTCGACTAAGGGGGCATGTGGCGGCGAGCAAACGACGGACGCTACCCTGACATCCAAACAACTCGGCTGGACGTTCAACGGAAAAGAGCAGCTCTACTCAATCCCCTTCTCCAAATTCAAGGGCATTGATCTTAAGAAATTTGAGATGGTATTTATCAGCAACTTGAAGAAGGCCGTGACTTTCGGCCCGATGAGCTTGTACTGCGGAGATGCCGTTGCTGAATATGTCCCCCCTGCGGTTGTGGAACCGACTGAGCCAACAGCAACCGTGCCAGCGCCGACGAGCAAAGCTACGAGCCTCGTCATCGACAAATTCGGCAATGCGGACACGAACGCCCTGAATCAATGGCACGGCGCGGACGAGGGAATGACCTTGACGTTCAAGAAAAACACCATGACGCTCAAGACCAACGATTCGGATCTGATGTGGGTTACGCAAGTCGCCGAGACCTGCAAGGACTTGACCGAGTTCGACGGATCTTACCTCCACATCGCTTACACCGGAAGCAACCTATTCACCGTCTCGCTGCAACAGCACAACGAGAAGTGCAACAACGACATCTACCCCTATCCCGAGACGTGGGACTCCCTCGAGGCGTCGAGGTACAGCACCGCGACCGACATCTACATCCCGATGAACCACTTCAACGTCGACCGCAAGCGGTCCATCGGCTTCGCCTTCAAGGGCTTCTACAGCACGACGCAGACGGTCTTCTCCAAGATCGAGATCGTCAGCGAGATCCCCAAGGGCTTCACGATCCCGGAGAAGCTGCCGTCCGGCACCTTCGTCTTCGCGTGCAAGCGGCCCAACTCCTTCGCCTTCGCCATCGACGACGGCGACCCCGTGTTCGCGCAGCAGGTCATGAAGACCATCGACGACGCCGGCATCACCGTGACCTTCTTCACCGTCGGCGCCCCGCTCCGGGACCCCACGACCAACCTCAGCGCCATCTACAACGAGATGGCCGCCAAGGGGCACCAGATCGCGCTGCACAGCTACACGCACCCCGCGATGGAGGGGCTCGCGGACGAGGCGGCCATCGACTGGGAGTACAGCAACGACATCGAGGCGGTCAAGGAGACGTTCAACGGGCTGACGCCGCGGTACTTCCGGCCGCCGTTCGGGACCGAGGGCGCGCGCATGCGCCAGCGGCTGGCGGCGCTGATCGAGGACCCGTACATCGTGCAGTGGAGCGTCGACGTCGAGGACTGGCTGTGGGCCGAGTCGGACACGCCCGAGAAGCAGCTGGAGGCCTTCAAGAGGGACGTCGCGGCCGGCGGCGACATCGTGGTTATGCACTACCTCTACAACAGCACCGTCAGCTACCTCGAGGAGTTCATCAAGATAGCCAAGGCTACCGGCAAGCAGCTCATGCGCGTGGATCAGTGCATGATGGATCCCAATGCGCCCCCGCTGCCGGGCGAGACAGCTTGAGATTGTACGGTCGTGTAGGCATGTGGGTAGTTAGTTGGTGCTAGTTCTAAAAAGTTATTTACTCTGTTCGTGTTGCTGATGCCCAGATACGCCGTTACTAGTGAATCGTCGATACTATGGTAAAAGAGTTAGACTCGGAATGTTGATTGGTTACGAGGCGAGTGGCCTTAGTAATCGCCCTGGTAGATCTCCACCCCACGAGGGAGGCTATCGTGAAGTAACCCACCTTCGAAGGCATGATGATTCGTCGGAGCAGTTACTCAGCGAGCCCCCATGCCGTATAGCAGCATGGAGATATGAGATCCTACAGTAGTTGACGAGGCTGTATGAGCTACACACCAAAGCTATGTTGTGTGACGTGACAAAGGGGTTGCGTGCTTATCTCCTGCAGTTAGCACTGGAGTAGCAGATCCCAATGCAACCAGCAATATGCAGTCAGAGTCTCCGTATAGAGGAGCGGTGCTAAGGTAGTAGCGGCATAGCAGACGTCCAATGACAAGCTATGGATTATTCAGTCTGCTTGTAAGGTAGCGAGGGTATAAATGAGAACCTTGAGGCACAGCTTCGTCTCATATCTGGTGAAGTAAGACTCGCTCCTTGACTCTCCTCGATATAAGGAGACTAATCTACTGCTTTTAGCAAAGCCAGAGAAAGTACTTGTTGCAATAACGACTCGTAGCTATGCCTCTCCCTTCTGATGAGAAGGTCGTCGAGACCAGCAGTGCCATAGTGAGCACATTGCACGGCATTTTTGGTCCGCATCCTGGATTCAGACCCGGTACTACCTGAATGAATAGCTCTATAAGCCATGAAGCGTGCTGATAAGTTTGTGTAGCACACGCAAAAGGTGTCTTGCTGAACGGCACCTTTACCCCGACCGAGGAGGCGAAGACGCTCTCAAAAGCACCTCACTTCAACAACGCCTCCACTCCAATCATTGCACGATTCTCAAGCTCAACCGGAATCCTCGAGCTCCCCGACACGGACCCTAATGGCAACCCTCGCGGCTTTGCCATCCGCTTCGTGCTAGCCGAGACTCCCCGCCGCGTGCACACAGACATCGTCACCCATTCCGTAGACGGATTCCCAGGATCGAACGGACAGGACGCCCTCGAGTTCTTCACGGCGCTCAAGGGCGGGTCCATCGCCGACTACCTCGGCTCCCACCCGAAAGCGCTAGCCTTCGTCCAGGCTCCGAAGCCGACTCCAGCCAGCTTCGGCAAGGAGAAGTACTTCGGGGTGAACGCGTTCAAGCTCGTCGCGGCCAGCGGGAAAGCAACGTTCATCCGGTACCGTATCGTGCCCGAAGCCGGAGAACAGTACCTCGACGAGGCCGCGTTGAAGGAGAAGAGCCCGTCCTTCCTGTACGATGGGGTACCGGAACTATTGAAAGCAGGACCCATCGTGTTCAAGCTGAAAGCGCAGATCGCGGAAGATGGAGATGTCACTGATGACAACACCGCAAAGTGGCCGGAAGAGCGCCAGGTGGTCGAGCTCGGCACTGTCAAGCTAGAGACGGTCGCGGACGATCAGGCCGCGCAGCAGAAGAGGATCATCTTCGACCCAATCCCGAGGGTCGAAGGAATCGAGCCGTCGGCTGACCCGCTGCTGGAAGTACGCGCTGGTATTTATCTCCTTAGTGGTCGTGAGAGGCGCGCAGCATGAAGGGCAATTCGTTAGGGGGAGAATGAAGTGCAATAGGGGGGTTGGATATAGAAACCTTTGATAGCTTAATATGGCACACGACATTTGAATGAGGCAATCTAAAGTCAAGAATATTCTTCGTGTTTTAGCTTACGAATTTCCGACATAATGGATCGCTCATGTTTGAACTCTCTCCTAAATTTCAGTATCACAAGGTAATTCCAGTTTACTGTCTCTACCTAGGTAGGAGGTAAGCTACCTCACCGTCTCCACCTCCCCCCCCTTTTTATACGAAATCTAAGACAAAAATCGTCACAATACTACCAAAACGCCATCTTCACCACCAATGATCAACGAGAGGTCAACATAGTTAGATATAACCTGATCTATCTAGTTTTCGAGAAAGAGAGGAGGGTTGAAAAAAAAAAAGATCTTGCGAGACATAACCACCCGTGCTTGCCTGCCCAAAGAAGACATTCTGGTGCCGTATGAATCGGGGAGGAGGTAGGTAAGAGATAACCCAGCATATCCAGACAGCTAGTACAAGCCTGTCCATGACCTACGACCACCCCCTAAAACATGCTTCCAAAGAACAAAAAAAAAGCCAGTCCCTCTAGTCCATCTCTCCCTCTAGTCTACACGAGCAACGCCCCTAGTAAGTATAAACGCCATCATCGCCACCATCCAGCTTGCCCTCGCCCTCGAGTTTCTTCAAGGCCCTGATAGCGCGGACGGCAGCCTCCTTGCCCTTGTCCGGGGTCGGCGCCTCGCCGGCGGCAGCCTTGTCCGGCAGCTCGGCCTTGAGGATGGGCACGGGCTTGCCGGCGGCGGCGAGCTCTTTGCGCAGGGCCTCGACCCAGGCGTCGTCGTAGGTGGCGCCGACCACGACGGCCTTCGGCGCGCCCAGCGCGACGTTGCCCGTGCCCACCTTGCTGCCGCCTGTGAAGGCCAGCGTCAGCACCTCGCCCTTGAGCACCTGCGGGATGTCGCTGAGGCCTGCTTGTGGGGACGAGACAAAGTAGACGACTATAGAAGGGTATGGTTAGCTCGTGATGGTTCGGTTAGGGATGGGAATTTCTTAGGTAGGTATAGGTAGTTAGGAAATTCACCCTCGAAGTCGGGCTGCGCCGCCTCCTTGAAGGCCTTGCCGACCTCCTCGAACTGTCCGCAGAGAATCAACGGAGTAGCAGGTGACATGATTGCGATATTTGGTGATAAAAGTGAACTTATAAGTGGTTCTGATATGTTTTGATATGCTCTGATATATTTGTGATTGCGTTTGGTCGAGGAAAAAACAGACTCTAAGTCCTGAGGGCCTGAGATCCTTTATATACTTCTTCTCCCTGTTACCTCGACCACCAACTTGATCAGTATCCTCGCCATTCGGAACCGAAAACTTGATTCGCCGTGTTGCCTCAAGAAGCATGAAGTATCACCTATATGAAACTACTCACTCAGCGAGACGCGTTCTAGCCTTCCCGGAAAGTGTTCGTAAGTTCTGATTAGACCGCCTCTCCGTCTCCTAGTCAGCCTCCCCCCTGGGGTCAGGCAAGTGTGGTAACGTCCCCTGATTTGGATGACGTGCCTAGCTGTCAAACGGCGCCATAGTGCCACGGTAACGGCTTTGACGTCCCCCAGGTAGTTAATCATGCGCTGGCGCTGTTTGGCGTTTCGGTACGACGAGAACTCGGGCGTCCCGTGGGGTAATGTCGAGGAGATGAGAATCTACCGGACGTGTCCCGTCGGCGCATCGCCAAGCCTAATCGCGCTTGACTACTGGCCGGGCCCGTTACACGCAAGGGAGTACATAGAGGCCCATTATTCCGACGTCGTGAAATCGTTCGAGCTCGACTTACGCGTCCTCCAGCCCCGTCCGGCTACGTCCATCCGTTCACACGTGGAACATGGTTAGGGTAAGGTCGGGAAACACCATGGCGACGACGCAAACCTATCGTCCTTTTTCTTCCTTGCTTCACAGACCAAATATTTCATCTAACTCTCGCGTCCTGCTACGAAGGCGCTGCCCTGTAATGCGGTTTCTCAACGTTGTCGTAAGGCTGTGAGTCAGACTAGAGGCGTCATTGTGTAAGAGAACTTCGGAAACCTTACAGGCTTGGTGATATGGCGTTCTATGGTTTGTGAACTGCTACGCAACTAACCATCTGATACCGACGATGCTACACCTAAAGAGGCGAGCATAAATTAGGCACCAGACGATTCTTTGAAGACGCTGACGATCTCAGCCATACCTATCTAGGTAGCCTCGCTTATATGGACCGATAAGGGTGAGGGAAGATGCCGTTGCCGATACCAGAAGATGAGACTTCCACGAGTGCATCGTCAACAGGTCACTCGTACCTATTCAAATCCGGAATTACCGTAAATCACGATAGAAAAGTAAATAACATCCCTGGACACGAGTCCCAACCAATAAAGGACACCTAGCACTCGAGACCTAGCTCAGCTCAGCAATAACTCTTAACATTTAGTCATGTTCCGATTCTAGTCGTTAATCCCGGAGTGGTGCAATCCAACGCATGAACGAGGAGAGATGATGCCTAATCCGATTTTGTTTTGTTTCCCCGAGCCGAACCCCAAATAAAGCGTAATCCGCACGAGCTACTCGATATTCTAGCCCCTCACCTTACTGAACTTCTCGGACAATCTTGTCAATCGCCTTAGCCACATATTCGACGTTTTTCGTGTTCAGCCCCGCCATGCTTATACGACCGTTCTTGGTCATGTAGATGTGGAAGTCGGAGCGGATCTTTAGGACCTGAGGTTCCGTTAGACCGGTAAAGCTGAACATGCCGATTTGGTCCGTGATGTGGTTCCATGTGCCCGGCGTGCCAAGTTCTTCGAGCTTGGCTCGCAGCGCCTTGCGCATGGAGATGATGCGGCCGGACATGGTGCGCAAATTCTCCTCCCACTCGGCAAAGAGCGTTGGGTCGTTTAGGACGATGCTTGCAATACGTGCGCCGTATAGCGGAGGATTCGAAATCTCGGATCGCTGCAGAATGGCTAGTTGAGACGCGATTCGGGTGATGGTCGTCTCTGCATCCGGTGCAGGGGCGGTCACGACGTGAAAGCAGCCCGCTCGCTCACCGTACAAACCGAAGTTCTTGGCGAAACTTTGAGCTATCACGAGCTCGAAGCCCTGTTCGACAAAGTACCTCACCGCGGCGTTGTCCTGCATCAAGTCGCCGGAGGCAAATCCCTGATATGCGCAGTCAAAGAAGGGGAAATGCTTTTTGAGGCGCAACACCTCGGCGATCTCCTTCCATTGATCCAGGGTAGGATCCACGCCCGTAGGATTGTGCGCGCAGGCATGCAGCAGAACAACGGATCGTTCCGGAGCACCTAGCAAGGCGGACTTCATGCCTTCGAAGTCCAGCCCTCTCGTCTCTTTCGAGAAGTAGGGGTACTTTGCGATAGGAACGCCAACATTGGTAAAGATCTGGTTGTGGTTTGCCCAGGTGGGATCCGAGAGATAGACCTTCTTGTTGCCTGTATAGAACTTGGCAAGGAAGAGAGCTCCCAGATGTACAGCACCGGTTCCGGAGATGGTCTGCACAGAGGTAACACGTTTCTCCTTGATAGCAGGGGAGTCGACGCCACCGAGGATTAGCTCGGCGGCTTTGCTAGTAAAGGAGGCAATACCAGCAATTGGGGCGTATTCGTGATTGAGCTCGGGATCGTTTCGGAGGATCTCGTCTGCCTATCGAAAAAAAAGGAGTGGTGAGCGAATATGTTGCACAAGCAGCGAGGTGAGCCAATAGCCCTCTCAAAGTACAGAAACCATAATTGGAAAAGGAAATACCTTCTTCACGACTGGTAATACCCAGGGCTTAGCAGTATCATCACGGTAAGCTCCAATACCCTGGATTTCAGTTAGCAATAACCCTTCTGGGTGCCGGCGGGAGCTGTGACGCATACCAGGTCTACTTTGTTGGGATCTTGATCAGCTCTATAAGCTCTCATAAGACCGAACAGAGGGTCCTCAGGTGCCTGAGGGACGACCTCGGGGGTGAAGTTGGTTACTGAAGGAGGCGCCATGTGTCTGACTATACTCTTAACTCTGGATACTGATTGACCGTGATATGATGGGTCAAACGGCATGGTTCGAGGGAGATATATAAAAAATGATCAGGTGTGATCAGAGGCCTAATGCAGGGAGCTCGCCGGACCGGTCGATTGGGGATTGCCTGGGGCAGCTGGGGGACACTGGGGGACACTGGGGATCGCCAAGGTGGGCTGATTTGATGCGAAACGCGGTGAATATTATAGGTCCGTACGTTTACTCTTTAGCCCAATCCGGTAGCACAGTGGCTTCGACGATGGACTGATACCTTGCCAGGAATAATAATAGAAATCAGGACAAAGTCTAGGCGGTCCAGTCGGAGGGGAACACTGCGGTTTGGCGGGGTCGATTTGGCGAGCTAGGGAATACGTCACAGGGGAGCTATGTGATAAGAGTTAGGTAAGGTAATAGTTATTCTGATTCGTAAGAAAACAATATTACAGGTGAGTCATGAATGTTAGAAGAAGTCCAGTTTGTATGGATGGGTATAGGACGTAAAATGAGAAGTCGAGATGAATTAGGTATTTAGAAGTTGGGAGATATTAGTTGAAAAGGTTTAAGCAAGACCATCCATAGACTAAGTACCGTCTTTAAAGTGTCGGCATGTCTCACTTTAACTTAAACACAGCAGTGGATCTCCCGCTTATGCATTCTGAGGTATCAAGCTCCTACCTAGGTAGAATTGGCAGCTACGTTGGATGAGCTCGAGTCGGTTAAGAATGCGAAGCTCCGACTCACAGGTGTTGGTTTCAACCGAGGTTCCGGTTTATAACTAACGGTGCCGTCTCATCCACGTTATCGTCATCGGTCAGCAGTCACCGGACCCTAGCTGCCCAGACGGCTAACACAAGTGCTCCGAACCTTTTATGTAAGCTCGGCATAAAATATACTTTAGCACTTCTATCCCTCAACCCATCGCATAGTAATTTCTATTGGCATTTCTGCTTCCTGAGGCTTATAGCTGGTTTGCAGATCATGCAACTAACTAGCTCGTCATGGAAATCTGCCCAGGAGTCAGGGGACCTATCCTACCTATGTAGGCAGTTACCCTATCGAGTAGAGTGCGAGAGTCAGCCTAACATGTGATGGGTATTCCGACTGTCTCTTCACATGCAAAACCACCTGATACATTTCTACGGCGCAACACTGTACATGGTCAATACCCTCTTACAGAACAGGCCGACGTTCTCTTTTATATAACTAAATCCCATACGATTAAAAATGCGCATAGCCCACAAGTCGCAAAGAACGTATACTTGGCTGGACTCGACTTCTGCGTCGCTTGCTTCAGCTGTCTATTACCTCCGCCGATGTTTTCCGTCGTATTTTCCGCATCAGTTACAAGCTGCTCAATACCCGCCGACTGGGTAGTCAACGTGTCGATGAGCTGCGTTTGCAGCTCCGAGATCTCAAGTAGCGACTTTTCTGCCGTCCTATTGTATGATTTAGCTACGGGACCCCCCTTATAGAGCTCCGTTCGGAAACAAACGTACCTGACTTGGTCTAACGTGCTCTCGTAATGTTTGAGCATATCTTGATTGTCCCTCTCAAACATTTGGATTTGCTCCTCGGTCAGATCCCCTGCCGGTGTAAAGGAAGGCGTCTCGTCAGGGGGTAATGCTTGACTTGCTCTCCTCTTTGATTCCACGGGGCTTCCAGGTTCGTGCATATTCCCTATAGCGACTAACGAGACATCTTGTCTTCGTGATTTGGCTAGTACGCTTCTACTCTTCTCCATTTCTCTCATAAGCCGTATCTCCATCATGTCTTGCTGTGTCTTGACACATTCTTGGAGTCGGTGTCGTAAGAGCCACAGAACGCCGTCCCGGTGCGCGCTAATGTTGTTTGCGCGTTGTTCCGCTGCGATATGCTCGGTCGATTTGCTCGCTAATGTTCCGCCTGCCGCCCATGCCCCTATTGCACCCAGGCCGCGGGCAAACTTCTTCTGAATTACTCTAGACTCGATTTCGGATCGTGCTTGCTCGACATCTGCAAGACGGCGTATGCTCGCGTTGAGCTCCCGTAGCATTTTCTTAGAATTTGCATCAATCTCCTCGCGCTGTTTATCCGAGAGCGGCTGCGACTGTCTGTCTTTCTGTGCTGATGGGATCAGTGTTTTTCGTGGCTGGGCGGTTGAAAGGTACGACCGTCGGATATTCCTAAGATCGGCATGGAGCGAGGCGATATGGGAATTCTAGAGGTGTAGTTTAGTAATTTGCTATCTGATTCACTTGTTCAATCGCGAGAACTTGCTATTCTATAAGCTTCCTTAAGAAAATCATCCAGGTTGTCCAAGCTGAAGCTTCGTCTCGTGGAAGTCTCATGTTGCTTGAGAAAGCCATTGAAAATAGGCGTAAGGTCAGTCATTATTAGAATTGGGATGAGTTCAGTTTTATCGTTGTGGTGTTGAGCATCAAGAACTGCAGAGTTGTTAAGAGCTTCGAGCTGGCAACCTGTTCAATTCAATATACAACTTTCATTGAATGATGCATTTGTCGGATAACAAAACAAGGCCAAGACCGATGTGGCTGGTGGGGTCTACCTCCAGCTGTTACCTAATTAGGTCTTATGTGGCGCATTACATTACCAGGTGCGGCGGAAGCGAACTCGGGCATCTTCTAGCTCAATTTGCATACCTCTTGCCTCTTGCCTCTTACATGGATGGTTACGCTACGTTCGTACAACCCGACAAGGCCGAAGATGAACATCTAAATCTACCACTGACGTATTTACCATTCATTATTTACATTTACTTAGAAGGCTCTTTTATGTAAAGACAAATTATTCACATCGTCTGTTTTGACATACACTGACCGTTTACGAAAAGTCTTCTTCACAGAAGTGCCGTGGAGTACGGCGTAGAAGATTACTATATCGGGCAATTCGATTTGCTATTGCTCCGTGCGGTTCTTGACGGGTGTAACGCTTGTCGGACCCGGTCGGTTAACAGATCTGATATTTAGGTGCCATCACGCGGCATCTCATCCCGACTTCGCTTTCGCTCGTTTTTGTTCCCCCCAATGTTGAGTAGATGGCGGGAATAACACTTGGAGCGGCTCACCCACCATAGAATTTGCGGAAATAATGTTTGGGGGGCAACCCCTATAGGTATAATGCATCTAAAAGTACCCACCCTCTAGATAGCCGAGAACCATATTAAGAAGGAGATGGCAAGACGATGGGCACCGCCAGTTCGTGTAGTCCGGTTTCTTCAATTCTCTTCATATTCTATACACTAGCTACCATTTGTGTTGTTGTAGCTGTAATATCGTGTCAATGAATGATAGCGAGAAGTCACCTCCATCTCTCAGAGGTCTACGTCATGATGAGACCCGAAGTCTCTCGTCCGAAGATAAAGGCTTGACGCCTCAGGCCCTTGGTCAAGATGGAGACCATACCCGGTTAGAGGACGCGGACGATGAAAGTATCGGTCATTCCCAAGATGGAGTAGCAGACGATGATGAAGCCCGCGATCTCGAAACGCTGTCTCGCGTCTCCAGTGGGCCCCCTTATAGCGTTTTCTCGCCCTCCCTCAAACGGTGGATAGTTGCCATGAACTGTATCTCGGCCTTCATCTCACCCATCACGGCCAACATATATTTCCCGGCAATCCCAGCAATAGCACAAGACCTGGGCGTGTCTATCGGGCAGATCAACTTGACCCTGACGACTTACATGATCTTCCAAGCCTTAGCTCCGACCTTCTTTGGTGACTTCGGCGATATCGCCGGAAGACGACCGGCCTTCATCATTGCCTTCACCATCTACCTCGGTGCTAACATCGGCCTAGCTCTTCAGCGAAACTATGCCGCCTTGCTCGTTCTGCGGATGCTTCAGAGCGGGGGGAGTAGTGGCACAATCGCTCTCGTGTATGCCGTAGTTGCGGATATCGCCCCGAGCTCGGAAAGGGGTAAATACATGGGTATTGTCGGAGCCGGTCTCACCATTGGCCCAGCTCTTGGGCCGGTGATCGGTGGGCTCCTATCGCAGTACCTCGGATGGCCGTCTATATTCTGGGCCCTGTGCATTGTCACCGTGGTTTGGATGGTGCCCTATCTGTTGACGGTTCCCGAGACGGGGAGGAAAGTGGTGGGAAATGGATCCATTCCACCTCAGGGTTGGAATATGACCCTCATCGACTATATCCGGTTTAGACGCCAGGCCCGGAATCGACCGTCAACTCAGGCTCGTCGTCAGAAGATCGGATTCCCCAACCCGTTCAACACCCTCGCCGTCCTACGTAACAAGGACATGGCGATGGTCTTGTTCTATAACGCTACTCTCTACCTGGGCTTCATGACTGTCACAGCGACCCTTTCGTCTCAGTTCGCCGAGATATACCACTACACCGATATTCAGCTCGGGCTTTGCTATCTGCCCATCGGAGGAGCTACCACTGTTGCGTCAGTTTGCAACGGATACATGGCAGACTGGAATTACCGGCGTATAGCCAAGAAAATGGGACTGAGTATTGATCGAAAGCGTGGAAACGACCTCAAGGGGTTCCCTATCGAAAAAGCTCGTCTCCAACTAGTCTACCCTCTTGTCATCGCCGGAGCCATCGTGTATATCGGATTTGCTTGGTCGCTTTATTATGAAACCCATATAGCTGTACCTCTGGTGTTATCGTTCTTCATCGGCTTCTGCGTCACTGGACCTTTCCAGATCATCAACCTTCTGATCGTTGATCTATACCCGGAGGCACCAGCGACGGCGACTGCAGCGAATAACCTTTGCCGATGCTTGTCTGGCGCCGTGGCAACAGCGGTGATCCAAGATATAATTAACGCCTGGGGGCGAGGATGGGCATTCACATTTATCGCCCTTCTCTTCACCGTGTTTTCCCCTTCCCTTTGGGTTATCCAAAAATACGGGCCCAAGTGGAGAGAGGAGCGGGTAGAGAGAATGAAGAGAGCTGCCGAGAAGAGGGAGGCAGAGATGAAGGAAAAAGAAAAGGTCATAAACGAGCAGGACAATGGTGTCATTGTCGAGTCTCAGCTTACGGCTGGGTGAACCATGTCGATATCATTTGCCTCGGATTTATGAGCCAACGTTTTATTTCCGTAAATAGACTGGATAACGGCGCTTAGGTCAGTTAGGATGCGGGTAGCATTGGATCTCATTAGCAAGGTTGCACAACATCTGCATGATTACTTGCAGAATTCTTATAAGACAAGGTGAAGGATACCGTTACTAACGGCAAGGGGCTATATTAGATGAGGTATCGATACATGGACATACATACCTTGGGAGTTGATAGAAGATAGATAGACTCAGGAGATGACTTGGTTAATTTGAAGTATGAACTTTTATATCACAACCCTCAGGAATAGTCCCAAGGAGTGGCGTTACATACCCCCTGACTGCCTGATACCGCAGCTATTAAAGCATGCTTAATGCATAAACTGGTTTAAAGAATATCATTCATTCTTCCCCTCCAATCAACTGACATTTGCCTCACATAGGGCACTTCATCTTTATCATCTAACGAAATGTTACCAATAGTCTGTAATCTCAGCCATGACGCGTAAACTACCGTGGAATCGATCTGAAGGATTCCTGACTAGTACACCAAAGTCAGCCAAGCCAACTCCCGTTCGGCAACAGAAAATAAAACGCGATGATTCCGAACAGCCCGATGTAGACGACAAGGAGTTGGCAGCTTCATCAGCTTCTGCTAAGCGGGTGAAGACATCTCACTCTGAGTCCGTGTCCGCAACATCTAACAGGATAACTCGGCCTGGGTCGACATCACCTCCTCCGGAACCACTGCCAGAGAGGTTCGTGTGCCGTCTTAACAGTCGTAAAACTCATCTAACATGGCGTTTAGCTACATGATTGAGGGACTTGAGCATGATGATCTATTTCGCATGGTCGAGGACGAGTTCCTCTCGACGGCGCAGCAATTTACTGCTCACCTCCATGCTGCCGAATATCATCGGCTAAAGGCTGTTTCTAAATCACAAAATGCAAACACAATCAAAAATATATCGAGGCCGGTAGTCGGGCGTATGACCGACCTGGTTAAGATTAAAGAGGAGCGCAGGGTTCGCCTCGCCAAGCAGAAAGCAGCAACAAGGAAGGCCTTAGCAAACAAAGGTCGAAATGGTGACCATAGTGATAGTGAAGATGATGCGTGGCGTAGCGCATCACTATACGGACTTATGGAGAGTCCTAGAAAGAAGGCAGCGCGCTTGGATAATCTCACGAAAGTGGCCACTGCAACCCGTGCTGCCGCTGGCTTCGACGGAGCCAAATCTCGACCGCTATTCACCACACCTCGTCCAATACCAAAGCACATTCCTGGGAGCAAACTCGTAACTAAACCAACACCGAGTGATGCTGATGAAACGGAAGATGACGATGGCGATCTAGATGCTTCGATTCATAGGATACATGCAATACCAAATAGGCCGGCACCACCATATACGCCTCAACTTTTAAAGCCAAGGCAAGCTCAAAGCATCACTAGGGACAGTCAATCATTACGCCATCCGGTGAACGTGGTACACCCCGCGAAACAAAATACAGAATCTGAGACTACTAAAGAAGTCGGTTCATCAGACGACTCCGGGGGAGATTTTCTCAGTCGACTCAAACGCCGACAAGAAGACCGCGATCGCGCTCGAGAACAACGTAAATTAGCGGCGGGCAAAGCCCAGCCGAAGCAAGCAACGAAAGACATCATCCCAGGCTTTCTATGATAGGTATACATCACGATGAGAAGGGCGTCTGGTATGGCTGCTCGGCCTGCGGGGTGATACGGGCCAAATGCCTGCGCTGCCCGCTCTTCCAGTCCAGCAGAGCCGAGTGCTGGGTGACGCGGTTATCCCATACTACCACGGTCCCCTCCTCCCACTTGACGCGGGCCTGGAAGTCGGCGCCGTACCCGAGGTGGTCGTACAGGAACTTCAAGATGGCATCCGATTCCTCCTTCTTGAGGCCGACGATGTCGCGGGTGACTGGAGATTACATTTAACAAGTGCTTCTTCTGGGATATGGAAGAGGAGAGGAGAGGCAACTTACACTGAGGATTCACAAACAGCGCTTTCTCGCCGGTGGCCGGGTGCGTGCGTACGATGGGGTGGACGTTCACGACGGGCTCTCGCCTCCTGATGCTGCCTCGCGCGCTCGACGCGTTGGCCTGCTCGATTCCGGAATGCGTAGCCTTCAACCCGTGAAGGCGCTCTTGGAACAGCGGGCTCAGGCGGTTGTACGCTTCGGCGGCGTTCACAAAGAGGGTGTCGCCTCCCGTCTCCGGCTTGTCGAGGATGTAGAGGAAGGTCGTTCCCGGTGGCTGCTGTTCGTATGACACGTCAGAGTGCCACGCGACAGAGCTCGTTCTGGTCTCGAAGAAGGTCTCGTGGCTCTTGTCTCCTTCTCCGCGGTGGACGAGGTGGATTTCCGGATGGCCTTCCGGAGAGCCGGAGGTAGGGTGGATGTGGTGGCGGCCGAAGTAACCGCCGAATTCTAGGGCCTTGGCAATGGGCAGGTCGGCAAAGTCCTGGCCTCGGAACGCGACCACTTTCCTCTCTGCTACATAGCGGGCGAGCTGGTCCTTACCGGCGTTGCTTAGAGAGCTCAGTTGGATGCCTCGGACCTCGGACCCGATGGTCGGGGTGAGATCAGTGACGACGGAGCCCTCAGGAAGAAGCTCGGGGTACGAGGTATCAGCGTCCTTGCCGTGCTCGTAGTGCTCAAAAGGCTGCAGAGGCCCGTACTTCTGCTCGGGATTCCATGTCGGCAGGTAGTTGGGGTACTGCGTATAAATCAGCGCCGGGCCCAGCAGTCTTAACAGGTCTATCTCACCTTAGCTGCCCTGAGACCTGTCTTACCCTCCTCGGCTTCTTTGTCATACTTGGTGGGCGCAATTTCCTTGTACGCACCAAAAATTCGAGGCGTTTTCAGAGTTTGTGGCAGAGACACGGTCTCGGTGACAGTGGAAGTAGCAGAGGGAGCCATGGTTGCGAACAGGGTATTCAACTCGGAGCTTGCTTGCAGGGAACGATAGTACTTGGGCTACTTCTACTACTTCTGCTGAATACCTAGGTAGGTATATATACAAGCTTAAATACTCTCGACATCACCATACCAAACTATAGTGATGTGCGAGCAGGGACGTTATCACGCAAACATCTGCCGTTCCAATAGGAAGACGAAGATCCCCCGTCTATCCCGTCGATTTCCCATCCCATGGCTATTGTACCCTCCATCCCAAGCGTCTTATCAGATCCGATCGGAGCTTTCGAAGCCTTTGTCTGGCTGGAGATCAACCCCGCGCTCGAGCTTGGTGTTGACGCGCATGATGTTGCTATCGCGGAGTTCGATCACGTCATTCAACCGGTTGTCGTAATTGCAACCAACCTCGTCTAGATTCGATCCCGTGATACGCCTGACACGCGAGCTTGCCCCCATCGTTTAATTCCATCGAGACTAGTAAGAACGTGTTGAGCAAAATTAATGTGTAACGGGATCTCAGCTTAGATGAGAGAGCTTCTCGCGGTTGTGTATCCCTATTCCGCGCCAAGGAGTGTCATCCCTCTTCTGGGAATTGCCTGGAGATGATTGGATGGCGAAAACACGCTTCTAGGAGCGTCGTGGCAAGACTACCTCCTATACCAACTGTCGTCTACTATGTCACGCAGTCAATTACATACGAGTTCACCTCGGATTCGGGACCAGATAAGTATATGCCCTCGGTTCGAGTTCTGACCCCCGTCGGAAACAGCCGTAGTTCGGGGGTGGTCGTGGGATGTCTGAGGAACGATCCCAGCGGCACGCCACGGACCTTCAAGTCAAGGCTTCCAATCAACGTCCATTCGAGAGTTTCCGTCGAAAGTCGCCTTTCGGTATTCATCTATCACTGATTATAAATCAGAATCAGAATTTGACCCTTCTAAGATAGGGGTTATTAGTGATTATTCTTTCTCGATATGCCAATTCACCAATGCCTCTCCCTAACGACGTTATTGGTCTGGGGAGTCCTAGTATCTCCTAAACTCCAGCATTGCTACAACCCTTGGCGATGTATACAGCTATATACGAAAGATGCATCTAGGGCAACTACTGAAGCGTGTCTGGGATGTCCTGAAATAGTTTAGTGCTTACACTCAGTGCGGCACAGCGTACCGAATCCTCTACCATCTAATTAGATAACCAGGTGAATGTATGGTCCTATGTATGTAGGGCTGAAAGATACCCCTAGTCGACCTTTGTATCACTTCCAATGATAATGCCCTTACGAAAATGCATTGAAGGGAATATGCCAACCGGGTTAGATCCTGTCAGGGCATCGCTGGAGAATTCAAGCTTGGCGTGCCACTATGGATCTGCCCCTGGGAGCCTGGCCAGGCAGCACAAATCGGCACAAATATTGACATGGGCTGATGGCCATTGCAATCTCGACATTGAAATTACTTTGAATCCTATTTCTTCAACATCTTCTACTATAGCAAGAAGATGTGTTGTGTTAAATGTCCCTAGTAGCGGGCAACAAACGAGGGCCCAAGTGAGATGATCGTGGGATAGGCGACATCTAACACCTTGACAAAATGGCCAGCGACGAGACTTCGCGCAGGGAATACGAGTCACTCGGACAGCAATCGCCGACACAAGGAATCAATGCCTATGAGAGCATAGACTCGAGTCTGTATCCTTCCGACATAAAAGTCGACCAAGAGTCATCTGAGCAGTACCCGTCACCAGAAATCGTTGCGGACGCGAGGCGACATCATGTCTTTCGATTCTGGCCTTGGGAGATCGGGTCGGTTCTCGTGTCCTTCGGATTGATAGCTGCCACTTACTCGATCTTATCACGCTACAATGGCCAGCGAGTCCCTGAATGGCCGTTCAGTATCAACCTCAATACCTTGGTCGCGTTGATCTCGACCATCATGCGAGCTGCAATGCTCGTTGGTGTTGCAGAAGTCATCAGCCAGACAAAGTGGTCGTGGTTCTCCCGGCCCCGGCCACTTAGTCACCTACAGTATTTCGATGAGGCTAGTCGTTCCGTCTCCGGATCCTTGAGTCTGCTCTTCGTCGCCCCTACTAGCCCGCTGGGTATTCTCGGTGCTCTCATCACCATATTATCCCTTGGCATCGGCCCATTTACACAACAAACCATCAAGACAGTCGAGTGTATTCAGACGCATGATAAAGTGAACGCCTCACTACCTTTGGCTCACTACGTGCCTGGGAACGGCACCATCTATAGGATCGGGGCTGGTCTCTACGAGGTGCAGGTTGATATGAAAGGCACCATGATCAACGGGATCGTCAATCCGACAGGCAACGATTCGGCCATTACGCCCGTCTGTCCCACCGGGAACTGCACGTTCACCAGCCATAACGGTATCACTCACTCTTCGATGGGTTTATGCAGCTCCTGCATGGATACCACTTCTTTCGTCTCGAAGCTAAAGGCTGGTTTTTATGATAACTACACCTTACCTAACGACATGTGGGTGAGTCCATTTTCGGATGAGGCCTACCTGAACGTGGCCCCCGACTCACTCACCTGGGCTTCGTCTGCTTTTACCTCCGATTTTGCTTCGCTTTCTGCCTCGACTATAATTAATATAACGGTCTTGTCCTTCACATCCGCGCTGTGTAATGGCGGTGGTAAGCTAAATTGTCCGGTTCTCGATGGCTCTGGCGGATCGACAGGCTTCGTGGCGACTTCGTGCTCGCTGTACCCGTGCGTGAAGAATTATAATGCCACGATGGAGAGGGGTGTGCTGTCGGAGAAGATCGTATCAACACAGCTTGCACCCGTCAACTGGATAGAAGCTGGTGTCGGTCCTAATGAGATCAACCCCTATATGAATTATACCACCCTCCAAAGTCCGTGTCTCATCAACGGGACATGGTTCGATCTATCTAATATCTCGAACGTCCCTCAGGATCCGGGGCGGCAATTTACCCCCATCAATGTCGACGGAACAAACTACACGGCCCCGAATGAATGCTTGTACAAGATGGAGTTTCCGTACTTGCAAGCTTTGTACAAGTTCATGGGGAGCGACTTGTTCAATGGCATATGCACCTACAACGCGCGACAGGGTCAAGCCATAACATGCAACGATAAATGGTGGCTATCCAGCTTGTACCATAATGGGGAGGCGAGCTTCGATACACTGCGTACGGCATTCGACCAGTTCTCCACGGCCGTAACGAACAAGTTACGGACGACGGGCTCGAGCATATACGATACAAACGTCCATGAGGTGGTCGAGGGGGTGGTCAACGAGGTGACGGTATGCACCGTGTTCCAGTGGGAATGGCTCCTTCTGCCGACGATCCTAGTGGCTGCTACAGCCGTAGTTCTGATTGTCATGATACTGCAGAACCTGCGTGATCATAGACAGCCGGTGTGGAAGTCATCGCTGCTCCCACTACTGTATTACGGGTTTGGCTACGAACGGCCACACCACGAGGATCCGAGTAGGCCCGTTATGGATCTAACCGAGATGAATCAAACAGCATCGGACACGAGAGCCATGTTTCGGAATGGTGATGACGCTGGCTTTGTTAATATAACGCCGAGTATCAACGACATAATTAGGCGGAGAGGGAGGGACGTTGACGTTGATTCTCTTATCGAGGATAGATAGGTGGTATACCTAGTATCAGGCCTGAATGGCTTCAAGATTAGACTTATACACCGTTGTTATGGATACGGACATGAGGGTAGGATTACTATACGATATATGGCATTGTTGCATACACTAGTCCTATTGATGGAATGTAATCGATAAGTCAAATTGCGATAACCCACAAAAGCCCCGGCTTATCAATCGAGGGGCAATGTCGACGGCATTTTTTCCCATATCCAAATTATTTAACCCCCCACCATCAACATCTAAAGCTACCAACATCAACACCAACAACCATTCAGCAAGGGACCGCAACAAGTAACCGCCATGTCGATGGACATAGATGATGCCCCTATTTCGATAGCGCCGTCGCAGGACATAAGTACCGCCGTCGCAACCATTTTCTGCTGCGACTGCGGCGCTCCTATCGACGGCACGACCGCCATCGACGCCAAGTGCTACGACTGCTTCAAACTTACCAAAGATATCTCCCAAGGCATTCAGCGTGAAGCCACCCTCCACTTCTGCCGTGACTGCGACCGATGGCTCCAACCACCTTCTAGTTGGGTAACCGCCCTGCCCGAATCCCGCGAGCTTCTGGCCCTGTGCTTGAAGAAGCTAAGCCTTAACCGAACGAGAATCATCGACGCGAGCTTCATATGGACAGAACCGCACTCAAGACGAATAAGGGTGAAGCTCGTGGTACAGGCGGCTGTGGCAGACGACCGAGTGATGCAGCAGGCTTTGGAGGTTATATACGTCGTTGCGTATCAACAATGCCCAGAGTGTGCCAAGTCATATACGGCAAACGTGTGGAGAGCAAGCGTACAGGTCCGGCAGAAGGTCCTGCACAAGAGAACTTTCCTCTACCTCGAGCAGCTCATCCTAAAGCACGGCGCCCACCGCGAAACCATCAACATCAAAGAAGCAAAGGACGGAATAGACTTTTTCTTCGCAGCAAGAAACCAAGCCGAGAAATTCGTTGACTTCTTGAGTTCCGTCGTACCCGTGCGAGTCAAGAAATCCCAAGAGCTTATTTCTCAAGATGCTCACACCGCGAAGAAGTCATATAAATTCTCATTCTCAGTCGAGTTGATACCTATATGCAAGGACGACTTAGTAGCTCTGCCTATTCAGCTAGCCAAGCAGATTGGAAACATCTCTCCATTAGCCATATGCCACAGGATCGGCACGGCCATCAACGTCTTAGATCCGAATACGCTCCAAACTGCCGAGATCAGTGCGCCGGTATTCTGGAGAACGCCCTTCAACGCACTAGCGGACGCTCAAGATTTAGTCGAGTTCATCGTCATGGACTGTGAGCCGACGGGCGCGACGAGAGGGAAGTGGATATTAGCGGAAACGCAACTCGCGCGAGCCACAGATCTAGGAGTGAACGACAAGACGTACTTCGCGCGAACACATCTTGGCGGCCTGCTCCACGCCGGCGACTCCGTCATGGGGTACATGCTGACAGGCACCAACTTCAACAACCCGCAGTTCGAAGCCATCGAGGAGTCGCACACGTACTCGTCGCGGATCCCCGACGTGGTCATCGTCAAGAAGCACTACCCCAACCGCCGGCGCAACCGCAAGCGCC
This sequence comes from Hypoxylon crocopeplum, assembly GCA_022578875.1. Taxonomy (NCBI): domain Eukaryota; kingdom Fungi; phylum Ascomycota; class Sordariomycetes; order Xylariales; family Hypoxylaceae; genus Hypoxylon; species Hypoxylon crocopeplum. The sequence goes on along the minus strand of MU399586.1, from coordinate 176,826 downwards.
ACTGGAAGGTCAAGCGCATGGCCAAGGACGAGGGCGAGCTGCTGCCCAAGAAGACGGACCAGGAGCGCATGGACCGCGAGTTCGAACAGTTCCTGCAAGACATCGAGGAGGACGAGGAGTTCAGGCAGGGCGTCCAGCTGTACAAGCAGCCCCCCCGCAAGAAGCAGGTCGACGAGATGTCCATGGCGACGACGGACGACGGGGACGGGGACGACGAGGAGGAGGAGGTGCCGCGTGTCGATGTGAATGAGTTGCTCGAGGACTTTGATGAGCTTACTATGGAGGACCGCTAGCTTATGTTTACTCAGATGTTAGCTGGTCGCGAATTAAAAATTATAGATGAGTGAATTACTTAGGTCTGGCTGCCCTACGCTTTGATTTATTGACGTTCGCGATTTTGAGGGGTGAGGTGATGTGATGTGCGATGATTTAAGTGATATTGGTTTGTGTGAAGTGAGTTACGTTGACTTCCTTATACAAATGTAGTCTTTGCTATACATTTCCCACAGAGGGTAGATTCAGTGGTCGTCTTGTCTGAGGTAGACGACGTAGGACAAGAGTATCCTCTTGAGTGGGATGGAATCGTCTGATGGTGAGCCGTACCCTCGCTGCAAGAATTAGAAGTTGATCCCATTCTTACCACTCATTTCCCATCTCGGAATTCCTGGAGTCGTAGCAAGGTCTTAACGAGATGGGCGCTAGTAGTAACTTGCTAAGCAGCTCAGAAATACAGGCTCGACATGTATCTCTTCCTTAGTCCTCGCGGACCTTTGCGATTTAATCCATCCCCTCCCACAAAAGTCGCGGTATTAGCAGCTCGCCTATTTTCAGGGTCTCAGTTGGAGCTGGAGTAGTATGAGCTGGAGGGAAAGAAGAGCTGATGATCTGGGTCCTCGGGTTCCTACGATTATTTATTCTGGCTGTGAGCGCGAGAAAGTGGTTACCGGAGCCATCAGGCCAACGCCGCGCTAGATCACGGTCCAGGGCGAACGATGGTTTAGACGTAGAGCAGGATCGGTACCTTAGTTGGCCCATACGTAGACTCACTTGAAAATTCGTCACAAGCTTAGGAGGAAATAGAAAATATTACTACTTCGGATGTGGTTATTTAGATGTTAATTCGAAACTATAGGTTCTAGGACGGCTCAGGGGTACATATCGAATCAACTCGGAGAGATCTTTAACACTCTGAGAGATCTTCAACGTGAGGGTCTTTCAAGATGGCTTGAGGCCGTATCTAGCCAATGCCTGCGATTTTCACCTAGCCTGTTGGATACATGTAAAGGATTATGGGTATCATTGTAGTAGGATCAAAAAAGCTTGCTCAAGACTCGCTTTGCTTCCTCGGGAGCCTTGTCTACTCCTTTCCTCCCCACGGAAGACTGCTTGAATTTCAGCATGCCTTTGGACGATACAGTAGGCGCATCGTCGCTGGCTTTCTCTTCTCCCCTACTCTTCTTTGCTGCCGCTTTAGCCTGCATTCCCTCCAACATCTTGGCCTTCTCGACGTTCCTCACGAATTCCTTGCTTTCCTTGGTCGATTTGCTGATCTCTGCTCTCATCCTGCTCGTCCTTTCGGCCATTTCCGAGTTGATCTGCTCCGTGAGGTTGTGCCACTTGAAGCCCTTCAGATAGAGAAGGTTCCAGATATCGTCGCGGTAATAGGTATTCTTCTTGCCGCCTATGGTCCGAGCATTTAGCAGGTCGACGGCTTTCTTCGCATCTCTCTTGTCGGTAAACTCCACCCATCCGTCGGTGTACATGTGCTTTTTATTCCCGCCTTGTCGGATCCGTCGAGAACGGTCCTGAGGGTCCTCGGGAGTGAGGAAAATTCTGTTAATTTTGCCGTATGGTTCAAGTAATGATCGTAGCTTGGAGGGTTTCATGAAGGGCGGTATTCGTGAGAGATAGACCAGGCCTGATTTCTTGATAGCTGCTTCGCTAGCCACCAGGTTTTTCTTGGTCAGCGGACGCGATACACCTGGCAGTTCCAGTTGCTTGTCCTTGCTGGGCTTTGGCTTGTTTTCGTCCACCTTGGTAAGGGAGTCTTCTTCTTGTTCTGTGTTTTCCTTTTCTTTAATCTCGTCGTATCCGACCTCCTCTTCCGCACTAAGTTGGTCGTCTTCGTCGCTAGCAATGTCGTCGCTTAATTTGCGACGTTTTGCAATTCGGCCACCTTTCTGTAATTGTTCGGCCTCCGAATCATAGCCTTGGCTACCGTCATCTTCGCTCTCCTCCGCGTCTAGGAACGTATTCCTCTTCTCCGGGGCCATCTTAGACGAATGTGTTGGTAATTCCTATGATCCTTATTTGGTGATTGGAGTTGTTGGTGATGAGAGCGAAAGAAAATAAAATGGAGATGGTCTAGATAAGAAATTATGATAAGATCCGGACCGGACTCGGTGATGTATGCAATAAGAAGGTAAAATTGATCTAGCAGAGCTTTTGAGGGGTTGTCGATCCCCCACTATCAACTTGAATCGGTGACGTCCGTTCAAAGGATGTCGAATCTAGTAGATAACTGATAACCAAGTCTAGGTTGACTACAACTTGAATAACTTAATAATCAACTTAAATTTCACGATTTATAATCTGCGTATCTCCTCTCGTTGAATCCGTATTATCAAATCGAGACCATGTCCGTAGAAGCTCTCACCACTATCTCGCCTACCACAAACGAGCCGATATTGACGCGCAATGGCGTCACGGCGTCCGAGTTGGATGAGATCCCTAAAATCGCTGCTGAGAAATTTCAGAGCTGGCGCCAGACTTCGTTGACGGATCGTCAGATCATAGTCAAGAAAGCACTAAAACTGCTCGAGAAGAAGAAAGATGACCTCGCCGAAGAGCTTACCGTTCAGATGGGACGACCTATCGCTTATACCGGCGCTGAGAGTAAAGCTCATGATGTAACCCTTACGTCTAACAAGACTCGTATGCTAACTCCATATCAGTCACTACGGCCATTAAACGTGCCGACTATCTTGTCAAGATCAGTGATGACACATTGAAAGACACAGACGGCGAGCCAGAGAAGGGCTTCAAGCGATTCATTCGAAAAGTCCCTGTTGGCCCGGTCCTTATCATTTTCGCGTGGAATGTAAGGCGATTCACTACAATCACCTAGAATATAACTGACTCCTTTAAGTACCCTTACCTAATCCTGGTCAACGCACTCATACCGGCGCTGCTCGCGGGCAACACCGTAATCCTCAAGCCTTCCCCTCAGACTCCCACGATAGTAGAGCAGGTTGCTAAGGTCTTCGCAGAGGCCGGGCTACCTGCCGGCGTCTTGCAGTATTTCCACTGTGGGTCGCCGCTGATGATGGAGTCCATGGTGAGGAACCCGAAGGTCTCTCTGATCTGCTTCACCGGATCGGTAGCAGGGGGGTTGGCTGTTCAAAAGGCGGCTGCTGACCGAATCGTCCACGTCGGCCTGGAGCTTGGCGGCAAAGATCCCGCGTACGTCCGTGGAGACGTAGACCTGGACTGGGCGGCTGCTGAAATAGTCGACGGGTCCATCTTTAACTCGGGACAGAGTTGCTGCGCCATCGAACGTGTTTACGTTGACGAGAAGATTTACGACCCCTTTATCGAGGCCATCCAGAAAGTCTTGAAGGACTATAAGGTCGGAGATCCCCTAGAGAAAGAGACTCAGATTGGACCGGTCATTTCAAAGCGATCCAAGGAGACCATCGAATCCCATATTCAGGATGCTCTGAGCAAAGGCGCAAAGGACTTGACACCAGAAAACCCAACCTTCTCGGACCTCCCGGCAAAGGGCAACTTTGTCAAGCCCACCCTCCTAGCTGATGTCAATCACAGCATGACAGTCATGACGGAGGAGACGTTCGGGCCGGTCATCTCCGTCATGAAAGTAAAGACCGACGAAGAGGCTGTGTCGCTTATGAACGATAGCGAGTTCGGACTTACGGCCAGCATATGGACCAAAGACGTAGACAAGGGCTACGAATTGGCGGAACAAGTCGAGGCGGGCACCGTCTTTGTCAACCGCGCAGACTACCCGAGTCCTGTAAGCTCTTTGTGCTTACCTATCTAACGTGACAATTGTCTCATCTTGCTGACATCATTTCTTCATAGGATCTCGCCTGGACCGGTTGGAAGAATTCCGGCAAGGGCGTCACTCTGAGTAGATACGGCTTTGACCAATTCGTGAAGCTCAAGAGCTACCATTTGAAAGACTATCCGAAATAGATGGAAATGCTAATCAATAATAGCTAGAGGCGGCGGTCTGGAATGGGCAGGCAATTAATTCCTAAGCCTCGGGTTACCTCGGGCTACCTCGAGAGCTGGACGAAGGATTGGGTAGAATCTATCCCTTTTCGGCAATACCTGTTCCTGCTTCATGCATCACATCCTCGGGACTGCGGTCTTATGCGAGCTGAAGATTGTGTTTCAGGTGTTTCGAAGCACTCTTGGGCCAATTCAACCAGCTAATAAAATCATCCATTACTCGGACCCTGGACCGAAACCCTGTCGTTGGCTATAACTGACACATTCCGGAGAGCTGCCAACGTTTAATTTGACTAACGATGCTATGTAACTATGATATTTCTATGTTAGCTGGCATAGACTGACTGGCTCTACGTGTACCTGAAAAAATGTGGTTTCTATTTTTGATATTGTCGTCATCTTTCTTTTATACCGAGCTCTTGCAATACGCTACACGCACATTCGTTGCTTTGTGATACCACTTCGCTTGCTCCGAGTCTTATTGCTTCGAGAGATTTCTCTTAGCTTATGTAGACTTGAATCCATCGCTCTCTTTTTATGACATCAAGAAATCCGATCCTGGCTCAGCTTGTCAGCCAACGGTCTTTAACATCACGCTCCTTTTCTCCTTCTTTCTTGTAATCCTCCTGCATTCAGGAGAGCTGCGGCATTCTGCTTCAGGCTGGTTCAGCCCTCGCCCCCCGCTACAGACGATCTTGTCAGACTTACAGCCACCGAACCAGCCAACCGTTTTTTCTTTCAATTCAGCTTCGCCAGTCTAAGAGAGGTTTGTAGGCCAGACCGATTCCCTCGTCGTCGTCATCTCCGGCTTGTCCCATCCATCCTTCGGCCAGGCTATTACCACTACGTATTACAGTGATTGATTACACCCTTTTCTAGCAAAGAAATTCGTTCCTTTCTCATAATTTAGCACTGGTCTTTTCCTTGCTTGTTTGCATGATTGTTGATCAATCATCGATCGACTCGAAGTACATCCATAATTAGGTTGCTTGCTTGGAATTGATTACTGTGCGTACTTGCAGATTGCATCCATCAATCACACTTCTATTTTGACTGCCGCTTCATACTTTACCTCCACCTCGTACCTGAATTTTCTTCAGGTTCGGAGATACGCCATTACAAGACACCACACACATTCCCGTCACTCCTTTTTTTTTTTTTTCCTCTTCCTAATTTTTAGTTCGCCGAGGCATTGGTTTTTGAGCTTGGGTTGCCTTTCTGCCTACAACGATTAACCATTTAATGAATTGACTTCCTTTGTGCAGCGGCGAAACCCCGATTCTTTGCGCTTGCGCTTCTCAGACAGGCGTCATCACTTCTAATTACATCAACGTTGTGACGGTCGCAACTTTCAGACTTTCAGACTTTGCATCGTTTCATCCCGTCTGGCCATCTCGTCCCAAGTCTTCTCCTCTCTACTTTACGTACCTAACACTTCACCACCAAGACAAGATGGCAGGCTGCACTGGTGGTTTCCGCGCCTTCACGGCCAGACTACAGAAGTTCATGGGCGTCAAGACCAAGCCAACTCCATCTGAGAAGGCACCGCTGCAGATTGTAAGTCTCGACTTTAACCCCGATCATCTCCATCTCCATTCCTCTCCCTCACCAACCGAATACATCGTCGATTTCCTATTCTGGATACCCAATCTACTTCAAACCCAACGCTTACTAATCACATCCCAACTCCTCGTTCTTTCGTCCGGTCATCGCTAACAAGCTTCACTTCTAATAGTCTGCGCCCTTCAACTTCAAGCACGAGACCGTCTCGTTGCCGGGTGTGTCGGAGGATGAGTAAGCCAACTCCCTCCTTTTTTTTGATTCTCGTATCGTGCCCAATTAGAAAGAGAAGAAACTTTCGGCGCATTTTTCGTGCCTCCCGCATCGCCGCATTCCTGCCGAGTATCCAACTGGGGCAACATTTGTTCTAACTGTAGTTCGCCAGGATCGCCGTCCTTAAGCATCAAGCGGCGTTGGCTACGCACCAGCACCGTTACAGCTACACCGACCCCCTTGCCATCGGCAACCCTCGCAAGGCCCCCTCCCCGCCCGTCTTGAAGGTAAGTTGGATATATATCCGGTTACATTTCAAATAATACGGTTTAATATTCGTATGATACTAACGCTGTTCGATAGGTGACCCCAAGTTCCCCCATCTCGCCCGCCGATAACCTCATCTAAGGCACGCGAACCATCACCCAGTGTTAGTGGCGTTGATGTAATCGGAACGGCGACTCTCCGATGCAGCTGTGGACACCTACTCCCTTGATAGACTACCCCATGTCTCGGCCCCGACCGCATACCGGTATACCCGCGGATCGTGCGCCTTAGCTTAGCTATGCTTCTCACTTCTTCCCCTCTTGCAGTAGACGAGGGGTCGAAAGTGCGAACTACCTACCAGCTAAGATGTACAGTGCGTGATGATGGTCTAGACTAGGCCCCGACATGATGCACGGTTTCCTCCTTTCTCCCTTCCTTAGGTTAGGTACAGATAATGGACGGCCCTCCTAATTAATTAATGAACATGACGGAAAAAATGGAACGGCATGGCATGGCATGGCACGGCGACGAAAAAGGACGAAAGTGTGAACGTGAAAAGGGGGTGTACGATGCCGGCGTGGTACATTAGACTTCCTTCCCCTTTTTTGATTTCCCGCCTTTGATTTTCTTCTTACCAGCAATCCGAGGCGTTCGGTTAGGTCAGGTTGATGGAGTTAATGAACATACGAAATGGTTGCATGAACGGTCTAAGGGGGGGTTCTTCACGGTGTGTAGCCACGGCGTTTTTCGGTTTCTATATGAAAGAGGGTTTTCCTCCGGCTATGCCGTATACGAATATATAAAATTTCGCAGAGGCATCATGATTTTTCGTGAATACTACGCTTTAATGAAACCGAACAAAGAACACTTTCTTATTGGTATAAGCATACGTAGGAGGTAGGTATGTAAAGACCTCGCCCTCTTGCAAGACCAACTCTTCGCAAGCCCAAGAAACTGATGCTTCCGTGACTTTGCGCCGGTATACAATCTTTCCTCCCTCCCCTTTCTTTTCATTTTCATTCCTTTCTTTTCCTTTCCTCCTTTTTCTTCTTGTCTTCTCTTCTCTTCCCCGTTTTCAAGGCAACCAGCCATCATACTGCGCCAGCCCCTCCCTCCTAACCCCCTCCATCTCGCCCTTGACATCCAGCAGGCGCACCTTGGCGCCCTTCTCCTCGCTCCACCGCGCCAGGAACTCCTTGATCTGCGCCTCGGTGGCCTCGTCGTCGCGCACCAGCAGCGCCAGGGCGTCGAACCCGCCCGCACCGGGGACCACGCCCTCATACACCCCCGGCACGTCCCGCGCCAGGGCGTCCAGCAGCGCCGTCTGGCTCTCGGGCTCGATGGGCACGGCGCTCGCAGCGCCCATATCCCGGACCAGTGCGCGGATGCTCGCCACGGCGTCTCTGATGCCGGCCGTGTCGCCCGCGCTCAGGATATCCCCCAGCGCGGCGTTCCGCCGCTGCAGCTGGTCCCAGAGCGACTTGGCGCCGGCGGGGTCGGTGTCGTCGCGCCACCTGAGCACCTTCTTGACCATGCCGACGGTCTGGCTGCCGCAGTCGACGTCGCACATGCGCAGCGCGACGCCGCGCGGCATGCGCACGCCCTCCTTGACGACGCGCGCGTCCCACTGGTCGCTTGCGTCGATGCAGGCTGCCAGCGCGGGCGCGAAGCCCGGCGCCCCGATTTCCGGCACGTCGCGCAGTACTGCCGGCGAGAAGCGGTTGTAGATGCACGTGCCGAAGACCGCGGCCGCTACGTCGAAGCCTGAGCCCACCTTGCCCTGGGCTGCGCAGTGAGCGGCTTGCGCTAGGTTGTGCAGGGTGCGTCGGCCCTGCTCGGAGTTCAGGTCGAAGGCCGAGGGTGGCAGATAGTGGGTTAGTAGAGCGGCGGTCAGGGCTGTGACGAGGGCTGCGGACGAGCCTAGGCCGGTCTTGTGGGCGTCCTTGAGCTTGGTGGGGAACTTGGCGAAGCGGGCAGGAGAAGATGAGGAGGTGGAAGTGTGTGGCTGTGAGTAGTAGTCGTTGTCGGCGAGAATGGTCAGCTGCACGGGGTCGAAGGTGTAGGACGGCTTGAGGTGCGCCGCCGTGGTGATGTATGTCAGGGCGTAGGCTAGCGTGACCTCGACGAAGGGATTGGGGTTGATATTGGAGCCGCTGTTCATGTCATGATGAGTATGTGATATAAAATATATAGATATTCTCATGATGTGTCATAATAAATGAGAGAAGACAGTGTAGATGGCAGATGAGAGTGAGTACGATTCAGGAGGGGGCTGTCATGTAAATGCTACTAGACACCAGCAACATAAATGAGACCCGACGGCGACTAGGCATGGGCTGACAAGGACTGCAGCTATAAATGAAATAGAGACAGAGAGAGATCGGACTTACACATGCAACTGCGTCAGTTTAATGCCGCCATCTTCAGGAGCGAGATGATATCCGTAACGCCACTGAGCCTCGAGGAACTGGGGACTCTCGACGATGATCTCGCTCAGCTGGACGCCCTTAATGGTGCGGATCTCCTGGGCGACGACATTGATGCGGGCGCTCAGGCCGAAGACGAGCGCCGTGTACTGTCGGTCAAGGACAAGGTAGCCGCCGGCGAGTAGCACCTTGCCCGGAGCGGAGACGGCCGTAGGCGTGCTCGGCATTCTACTACTATAGTACTACCCCACGTCTCTTTTTAATTCTCTCTGTGTGTGTGTGGGAGTTGATGAGGATAGGTAGACTGGTAGGTCAATTGGAGACGAACGATGATCGACAGGGGGGGACCGGTTCAAGCAGGTGACCCTTTTTTAATATATAATGAATACTGGATAATTCAACTCGAACTTGCAATAAACGAATGAAGACTAACAAGTCAACCGCGGGAAATGGATTTCCTGCCGCCACACGGGGAGCGGTTGTAAGTTAAATTGGAAGAAGACGAGAGTCGATGGTGATGGAGTGGCCTAACCTATTAAGTGTAGGTACTTTCTGCGGGGAATTTCGATTTTTGACCTAACGTGGTCCCCTAAACCGACTCAGGTACAATAACGTCGTAGTGATGTACATCGTCATAGTTCGTTGTCAGACTCTGCGATCGGGAGTGGAGTAAAATACGCCGCAATGGAATCCGGAAGGACTCACATGTACGTGTCCGCTTCGTATTCCGCCGAGTTAGGTAAACTTGGAGAGGACAAAGGTCAATATTTTGAATGATGACAAGATCATCTCATTGTCTCTTAGGTTGTCCTATACTTCGCGGCTGTTCGTGTCTAGAGTTTTAAGCTTAACTAAGAAGTCTATTGAGAACTGACCAATCATATCAGACGTGGGTAAGGGGTAATTGAAGTGTCGGCTCATTGGGCAATAGTAACTTCTTGGGTATATACACAACAGATCAAGTCTAAGCTTCCGCAGATGGCTTCAGAACAATATTGTCTATGAGGCGAACTGCTGGTCCGTCACTGTGTCCCAAGTCTTCTCCTGGCTGAGGCGACTCAACTGGCAACATCTTAACTGCACCGCTTAGTATACCGCCTCGCTTTGGGTCCACCTCAGTTAGCTCTTCCATCGACAGAGGATCCGCGAGCGAGATATAGTCCACGTCGAATCGTACCCTCTTCTCAGGGGCTAAGGCTAACTGCTCCTTTTGAATTCTGCTAGTTACTCGATGAGCTACTTCTAGAATTGAATCTCGATCGAGGACACCGTCCAAATACTGGGACTCGGCAGCTCTGAGTGCCTGGTTTAATACTGTGGCAACTTTACGGCGCCTCTCGCCTAGGTAGACATTCCTCGAGCTTAGAGCAAGACCGTCGGACTCTCGAATAGTATGGCCAACCACGACTTCGGTTGGTAACATGAAGTCTCTGACCATCTTCCGGATCACCACGGTCTGCTGGACATCCTTCTGGCCAAAGTACACCTTTTCAGGTTGTACGATGTTGAACAGCTTCATGCAGACGGTGGCCACGCCCCTGAAAAAGGTTGGTCGGGTGCCACCCTCTAGCAGCTCGCTGATGGGCGTAAGTACGACGAAGCTGCCCTTCGAATCGACTTCCTGCCCCGGGAATCCTGAGGGATACATCTCGGGCGTTGTCGGCGCAAAAACGGCACTGATGCGGCCAAGATTCCCTCCGTCGTCTGCTAACTCGCGATCTAGCTCGGACAATATCTTACAATCCGACTCCCAGGTTGCGGGGTAAGAGGCCAGGTCTTCCTTGATTCCGAACTGGGCCGGGTTCACATATACGCTGACGACGACGTGGTGAGCTTCGCGGGCTGCAGTACGTATAAGAGAAAGGTGACCTTCGTGCAGAGCTCCCATGGTGGGTACTAGTCCAACAATCCTGTGATCGAGGTACTGAGGCTTTCTCCATTTTCTGACCGCATCGACCGTGCGCATAATTCGAATCGGAGAGGACGGAATGGTTTCATGAGCTTGACGTTGAGCCGAAGCTATAGTTCTGATGAAGGGTCGGTTGGGAACACGCGAGCCTGCGAGGCCGCGCATTGAGAGAGCTAACATGGTCGCAAAGAGATTCTGGATAATGAAAATCGTAGAGAATTTTACGGAGGACGTGATGAGGCAATTACTGAGACATCACGAGCCATTTCGGTGGGCCGGTGAGAGAAATGAAGCAAATGAAGAGGAAATCGTGATGGTTTCTGCTGCGGACATCTGAGGCCGGAGTTGTTGGTTTGAAGAAGCTCTAAAATACAATAAGCAGAACGATAAGCTCGGAATAGCGATAAGATGCCCCACTGATTACGCTCATTCAGCATGGATCAATAGCTTACTATCGGTTTAAGGTTAACCTACCTGGTACGATGAATACAATATGCCGTACCTCGACGTTTAAAGCTGCCCCTAATTCCTATTTCTTATTCGGTGTAAGTCGTCTCAAATCAAAGGATTACCTATCATGTAGTTGATCTACAGGTCGCAAATGTGAACGCCAAGTAGTGTTTCGGCGGTATACTCTGAAACTATAGTTTCTTATACTTGATATGACGTTATCGGGGATTCTCATCTGCGGGGCGCGGCTAGTAAGCGTCTACCAACCGTCTACCGTCGTATCGGGTAACTGTCATCGTGTCCCTGTGACGAGCCGCGACAGGACCCTGCATGAACGGCGTCTCTTGCTCCGACTCGACTTCAATATTTCTTAATATCTCATGCCATTGTCTATCTAGGTAAATCCTCCCTTTTCCCCATGACCAATTCTTGACCTAGGTCTTCAGAGCTGCTGTAGCTCGCCGAATCGATGACGGGCTCGCTTGGTGCAAGCTTGCTACTGGCGAGCTTGTGCTCAACCTTTGTATTGGGATCGGGTCCTCAACCACCATATGGCCAAGAACAGATTCCATTGAACGACTTCGAATATCAAGAAGCTTGTCCCGACTATACCCAGTACTCGGCATATCCGCATCGTCCTCTTAGCGACGGCCCTCTTGCTTTACCCTTCCAGAGACCCGACCCACGATGTCGCACTTTTCACTCTGACGCCATAGAGCAAGTTATAAAGGATGTAACTTCTCGTATGAAAGATCCCGATCTTGCGCGCCTCTTCGAGAATGCCTTCCCTGTTAGTCCGACTTACACTCCTTCTCTGTCGTACATATACGACTAACCGAGACAATGTATGCAGTCCACCACGGACACCACCGTCAAGTTCCACACTACCGGATCCACGAACAAAAAGAAGACGAAAACAAGTCCCTACGATGAGGGAAAATGGGAAGGGCCACACTCTTTTATCATCACAGGAGATATCATTGCGGAATGGCTTAGGGACTCGACTAACCAACTGTCTCCCTACCAACCCTTAGCGAAGAAGGATCCGGCCATATACAACTTGATTCTAGGTGCCATCAACACCCAGGCCGAATATGTCATTGAATCCCCGTATTGCAATGCCTTCCAACCACCGCCTATCAGTGGCCTGCCCGTATCCCATAACGGCCAGGATGACGCCGTCCACCCTGTCTACGAGCCGTCCTTCGTCTTCGAGTGTAAATATGAGTTGGACTCTCTTGCGCATTTCCTCGCGCTAGCGAACGATTTCAACGACCATACGGGATCCAAGGAATTCATGACGCCTCGTTGGTACTTGGCACTGGAGACCCTGCTGAACGTGCTTGAGCAACAGTCAATGTCGACTTTTGATCCAGAGACAGGCCGCTATCGCCGCAATGATTATACTTTCAATCGCAATACGAATACGGGCACGGAGACGCTTAGTCTGAGAGGTGTGGGGAATCCCTTGAACAACGGTACTGGTCTTGTGCGATCTGCTTTCAGACCAAGTGATGATGCTACTATCTTGGGATTCTTCATTCCAGCAAACGCAATGATGGCCGTAGAGCTGAAAAGAACTGCTCAAATTCTCAAGGACGCTGGTAAGAACGTCTTAGCTCAGACTGTCGAGACCTGGAGCCAAACCATCACAAACGGTATCTGGGAGCACGGCGTTGTTCGCCATAACATCTTTGGTAACGTCTTCGCATATGAAGTTGACGGATACGGATCGTCCATCTTAATGGATGACGCAAACTATCCTTCTCTCCTGGCTCTACCACTCATGGGATTCCTAGCACCGGACGATAAGACTTATCAGAACACACGACGTATGCTGCTTGGGAAGTCGTCAAATCCTTACTACCTCACCGGGAGAGAGTTCCAAGGTATCGGTGGCCCGCATATCGGCCTCTCAAATGCCTGGCCTATGAGTCTTCTCGTCCAGGCCCAGACGTCTGACGACGATGAAGAAATCACCGGATGTCTTAAGTTGGTTCTGAAAGCCAGCAAGCTTGGCCTGGTTCACGAAAGTGTTGATGTCAACCTGATTCATTCTTACACAAGTAAGTCCCTGCGTCTCATATCCTTGGAGTAGCATGCTAATTACGTTACTTAGGAAGCTGGTTTGCCTGTAGGTTTTGAAAATGGACCTCCCCAACTCCCAAAACTTGACAATTCACTAATTATATATTAGGGGCGAACGGCGTCTTCGCAGAAACGATCCTCGATATAGCGAAGAGGAAACCGCATTTGATTTTCAATGAACCCGCAACGCCTTATGAAATATGATTTATCTACAAATAGAGGGGGGAGGGTAACGAGGCGAGCCGCAAGTGCAGCGCCGCGGGATGCTTATGTCGCGTTGGTCCTGTTCATAAGGGATCGTATTCATGCGAGACATCTTACCTACCACCCCGACATAGCATAGTCTATCTTTGTATATATTACCATATGGGGAAAGCGCAATGATATTGAATTCATATCTGCGTGAACGTATCTCATTGACTGAACCCAGTTAAGCTGCAGAATATAGGTGAGCGGTGAGAGGTGAGAGGTGAGATCGGGTGGACGGGGCAATGCGACAGGATATGGCAACAGCAGTTACATGGCGATACAAGTGAAATAGTTGGGAAAGCAATTCGCTATCAAAATTTGGGTATCTAATTCTAGCCTACTAGCAATCCGCCTTTCCCCAACACCGTAACACAACATGACAATCATCCCAACCAGACCAAACCCCTACCAACCCCAAGTCCGCGACGACGCGGTGAACACGGGCGGTTTCCACTGGATGCGCTCGGGGGCGATGTAGCGCTTCTTCTTGAGCCGAGCCTTCTCGCGCTGCTTGATGAGGGCGTCGGGGATGACGAGCTTGTGCTCGCCCTTGTGGTAAACCTGCATCTTGAGGGCCTGCAGGGTGTGCTCGACGTCCTGGGTGGTCATGGCCAGCGCGGTGGAGATCTGCTCGATGCTCGACTTCTCGTCGCGCTCGTTGCACTCCAGCAGCAGCTCCAGTATGTTTTCCGACCAGTACTGCCGGTAGCTCAGCAGACCCAGATCGGATAGCGGTTTTTCGGGGGATCCGAGCTTGCCCTCGATCTTGGAGAGCTCGTACGAGAACTGGATCAGCAGTCTACCGAAGCCTTTTCGCTGGTATTGGGGGAGGGTGAGGATACAGGCGACGTTGTAGCCGTCGGCGCTCTCTTTTTCCTTGGAGAAGTAGCCTACGAGGTGGTGGCCTTTCTCGCTCTTCTGTGTCATAACGTAGAACAGGAAGGGGTCCACGTCGTAGTAGAGGGTCTTATGGTCGAGGAACATTTTAGATAGTAGGCACAGATTCCGACACCAAGTCCGTTGCCTTCGGCCGTCAATCTCGAAGAACGAGACGTAGTCGTCCCGATATATCTCGTTTCCGGGCGGATGTTGGAGAGTGCATTTGGCCCGATGTCTACAGAAGGATTTCTTGTCGCCGTAGTAGCTCAGACAGAACTCGCATATGAATATGACGTCTTCCTGGGTAAAAGCCTCTGGGTAGGGCGAAAAGTACCACGGGAAAAGATCCCACTGTCCGAACTGCACCGTCGAGATATTTCGTATTCGAGCGAGCTCGGTGGGATTTTGGGTCATGGAACCACCTGTCCGTAGCTTCTCGATCTCGGCTTCTCTGCTGAATCCATCCTCCCTTTTTACTTCTGGTGCTTGATCATCATCGTCTATGTCCATTTCATCTCCGTTGGCAGCAGGCGTCTCTCCGGTTTTAGGTTCGAGGTCTCGAGGCGTCGACGGTGCTTTCGATTGGGGCTGGCTGTCGATCGAGTCTGTCCACGGATGGGGTGTAACGGCCTCGGATGCGACCGACTGCTCCCTCTTCCCGGGACGCTTCTGCGCCTTGTTCCCGACGAGCTTCCTCTTGGGCGCTGTGGAATTTTTGCCCTTCCCATCTTTCGGCTTGTCCTTGTCGGGATTGGGCCACTCGACATCATGGTCGAAATCTATTCGCCTCACAGGGACCCACTCGTCAAGTCGCTTGTTGAAGTTATCGAAGTTGCAGTAAAATTGGCGGCCGCTCTTGGCATCCCTGATGCTGAGGATTTCGGCGCGACGAGCTTGGCCGTCTTTCTCGACCATGACGATGCAGCCAACGCGTATGGTGTCAGCGGTGGCTCTGCCTTTTTGTCGGGGTCCCTCGGGACCCACGGCAGCCTCGCTATTTAGCGCGCTAGGACTCATGATGGAATCTGATGGTAGTGATAGCAGTTCCGATGAAATGATGGTAAAGTTGATGAGAAGAAGAATGAGAGTAATCGACTTGGAGGGGCAAATCAATAAAGTTGGATAAGGCTGATAGATTATCGGCGATCGGCACTTAAATTCTCAAGCCTTGCAGTAGCTGCGGCTGTCAACCAATCATATCTCGCAGACAGGCAAGGATGATGCATCGTAGGAATTCCAATGGTCACAGTGTAGAATTCATTATATGCTGCTCTGTACTTCATGACAATCGTAGATTTACTAGCAGATTGCTAATTGCCATCTAACAGTTAATTTCTTCTCTTGAGCGAGACCTCGAACGCCATGCCCTGCAATTATGTAGTAGAAAGTGCTTAACTAGGTACCCCTATCCTGACTCCTATTGAACAAACCCGTGAAGTAAATGATAGCTCATACTTGTTTTTCAGGAACATTTTCTGAGGGATATGAATGTATCTGCAAATCAATTGTTAGACGGTCTCCGATCATCTGTGTTAACAGGACTTGTGACAAACCTGCTCTGCAAAAGATATCCATTCCTCCATGCCTCTTAAGTACGGATCTTCGCTAGAATTGGCTAGAGATTCATGGCCCCAGATCATGAATTCATCAAATATTGCCTTTCCTTGCATTGCACCTATTTCAAGTTGATCGTCTGACTCTTCAAGCAGCTCGACGTCGTCGACCATCTCGTCTGTTGATTTCTCAGGTTTCTTCGGCTCTGATTTCTCAACCACAGAGCCATAATATCCTTGAGGTAAATCCACAGCTTTACCGTAGAGTTTCCTCCCTCTCAAATATGCCGTCTTTGTTTTGTCTACATAAACGTGGTTAGAACTAATGCTAATCTGGCCTAAGAGTCCATAGCATCGACATACCTTGATCCTCGGAAGGGCTCCAGTACGCATCGGTTGGATTGACGTTGCCATCATGATTTATGCGGCATGGCAGCAAATGTACTTGAGCTTTCTTCTGAGTGGAATCTTGAGATTCAACAGTTAAAATGGGATGTGACATCTTGCCCGCTCGATCAGGTATGAATCAATATGTGAGTATGACTTTGTAGTGCTTGTAGATGTGAGAGACGCGCATGATTAATAAGTCAATTAGAAGAGAACGCGTGCATCGTTCATCAATGCGTAATTAAACACCTCGATACTTGCATATAAGACTAGTCGCCAATATGAGTTTAAGCAGCTTTTCAGTTAGAGTTACATAAGGTGTCTTCGTCCGCCCCACCATTTGAGCTCTGTCCAAATTGAAGAAAGACCTCAATTTAACAACTCCATCGCATTATTAATTTGCCTGAGGCAATCACTTTTGGTCAATAGCCTCACTTCACTTTACGATTGCCCTGATCAAATTAGTTCCTCTAGGTTGTTCTAATTGATGATACAGACCCCTATGAACTTCGAACTGTCATAGATAAGGCAGTTCGATATCAATGATTCGGGCCAAGCGGAAAAGACTGAGACAATTCGATCACCTTTCTATTACATCTCTTCCGTCAGGATAGTCTTGATGTCATTGACAATCACGCCAGGCACCTGCAGGGCTATCCCTTTCTCTTACCACATCTCTTCTCACTCCGGCATCCGATGACGAGCTATCAATGGCTTGCGTATGATCGCGGCAAGACAGCGATATCGCTAAAATCCTGCATTATTCCCCGCCACGGTAGCATTCCCCCTTTGTTAGTGGGTGCCGCTTGTCACTATGCATTCATTGTTGGACGAGGTCCCTGAATTTACGAAAATTACTGCCGCGCTATCCCAACCCTGTCTTCGTTTCTGCATCTCTGTTGCATCTCATGCAGCTATTTCGTCCAAATTTGTCTGGAAAACCCAATGAGGTCTACCCATCGAAATCCATGACACTTCCACATGGCTCAAGGGAGTAATGGGATGCCACTACTCAAGCTTGAGAAATGACACCGATTTCTTAGAAGCACTTCGTCCTCTTCACTTGATCTTATCACCCAATCTAGATCAATATCGATTGAGGCTGAAAAATGTCAGGCAATGTCCATCTGTTATTGGATGCGCTTTAAGCGTCTCACATCCGGTTCTTCCGCCGTCGTAGGCTAGCCCCTCTTTCCCTAAGATCTATCATGTTATAGATATGAAGATAGTCTAAGAACTTGAAGATTTTAGTCTACATCCGTTGGAACGACCATCCTGCTATCATGCATGTCTGCGAAGCGGTCCATGTACACATGCCGAAACAATATGAGGGGCCGGTCCCTGTTCCCTCCCTCCCTGACCCGTCTTGATATCCCTGTCTAAGCCCGAGCAACAAGTTGGCCTTCTCTATCTAATGATCTTTTCGATTCCGGCAGTGGAATCCTATACAAATGCAGAATAAGTCATGGATCGATGCACTAGTGTGTAACGGTCATTCAACCGTACCCGGATCAGCAATCCGGGACGCATGGCGGTGACAGCTTTGAAACTCTCGCTTTTAGAGCCAATGTTTCTCAGCGTCACCCTACTGACGCCGTAATATATTTTTCCTTTTTTTCCTTTTCTCCTCTCTAGCGTTACGCATGTAATATCCTTACCTAGGACGTAGCCGTTATGCCAGCCACTTATTTTGGATTACTCATATAGAACTAACTGGCCGCACTGGGAAATATTGGAAGTAGTACTGGCAGATTTCTTTGTTACTATCGAGTTCGTATCTGAACCCCTAATTAGTCCAGAACGTCACACCGGAAAACTTATCAGTTTCTTGTCACGCCTTGTACTCGAATAACCACATCTACAGACAATGGCTCCGTCAATACCGTCAATCATCGCTCGGCCGCTCACTCGCGGGGCCGACGTTGTTCGCGGGACATTGGGAAGCTTGACTTGGGGTCCCGCCTTGGCGATAGCCAAGCCGGCCGTACTCTCAGTCTTCTCCAAGATCGTGGTTGGCACCCTATTATTAGTTGACGAGCCCGCTGGGACGAGACTAGTGTATGGGCAAAAACTCGCTTCGAAAGGCTCTGAGCCTACTAATGGGGAATATGTAGTCAGGAAAGCTGATGTTATACCGCGGGTTGAAGTCAGAGTTAAAGACGACGCCTTCTGGATGCGATTGTTGCTTTTCGCCGACATGGGATTTGCGGAATCGTACATGCTTGGCGAATTCGAATGTGCCGACCTAACGGCCTTCTTTCAGGTGTGTCAGTCGCTCTCTATTTAATGCGCAGTGACTTATGGAACGAACCATGCATAGCTCTTCATCGCAAACCGGGATCAGATGAGCAATGGGACCACATTAGTCTCTTCGATATCTGGCGCAATCTCAACCATTGCGCGGAATACAAATACGCTGTCAAATGCGCTTCTGAACATCTCAGCTCATTATGACATTAGCAATGACATGTTCGCAGCATTCCTCTCCGATGATATGACTTATTCATGCCCGATCTGGCAACCCCGAGCGTCTCACGATGAGAAGGAAGAAACGCTCGAAGAGGCGCAGATGACTAAGCTCGATCGTTTCATCAATGGGGCGAGGATAAAGCCCACTGATCACGTCCTTGAGATAGGAACTGGCTGGGGATCATTCGCTATCGAAGCAGTCAGAAAGACAGGATGCCGAGTAACGAGTCTCACGCTATCTAAGGAGCAGAAGGCACTTACAGACCAACGAATAGCCGAGGCAGGATTTTCGGGCCGGATAGATGTCCAGCTATTAGACTACCGCAACTTGCCGGATACGGTCGTCTTTGATAAAATCGTCTCTATAGAGATGCTAGAGGCAGTGGGAGAGGAATTCCTAGGTACTTACTTTGCGTGCATCGATCGGGTGCTAAAGAAGAAGGGCGGCATCGCAATGTTTCAATGTATCACGATGCCTGAGGGGAGACACGAAGCTTATTCCAAATCTGAAGAGTGAGTTCTTTACATTCGGCCTTGGATATAAAAACGCAATGCTAATAAGAACTCTCACTTCTAGCTTCATAAACAAGCACATCTTCCCTGGCGGCTATCTGCCCTCTATCACGCAGCTGCTTAACCACATCTCAAAGGAGTCCAGGGGCACATTGATCTTGGAAAGGGCCGAGAACATCGGGGGCCATTACGCTAAGACGTTGCGGCTGTGGAAGGAGAAATTCATGCTGAATTTTGACTCCAAGATCCGACCGGCGCTGGAGGCGGAACATCCGCGTATGACTCAGCAAGAGATCGATGTGTTTAGGCGGAAGTGGGAAGTATGTATATCGCTGACCCTGCTTTCTTATTTCTTGTGTGTCATGAGTGTCTGAGACTAATGAATATCTGCTTGTAGTATTATTTCACGTACTGTGAAGCTGGATTCGTGACGAAGACGCTGGGCGATGTGATGATCACGGTAGGAAGGGAAGGCGCTATGGAGTTAATGGAAGATATTCCGGTTTAACAGCTAGATCGTGTTGAAACGGGGGAAAGGGGGGGGCCTTTCTCGTCAGTGGCTTAGTATGTCTTTCTCACGATTGCATGGCGTGGTGCGTGTTTGGATTAGACAAGCGACTACCGTAGAATTCTACCTTCTGGTTCTACCTTCTGGACAGCTCAGGGATATACCTTTCCGAAGTTCTAATGCAGATTTCACTTTACTTGGTATAGAAAAATAATGACAGAACGTGAACCCGCAGGGTGGCTGCTAACCTACAACGTCTTGTACAGTAGTACCACCAGAACACTGGGTGGGAGATGAAATTTCTAGACATCCCATATCTTCTAGACTTTAAACCCTGCTGGAATGGGGACGTCGAAGTTCTTGCTAGAGATATCGGATATCGACGTGTAGATTTCATTTAGTGCGTGACCTAGGGGTCGGATAATCCTTACGAAGAGTCAGGCGCCTACGTATCTTGAAAAGGGGGAGAGAAATAGGGGGAAATAAATGGGAGAGGGAGTGGGAGCGAGTCTTTTCTTTAATAAGGGGGAAATGACCATGGATTGCTTTATTCAATGATAATAAAATAATAGGAACCCGATTGATAGTAAAATAAAAAGGGTGAATGGAAAAAAAGGGGTGCAAAAAGGAGGCAAAAAGCTCGGCCAACACGCAGGGACGGGGCCCACGACCCAATTCGAACCTGGGGACCTACGAAAAACCCCGATCACTTGATAAGGATTTTTGCTGACCTCTTACTCCGACCAACTGAGCTATCGACCCCAAGGTCAGCTATGGGCCTGGCGAGAAACGGCTGGTAGGATAGATTGTTGTTATGGTATATATGTTTTACTTTGGTAGGAGACGGTGGGACGTGACTGCCTAACGCGTTACTGGTACTTGGGTACCTGACGGTAGCCGACAGAGTCACGTTACGGGGCAACGGTATTCGGATCGTAGGGAGGGCATTTCTCGTCTGATTCCTCTCCTCCATATTAGTGCTTCTTCTTTTTCTTCTTCCCCTTCGACTTAGCTACTCCCCCTTCCCCCTTTTTCTGACCACCACCACTACCACTACTTATACCCGCCGTCTCGCTCGCCGTCGTCTTCTCCGTAGGTAAGCCATGTCTACTCGCATGCTGGACATCGAAATCCGACTTCTTCCGCCGGAACAATAACATAGCAACCCTCGCGTCCTCGATACTCGAGTGATGCCCCGTCTGGATCTCAGCCCCCAACACCTCCCTGGCCAGGACCCTTAGCGCCGGCTTGGGACCATGTCCGTACTGCCGGTAGCCGGCAAACCGCGCCGTGTCCCTGATCTGGGACGAGGGATGGCCGAGCTGCAGCGCGGCAAGGTCATGGCGGATGTCGTGGCCGACAACAATCCTGTTCTTCAGGAGGTCCGCGACGGCGGCCTGCACCTCGTCGAAGTCGCGCGCGGAGGCCAGAGTCCGGGCCGTGATGCCCGTGATGTGCGTCCGCCAGTCCGTAACGCGCTCCCGCGGGCGCACGAACGAGTCGTACACCTGGCGCCCGTGGAAGTCGACCACGCTGACCCGCGCTAGCACCGACTCGCGCCCCTCGGGCCCTACGCCCACCATCTCGCAGTCCAGCGCTACGTACTTGCCGACGTCGACCCCGGGAGCTAGACCTTCGTTGACGCGCGGGCGTTCGCCTGCTGCTAGCGAGGCGTTGTTTTTGACGCCTAGGTTGTAGGCTTCTGCTAGGTCTTCTGCTGAGATGTCGTTGTCTTCGGCCCAGAGAGCTAGGGATGGCGTGATGGTTGCCGGTGTGCCCTTTGCGATGGCAGAGGACTGTGTGACGCCCATTTGTTGCTTTGCTGTAGGTTTAGGGCCGGACTTATGGGATGTCTTATTAGATGGGTTTGACGCTGATTTCCGCTCCTGCTTCTGTCTGGAGGAGGTTTGCAGCTTCTGGCGTTTTGGTTGAGAATGTGATAGTGGACCGTCGCCTGCTTTTCTCTTGGGTACGGGTTTTGGCGCCGAGGAAGAAGCTGTGGTTGATTCGGCCTTGATCTTTGCTTGCAGCTTCTTCCAGTTGGATGATAAGTCTTGCGCCATTTCTCCAAAGATCACTGTGCTGTTGCATTCATGGTATGAATGAACGAGTAACCAGCTTGCCTCAGTGACACTTGGATGATTATAGGGTCTTAGTGTAGCCTGGGACTCAGCGTACGGGAGACTGAAGACAGGATAGCCTCACAATATAAAAGAACAGAAACAGCTCGTTTCTGTGCGGATTATATTTATATTTATTTCACCCCTTTTCATGAAGATGAGATGGAGTCTTGAGTGTATGAAGTGTTGCGGTTGCTGGTGAGTTTCAATTTTCAGCTATTCTCATTAAATCGTTGTATTCATTTATGCCAGACATATTCTCTTATCGCATATACCCACTCAACTAAGTAAACGGCCTTCTTATTTTGGCATCTGCAACCACTTAAAGGGATGCCATTTGATTGGTTGACCCTGTGGATCCAGACGCCAAAAGTCGCGTCCTCGAAATTCAACACGCGACGCGCCTTTGCCCCTTCTGCCCCTCCACTCAACTCCTTAATTTTCTGATAGATCGCAACAATTCTATAGTCTCTTAATATCACGACTTACACTTACCGCTAGTATTGTTGTGACTCCTGATTAACAATGGCCCCTTCAAGTGACGCAGGCTTGCTCATGTCCGATGCTCCTTCGAGGGCTGCGGCAACCCCTAAATCGAGACAGTTCAACAGAGGTTCATCAGCCCGGCCGCGAGGTCCTCCATCCGAAAGTCTAGCAGCTCCTAGCGATGACGAGGCCGATGGCTTCGCAGATGACCAGATCCCCAGTCGCACGAGGCGGCGAGATGCTGCTAGCATTCCTCGAGTTGAAGATAGGATCGGTATCACCGTCCAGGAACATTTTGAGAACTTCATTGAAGAGTATGTCTTGCTCTACTCCTTCTCCCAAGTATGCGACGCAATTGACCAGGTGCCTATAGATTTATAGACGATCCTGTCTCCTCCGGTGCGCCGACGTCGAGTGCTGTTACCACAGACAAATTCTACGTCGCCCAGATCCATGGCATGCGTATTTACCAACTATCGACATTCTATGTCAACTATAATCACGTCTCCAGTTACCAGAATGGTGGTCTAGCCAACGCCATTAACACCCAATACTACCGATTCCTTCCCTTCCTCACCAACGCCCTACACAACATGATCGCCAAGTATGAACCCCAATACTTCCGCGAACATCGACAGGCCACTACTTCGAGCAACCAGACAACGTCTGGCGCAAGCAATATTGGCTCGGCAAGCCAATCAGAACTCCAGGGCAGCAAGACAGCAAACCAGCAGACAGACAAGCTGTTCTCCATTGCTTTCTACAATCTTCCTCTCGTCTCTCGAGTTCGTAGCTTACGAGCCAAGAACATTGGCCAGCTGCTCTCCATATCCGGAACCGTCACACGTACCTCTGAAGTGCGACCAGAACTCTCACTAGGAACCTTCCTCTGTGAGAACTGTCGCTCAGTCATTCCCAACGTCGAACAGACATTCCGCTATACAGAGCCTACACAATGTCCCAATGCCGAGTGTGGAAACCGCTTAGCATGGCAACTAGATATTCGGCAAAGCACGTTCGTCGACTGGCAGAAGGTTCGAATTCAGGAGAATAGTTCGGAAATTCCTACTGGTAGCATGCCGCGGACGATGGACGTCATTCTACGAGGCGAGATGGTAGAACGTGCCAAGGCAGGCGAGAAGTGTATTTTCACCGGTGCATTAATCGTCGTGCCTGACGTGAGTCAACTGGGTCTTCCAGGAGTCCGACCCATGGCCATCCGAGACGACAGGAATGCGCCCCGCAACAACGACGTTGGTGGTAGCGGAGTCTCGGGTTTAAAGTCGCTGGGTGTTCGGGATCTGACCTACCGACTGGCTTTCCTTGCTAATATGGTCACGCCTGATACGTCTACCCCTGGCCAGACTGCTTCGCGCCAGGTCCACGATATCATTAACTCGCTCACACACACTACCGACACTGCTGAAACAGTAGAGGAAGCTCAAACCGCCGTGTTGAATTCCATGACACCGGGCGAAATCGACGAGCTCCGTGACATGGTTCATAGCGACCATATCTACCACCGTCTCGTCCAGTCCCTTGCACCTACGGTGTACGGTCACGAAATTGTTAAGAAGGGGCTGCTTTTACAGTTGATGTCTGGTGTTCACAAGACTACGGCCGAAGGTATGGCCCTTCGAGGTGACATCAACATCTGCATTGTTGGTGACCCATCTACATCGAAATCTCAGTTCTTGAAGTATGTCTGCTCTTTCGCACCGCGTGCAGTGTATACTTCCGGCAAGGCCTCCTCAGCTGCTGGTCTCACGGCTGCAGTCGTCAAGGATGAGGAGACGGGTGACTTCACCATTGAAGCCGGTGCCCTCATGTTGGCTGATAATGGTATCTGCTGCATTGACGAGTTCGACAAGATGGATATTGCCGACCAAGTCGCAATCCACGAGGCTATGGAGCAGCAGACCATCTCCATCGCCAAAGCTGGTATCCAGGCTACCCTCAATGCTCGGACTTCTATCCTCGCTGCGGCTAACCCGGTGGGTGGACGGTACAACCGCAAGACGACACTGCGGGCCAACATTAACATGTCGGCGCCTATCATGTCTCGTTTCGATCTCTTCTTCGTCATTCTTGACGAGTGCAACGAGTCTGTGGACCGCCACCTAGCGGAGCACATCGTCGGTATTCACGCGCTACGTGACAGTGCCATTGAGCCCGAGTTCAGCACTGAATGCCTCCAGCGGTATATCCGGTTCGCGCGAACCTTTAGACCCGAGTTTACTCCCGAGACCAAAGAGCGCCTGGTCGAGAAGTACAAGGAGCTACGCGCGGACGACGCCCAGGGCGGTATCGGCAAGAACAGCTACCGAATCACAGTCAGACAGTTGGAAAGTTTGATCCGGCTGTCGGAGGCTATTGCCAAAGCAAACTGTATCGAGGAGATCACGCCCGACTTTGTCGACGAGGCATTCAACCTCTTACGCCAGAGCATCATCTCCGTCGAGCACGACGATGTCGAAATGGACGACGATGATGATGAGACCCCCGAGGACTCAGCAGCGCTCATCGCCGCCGCAGACCGAGCATCGGGAGCCCAGCAAGACGAGGACGAGGACGAGGAAGGCGACTCGCCGATGGGCGACGGCGAAGACGCGGGCGCCGCAGACAGACAGAGCACCAGGGAGCCCAGCAGCGTGGCGGCGCCGGCGAAGAAGAAGACGGCTATCACGTACGACAAGTACATCGCCATCGTCAACCAGATGGTGTCGCGCGTCAGCGAGGACGAGGCGGAGGGCGCGGCGGAGGGCGTCGACGGCGACGACCTCGTCCAGTGGTACCTGGAGCAGATGGAGGACGAGCTCCAGGCTGAGGACGACTATCACCGCGAGATGGGCGTCGCTAAGATGGTGCTTAAGAAGATGGTCAAGGTACGTTTCCCTCCCTCTTTTGCTTTTCGCCTTGTTTATTCCCGTCATACGCGATTTCTGCAATGGGAATGAGAGCCCTAGCTAACCCTGTGTGTGTGAAATAGGACAATATCCTCATGGCAGTCCGTGGTGAAGGGCTTGCTGAAGGTGGCGACGAGGCGGCGGCGGCAGCAGCAGCGACGGCTGATGATGGCCCTGCGCCCTCGCAGAAGGTTGTTTACGTGCTGCATCCTAACTGCGCTGTGGAGGAGTACTGAGGGCTGAACGAGCATGGTGTAATACCTACCTATCCTAAGCCTCTGCTGCTCACCAGGAGTAGTGTCGAACGAAAGGGGAGATAGGGGCATATACATATATACCTACGTAGTAATTGTTCAAGGCGGAAAGCAAGAGAGTCTGGTGGACTCCACGAGGAAACGTAACGAAGTAATCGAGGAACAATTCTTGGTGTGGGAAGAACGGGATGACAGGCGTTCGGAGTCAAGGAAAGAAATGAAGAGACATGTCATAATCAAGGGAAGCGAAATGCCCAATCGTGCCTGGTGTATGTTACTACAGATTATCCATCTAGAGCTTACTCACAGTTACCATCTCAGCAAGAATTAACGTAGTGTATAACGAGCATCGGCCATACTAAATCACATCGCATGTCACATAAGCAGGGACTCAAGGTTATGAGAAACATCTCTTTATTAGTGTGTGGTTTTCTGATCAGAAGGACCTAACTGGCGAATCTCGCAAGCGTATTAAGCAAGGGAGCGGTTGGTGCTAGACACATTCATCAATCCCCCTTCTTTCGTATCTGCCATAGAGGAGAGAGAAAGCCGAAATCGATTAAGATTGATCGGCTGTTCCCGTTCACTCTTTCCAACCATCGCGATCTGTCCGTCTGAGAGAAAGAAGCTTTCACTCGTGCTAAGCAGGAAAAAGGCGATCCGGTCCACGCGTCTTCGCAAAGTTCGTATCCGTGATTCTGGAACTATCATCTTGACTTGTGTTGTGTGCGTCCATACGGTTATAGTGTAGGCCTTCTCCCTCAACTCCCCCGGTCATCCCCTCTGGGAGACCTTTCCAAACCCTCCGTTTTCCGACAACGCCCCTAGGATCCGATCCGTGTGGTCCGACAACTCAGTGCCATATGTGAAAGAAAATTCGTGATCCATCACGAACCATTTCATTACAGTGCAACAGATGCACGCGTGCTCTCGTTGAGTATAATTCAGATGAACTTCAAGAGCAGGACATCTGAGCACAGTAGGACCGGATTTGACGATGAATACTAGTATCGAACGGACTAGTTCGCCATTGCACTCCTTTCGTAACCGTAGTTAGGAACTAGGGGTCATTGCATCAAACCGAAAAGGCAAAAAAGAACATGGTCGTGATAAACGCGCAGAAGAAATGCGCGGTCAAGTTTGTTTTACAGTGCCGTTCCTGGACATGCCGATTATCCACACGACAATAAGTGAAACCTGCAATACCACGTTGCAGTTATGTATACAGGAGGAGAAAACGTGATGCTGCGAATAAGTTGAGAATGATCGAACTTGAGAGGAGCAGCTTTGAATAAAAAATATTCGTTCGATCATTCTAGTGAGGTTTTAAGAGGGCGCAGCTGAGGCGGCCGACGTATGTCTGCCCCAGTTCTCAGTTCTAGCTCGATAACCTCCGCGTCCGCTGCGAGTAGACGGAGGTCTGCTGGACGAATGCGACGAGGCGTGGTCACCGGCGTGTTCGCCATGCTCTCTCCCTCCGCGCTGTCCGCCACGGCTTGACAAGCGTCGAGGGCCTCGAGAAGGTCCTGCTCGGCGCGGGTTGCTAGTCGATCTGTTATTCGCGAAAGGCATCAGAACAGTCTTTGCCTCTGTCATGAAAGGGGCCGAGACCCGGATCACACTCTTGCCGTTGGACACTTCATGCGAAAATCTTAGCGCCTCAGCACCCGTTGCATCAACTCGTAGCTTGACTGGCGCAGGGTCGAAGTTCGGCTCTACAGCTTGCCACAGTGCGTCCGGCGCCTCACTCGGGAGTCGTACGGCGGGAAGCGAGCCCATCTCCTGCTCTCCGAAGCATTCCTCGGCCATTTCCTTGCTGGTGTAGTCGCTATCATCAGATGCTGCAGAAGTCACAGAGTGTGACAGCCCAGGTAGTGCAACAGTCGCAGGATCGTACGATTGGATATGCTCCAAAGCGATTCGGCTCGATGAATCCACAGCCAAAGACTTCGCCGGCGGGGTTAATTTCTTACCCATAAGACTATTAATCCTATCCTGCCAGTTCTCCTGTGATGCGATCTCACGAGGCGTCTGAGAAATTCCGCCGTAATTCTTATTTCTGCTAGGGGGGCGGGCAACTGCGGATGACGGAGGCCCACGGGAAGATGCTGCCGCTGCCGCGGCGAATGATGCCGGCGCAAGCTTAGCAGGCGGCACAACAGGACTAGGGGTCGCCGAACTAATGGAAGGTGGCAGCTTGACTATCGGGCGAGCTGGTGGCAGGGACACGTGTGGACGCGTGGCATCGCCATCGAATACCGGGTGGCCATCTGCGGTCGGAGGTGGCGGGGTGGGAGATTTTGTTCGCGCCTGGCCGTAGATACGGTTATCCTGCGGGTGCATGTCTCGAGAGGAAGGGAAGAAACGAGAGCCGCCCCTAGTTGCAGGACCGGCCGCAGTTGGTCCAGCACGGTCAACTGGGTGCTGCCGTTCAAACTTGGGATGAACGCCGTTCACTTCTCTGGAAGTTTCTTTAGCGGCATCCCTGGCAGCGAAGTCCGTAGGCATCAAGCCTCTGCGCTTGGCGAGCTCTTCTTTCCTAGCGGCATCCCTAGCAGCAAAATCTGAAGGCATCTTGCCCCTGGTCTTTGCAAGTTCTTCCTCCCTAGCAGCAGCCCTAGCAGCATCTCTAGCCGCAAAGTCTGAGGGCATCTTGCCCCTAGTCTTTGCAAGCTCTTCCTCCCTAGCGGCAGCTCTAGCGGCATCTCTGGCAGCGAAATCTGAGGGCATCTTGCCTCTAGTCTTTGCAAGCTGTTCTTCCCTGGCAGCAGCTTTGGCGGCATCCCGAGCAGCAAAGTCTGAGGGCATCTTGCCTTTGGCTCTTGCAAGCTCTTCTGGGCTTAACCCCATCGGCTTATCATCTGCTGTTTCCTTTGCCACCTTCAATGTCGGAGGGTTGAACGAGCTGTCCGGTTGGGGTTTATTATGGCCGTCGAGCTTCGAGCCTGTACCGCGCTTGCGCTCATGGGGGTTATGCCAATTATCCGCGAACTTAAGCATAGGGAGAGTCTCCTGAGCTTTGATTTTTTCTTGCATCTCAAGCGCTCGTCTGCGATCATCCTCCTGTATGGGGTTGGTATAATCCGGAGCACGTTCCGGTGCATGGGACATGTTTAAGGTGTGCGTACGAGGCGGACCAATAGGAGGTAAACGGCTGTTAGACAGAGGCTCAGGGCGCACATGGTGTTGTGACGTAGAACGAGGGGGGCCGATTGGCGCCGGGCGATGGGACCGTTCGTTAATCGGAGCTGGGTGAGAATCGGGCAAGGTCCCGAGATCTGGGTTGAAAGTACCATTTCCGAGCGAACGGTCGTTGCCTGGGGCTCCCCAGACATTTCGAGATACGTTCTGAGAACCACCACTCCATAGGGGAAATCGTTCCGGGTGTTGCGGAGCTTCAAGCCACGATGTTGGCTGCTGAGCCTTCGGCACATTAGCGCTTTGAGCTGCCGGGGTCTGAACTTTTTCAGCTTGACCAACAGGTTGTCTGGCATCCCCATTGACTCGAGCGTCGGCACCAGGCTTTGTGCTGTCGGTAGGAGCTGTATTCGTTAACGAATGACTTGTGTTAACTGAGTCCTCCGAGGCGATTCTAGACTGCGCCTCCATAACAGCAGGAATGCTAGTCCGTCTGTATATAGAGGGAAGAGGATCTTCTTTCTTTCCTTCCTTCTTAGCACTGTTACGTTCCGGAGCCGGACCCATAGCCTTCAGCTTCTCGGCGAGTCGTGCCTGTTTCGCCTCTTCCTCACGAATTTCCTCTTGTATTCTTCGCCTGATGGCATTCTCACGACGCTCGCGCATGATCTTCTTCTGTATCTCGAAGTCTTCCTCTTGCGGGGCCGCATCCGCTGTAGGCGGATTATAGTGGGGCGTAGAATGAGTCTGACCGGGAGAGGGTCGCGGCTGGTAGAGGTTACTCGACTGAAGTCGTGGCGTTTGGTGGGTGTTGGCTGGTGAGAAGGTCCTGGCAGAAACTGGACTTTCGGCGCCTGTAGTACCGACGGAATCAGATCGAGGCTGGAGCAACTCGGGAGGTGGTATGGCTAAGTCGTGTGGTCTCCCGAAATTATGGGCCAGGCTTCCGCTGGTACCACTGACGTTAGAGGAGCCACGACGACGGCCATACGGAGCTTCATGTCCGCTAGTTCTGCTCGTCTGGAAAGCGGCAGACGGCTCGGCGGGACCCTGCTGGTCGTGAAGCGGCGGTCGCTGGAGAACGGCTGGCTGACGGCCGTAGGATTCATTTCTAGAGCCCCTACGATCTGTCACTGGCTCGTATCGTCCCGAGTGCGAGTTGTATAGCTGGCTATGGTTGCCCGGGTGGCCATCTCGGAAACCAGATCGACTGAAATCATCCGCCGCGATCTCTTTGGTCGGAGTTACCGCACTGTTAGTGGAACCCAAGTCTCGAGCCGCAGGGCGTGAAGCTGGAGAGTACGCATCTACGTGTACAGGGGGAATCTTCTCGACGGGGGGTAGACGTGCCCATGGTGACTTAGCGGGCGTGGGCGGTGCAGGCGGTTTTGCAACCAGAGTAGGCTTCTCCGGCGCACCCTTGAGGACAAGACTTTTCCCCGCAGCTAGAACGCCTGGCTTGACAGACGGTGATCCGGTTGCACTCGCGGTCGGTACAGGAGACTTTGACTTCGGCGGTGCTGGAGTTGGCTCCTTGCTAAGCGTGGCAGGGGCGATCTTCGGACTTGGGACAATCTCTTCGGCTTGCGGCAACGTAATCTTGGTTCCGTCAGTCCATGTTATGGTTTCGGGAGCCCATTCTTCGTCGTCGTCGATATCGGCCCAATTCGACTGGCCCTTAGTATCTTCCGGTCCCAGACGGTCCGCCATGTGTATGCCGTACTTGTGCATCAACTCCTCATCGGACAGCTTCTTCTGCTCAGGCTGGGGGATTGCTACCACGGATGTCAGCGGAAATGATCAAAAGCATTATCATACTGCTGTAACTTACGTCGGTTACGATTCCAAACGGTGTTTGGATCGGGTGCCGCTGCGGGCTTGCCATTGCTACTAAGGGTCTTAGTAGAACCGCCGAGACTGCTGCCGGACTTTGCAACTAGCTTCAGACGCGAAGCAGAGGAGCTAGGAGCGGGTTGCGGCGTAGTAGAGGCCAAACCAGCCGAGGAGTCGGGGCGGGCGGTAGTCGCAGACTGCTTAGAGGCAAGAAAGGTGCGGTTTACCGAGACAGACTTGAAGCTGTGGGGCTTCTTGATGGTCGAGGATGTTCGCGCATGGCTCTTGTCGCCAAAGCGCTTCGAAGGATCTGCCTTGGACGCCTCCGTATCTGAACCGCCGCTCACACTAACTTCAGCCGAATGAATTAGCTCGTCGACAATGTCTGCGATTTGCTTGTTCTCGACGTCGGCCGCGGTGCCGTTTAGTGTAGGGCTCGGATGGCCGGCATCTTGAACGTCGTTGCTCGTAACAGCTGGCTTAGTCTGAGTCTGTAGCGACATATATGTGAGCAGGTGATTTGCGATGGCGGTATAGCTGAGCGATTGCATGGGAATAGTAGGAAGTGAAGGATAGTGGCAGAGAGAATGGAGAGGATAGGACTTGGATCGAGGTTCGGATGAAGGGGGCGACAGGATGTTACTTACAAGGGCAGGTTCAGGTACAGGTGCATCCGGCTTATTGAGAGTTGGCTCAGTCGCCATCATCCAACTTGAGATGTCGTGCAACGTAGGTGTTTGCGTCGCGATCGAAAAGCACGGAACGTTGCAATTCTGGTGAATGAGGAGATCGAGGTCGGTAACTGGAGAGGCTGACAGGTTAGTCGAGGTGGTCAGTTCAAGGTTGCGTGCGTGCGTGCGTGTGTAGGTACTTGGCGTCACGCCGTTGTGAAATCGGAGTTGGTTACTTACTTGTGTAAAATGTTACCGGATTAGAAGAGTGAAAAGAAATCAATCAACCGCGTCCGCAATAGGCGCGACCAAGTGACACGATAGGACAACCTCGCGTGCGATGCGGCGGGCGGTAAGGATGAGAGTATTGTAGTTGCAATACCTCGGGGTGCAAAGCAGTTGGTTGTTGCGGGTTGAAGGTTCGGTCCTAATGATCGGTTTAGCGGTCGTGTTGTCAAAGTTTACGAGATCCCGAGTTTTTGGGGCTTGCGCAGAAAAGAGTGGGGATGGGACGAGGATTTGGAAGTTGGAACAATTAGAACAACGCGGGCTGCACATGTATGTGGCTGAGTGGGCTGAAAAAGAGACCAGACCTGACACCCGGCAATCGCCGAATTGACAGCTGCAGACCTGGGCGTGTTAAGGTACGTACCTATTACAGATAGAATGCGAATGCTTCAGATACGCGAATGCTTGTAGTGTTATAGGATTTGGTCTTCCAAATCTGTACAGAACTCGTATTCGTAGAATTGTAGAATGCAAGATTCCAAAGTAAAGAGTAGAGTGAAGAGATTGTGAAGTGGGTGTAGACGGATGGTGTTGGGTGGTGGTGGTGGATGGTGGATGAAGGAAGAGTGAAAGTGAAGAAGAGTAAGTGTGAGTTGGTAAATAAGTAGACTGGGGAAATGTTAAATATGTCAGTCTCTCGAGAATGCGTCGTAGGTACATAGGTACACTACAGAATAATTTGTTTGCCTTGTTGATACTCCAGCAACCCGGCGACTTGACGACTAAAGTGCACTGTAGAGACTCGTCGACCGGCTACTGTTGCCCCCCTAGAGTCGCCAGTTACGTACATAACGCTGCCAGCACAACAGTCTCTTGTCTACCGGCAATCTGCCTAGCAACGCTTGAAAAATGAAACCGCGGTAACGATCATTCATAGAATAACAGATATATAACGACCCGGAACGATTAGGCCAATCATCGCCAACGTATCTCACAGCGTGCATTTAAGGAGTAAAAGGACCCGTCAGAACCAAAATGAAAATTGTAGAATTCCTTTGCGAGACTAGGCTCGGTTTTATTCTAGTA
Organism: Hypoxylon crocopeplum; assembly: GCA_022578875.1. Taxonomy (NCBI): domain Eukaryota; kingdom Fungi; phylum Ascomycota; class Sordariomycetes; order Xylariales; family Hypoxylaceae; genus Hypoxylon; species Hypoxylon crocopeplum. Next base: position 144,379 of record MU399586.1, on the reverse strand, counting down.
CACAGAGGCTATCATGCTCGACGCCGCCTATCTTATGTACAAGCTCTTTGACCCCAGACTGTTCCACACCGTGCCTCGATAACGAACCTGCTTAGTGAGCGTTGTTCTTATGGTGACCTACAATATATTAGTATATTGTAACTATCGACGTTGTGAAGGGTTTAGAAACTCACGTAGGTGGAAATAGTAGGTCATAGGGTATCCGATGACGAGAATGAGGCCGATTGCGTGGAAGATAGCTATATATGAATCCCGTTAGTACAAGTACGTGTCCATCCGCTACTAGTAACTAGAAGATAGCGAGAATCGCGAGACGTACGCTTGGCTGTAGCGTTCTTGCCGAAGTACTTGGCCTGGTATCTACCGAGAAGACCGGTCCCCTTGATCTCGGGTGCAGGACCTCGGGGAAGTTTCTCGTAGAAGTTGACGACGCGCTTCATGCGCACGGCATCAGGGGCAGCGCCGATAGCCTGGTAGATATCCGTCAGCAAAACTTTACGCTTTATATTCCGCGATATCCTTCATCCGCCTCATCCCAAGCCAACGCCCATGACGAAATCAAAGCCATGCCCCAGCCGTGCCCCTCCACCAAATCGCATCCGGCGAGAACTCGATATCATAACAGAACGGGGAAATCGGACAGCGTGACACAGAGTATTTCAATACATACATTCGGTGAAGCAACCTAGACAGAATCAGTCAGCAAAGCGGTAGCCATATGTCTACAATACAAGATACTACGGACCTTAGGAGGGATAAGGGTCGAGAGGGCCCTACGAGAGACGAAGCTCATTGTGGCTGGTGCGATCGCAACGAAGAGAGGACAAAGGAATTAAGAGACGAGGAGGATCACAGAGATCAATCAATTGTGTCGAGGATTGACGCAATTGGAGTCTGTGATGCGATGCTTGCTCGAGGAATTTAACGATGAATGAGCTCAAAAGTGAAGTTTAAAGTCGGTCGTTAATTGACGAAAGCACGAAAAAGACCTCGCCGAGTTGCGACTGGCCCGTGCGCACCGCTACCACTTTAGCGCGGGAATGGGGGCAATTGCCGCCACAGCCAATCAAAATCCCCCTCAACTCGATTTATCTCAACTCCCAATTATCAAGAATCAAGAATTCCCCGAGAGAGCTACAAACCTCTTAACCGCCGCACTGGGAAGAGGAGCCTAATTTACACATAAAATATGGCGTCTCTCAGGACACAAGCGGCGGCCGCGACGCTGCTGCGAAGCGCGAGATTAGTCCCCAGCAGACAAGCTCTAGCCATGGCGCAGAGACGATTCAAATCCGACGACACCACGACATCCCTCACCGAGACGAGCGAGACAGCCCTTCCGGAAGAGAGACCGCACAATTCACCCGACTACGGAGCTCACATCGACAAGGCCACGTCGTACGTCCCCTCTACCTACCAATTAATGCCGTATCGTCAGGATCGCGGGATTGATGTCGATGCTAACCGATGTTTCGTAGCACGTTTACCCCCGTTCCGAAGCGAGTAATGGACGGCAGCGAAGACGGCGGCGTTCTCCCAGCCGCCGTACTCTCCGGTGCCCCGATTGAACTGCAGGCGAGAACCGTCCGGTAAGGATCACATCCTCCTATCTTGCAATATCCATCAGCGGCCTCTTGGCTAACGAAGTACATAGTATCTACCAACCCTCGAAACCCGCCACACAATCCGGGAACTGGGGTAGCCATCACTGGCGGATGGACTGGGATGTGCTAGCCAAGGGCCACCGATGGGAGAACCCGCTGATGGGCTGGCAGTCGTCCGGCGATTTCATGCAGGGCACCAAGCTCGAATTCAAGAGCAAGGAGGATGCCATTGCGTTCGCCGAGAAGCAGGGCTACGAATACTTCGTGCAAGAGCCGAATGAGCGAGCTTTCACACCCAAGGCCTACGCCAACAATTTCTTGTACTCGCCCAAGAAGCTCAAGCACATCCGGACCAAATAGACAGGAGGTAAATAAATATAGGAAGGCATGCGCGGTTTTGTTGTACATATACTAGACAGTGGTATCTCGAATACACCCTACAGTAATGCGCCGTATGAAGTGGCTCCAACTTCTGTAGGAGGCTATCTCCTTCCTATTCCCTTAAGCCCTAACGTAAACCGCCGTCCACTCCTTTGGGTGATCATGATGCCATTTAAATGCATGTCAAGCATAGACCTCCCTGAACGAGTGATGCACTTCAAACCTCAAAACGCCTTGCAGCTGCTGGTGAATGCTCGAAACCAGATGAGCCCCAGCTCTGGATATCCCCTACCTCGTAACGCCTGCCCTGCCTCAAGAAACACCCGTCTCGCCATGACTTGTTTTCCTCGTCACGGTTGATGGCCGACGATATTAAAATATGACGCGCAATCGTTGCGGGATCCACGTCAGTCGACGTCAATTGGGTCTTCCTATGTCGTGATCATCGGCTCATGGCCGTTCTCAATGCCACTGGGCTTATCCGAGTCGTCATTGTCCAACCCCAAATCGATTCTTGACGGCAAGTCCTTCTTGCCCTCCTTGCGCACAGTGTCCTCACTCCAGGCCCTCATCTGCACTAGATGACGAATAGCAGCGTCTCTACGCTGTTGTTGACGGTCTAGTATTGCCTTGTTCACTTTGTCGGAGACTTCCCTTCGAAGTCCGGGCTTGAGGAGATCTGAGAGGGAGGGGTCCAAGTTATTGTGATCGAACACGAGAAGGGACATGGTCTTTTCTAGGTCTTCCAGGAATTGTGGCGTACGCGGAGCCTTCGGCCCAAGTTGCGTCTGGGCGAATTCCAGTGCGGGACCGATGTCCCCGCCTGGCTGTGATTCCCGGATTAACTCCACCAGCTGAAGACGAAGGAGAGCGAAGTGAAGTGGTTCATCTTCATCTAAAATCTTTTGAAGGTCAGCTAGTGCAAACGAGATATATAGGTATGCATATGGAAATATCAGAGAAATATGATGCTCATAAAGAAAGTGGTTGTTCCTCATCAACGGCCCGAAGACCATATGAGTGGTGCATGAAAACTCGTGTTCTAATCATAGCAAGGTGGATATTAAAGACGAGGCGACAGTGGATAACACGTACCGCAGGACAAAGGTCATTCAAGGCGTGTATCGCATTCTCGATCTCCCCTCTGTGAATAAACGTCTGTATCTGCTGCCTAGCTTGAATTGAGGTAGTAGGCTGTTGAGGTGATAGATTCGCCTCGGTCGAAAATTTCGCGGCAGCGTTAGGGTAGCCAGCAACAGTTAGATAGTCGAGTATTAAGGCATTGATATCACTTGTAGAGTTTTGCGTCAGTCAAGCGGTCTTTAAAAGTTATCGAAAGAAATTGCAAGACAAGTTGGCTATATTCAGAAAAAAAAGAAAAATAAACATTCTCCGCACAATATACTCAGAGAGATTCCCATTGATTATTTGTTACATCATTATAAGCCGTCGAAGTTGGAAGGGTAGAGCGTGAAAATCATGGAAGGACATACCTCTTCGGAGTCTTGACCTCCTCGACCTGCCTTGTGAAGGGATGCTTAATCGATTTCGTAGTCGAGGCTGACGAAGTCTACTCAAGACATCATTAATACTTTGACAGGGAGGACAGAACACCGAGCCGGAGCCTGGCATACCATATTGCCTCCTAGAGATTCAAAGAGGTACTTGACGCGGCGGAGCTGGGTGTCGAATTCGCTTGATCCGGACATGCCCCTCTTGCTGGCCTAAGCCTTGGGCTATGGTAGTAGAGTAGAATGGGTCATGCGATAGCCAGGAGAAGTAGATGTCTTAGAGGAAGCTTTTAGTGCGGATATTTGCTAGTAGAGTGGTTAGCTTGTTGAGGTTATCGTACATGTATCGTACAGGAAGTTGGAACATGAAGACGTTTATGGAAAGGTTTTGGTTGGTGCGGGAAAGCGCAGAAATGAAAAGTCAAGTGTGGCTGCATTTGTAACGTGTGGCTTTGTGTTATTTGGTGGGGCAGTGGGTTAGGGTGTCTGTAGCAGTGGTGGCTGGTTCTATTATCACCACACCCCAAGCTCCAGTCGACCTGCTAAATTCGAACCGTCCAAACCCACAAGAGTTTCTTCTCACTTATCGTTGGATTTTGGAGATCCTCCTTTTTTTTTAATTAGGTACCTACTTTCTCACTTTTGTTCTCAGTTTGTATTCCTTCGCGGAATTTTGCAATATAATCGTCCATGGAGCCTCACGTTTACTAATTCGTTTCCCGAGAAACTGAACAATCTTATACAGCCTCATCATACTAAGTCTTAGTCACCTGTTCTCTCCAATAGTGCTAGTCTGCCTAGAGCAACTTATATCGCTGGGCACGCGACAGCAATTAACTTACAATTCTTCACTTCTACACCTTATAATCATTTTCTAAATCACCAGAGAATATACCTAAATATCCACTCAAGCCCATGAAACTCGACTTGGACATATAGCCATGAACACCGGGATTGGATCCCCCGCCATCGTGGCTAATAACAATGCCGACACAATTGCGAAGAGAGCCCATTACAGCCCTCCTTGGGCTGACCTGAGTATTATTGGTATCGCAGGCAGCTCTGGGTCCGGGAAATCAACGCTGTCCCATGCCATCGTGAGCAAATTGAATCTGCCTTGGGTTGTCATCTTATCAATGGTGAGCATAATCAGAGGAAGAGGGTAACTTCTTATCTCACGAGTCATAGGATTCTTACTATAAGCCATTGGACGCCGAAGCTTCCAAGAAAGCCTTTCTCAACGAATATGACTTCGATTCCCCCGACGTAAGATTCCTTATCTAGAACCATTACCATCCTCGTATTGATGTCTAGTTTGCAGGCAATAGATTTTGATGCTCTGGTGCAAACTCTCCAAGACCTCAAAGCAGGGTAAGGACAAGTAGACACCGTAGATAACATCGCGGACCACAAGACCAGGCTGACTAATCCTGATGCAGAAAACGTACCGAGATACCGCTATATTCCTTCGAGAAGCATCAGCGCCTGGAAGAGACGACAACCATATACTCTCCTCACGTTCTCGTTTTGGAAGGCATATTCGCCCTATATGACCAGAGGGTGATGGATTTGATGGACATGAGGGTATGCTAGTAGTCAGAGATCTTGGTGAAAGTATCGCTGATCTTTTGGCAGATCTATTGTGAAGCCGATGCAGACACATGCCTTTCAAGAAGAAGTAAACATTGCGTAGCGTCACAACTGATCTCGTGTTGACTTAAGTATCATAGTCCTACGAGACGTGAGAGATCGAGGCCGCACGGTAGAGGGTTGCATCAAGCAGTGGTTTGGCTTCGTTAAGCCAAACTATGAGAAGGTAAGTCATCGTGACTCTGCTAAGAACTGGAGCTGACCTTCATCTTCCTAGTATGTCATACCACAAAGGAACCACGCTGGTAAGGACAATAGTTAGATCTTCCTGTCCTGATTGATATACTACCTAGCTATTGCATCTAACACTAAGGCTGACTCGTCTGCTCTAGATATAATCGTACCCCGAGGCATAGAGAATAGAGTAGCGATGGGTGAGTCGTAATAATTCTCTTGATAGGCCTATACTCATTGCTGTAGCTATGGTCACCCAGTACATCGAGAGGAAGTTGCTGGAGAAGTCAACCCGCCATCGAGCAGCTCTTCGAAGTCTGGAAACAGGATATGATAGCGAACCTCTGTCCGATCGAGTCATTATCCTCAAGCAGACCCCTCAACTCAAAGGCATGAATACCATCATCCAGGACATCGACACTTCAAGCGAGGATTTCATATTTTATTTTGATAGATTCTCATGCCTACTAATCGAAGAGTGGGTACAAGACTACACTTCACCACCACTTCTTGCTAACTACTAAAGGGCGTTGAATAATGTCCACTTCAAGGAGCTGACCGTCGAGACCCCCGCTGGCTGGCGATATGATGGACTAACCGCTAAAGGGGAAGTCAGTGCAGTTCTCGTCCTTCGTGGTGGTGCTGCATTCGAGGCCGGCCTGAGAAGAGCGATACCAGACGGCCGGACTGGTCGACTCCTTATTCAATCTAACATTCGGACGGGAGAACCAGAACTTCATTACCTAAAGCTTCCCAAGGATATCAGCACGCATGAGAGTGTCTTACTCCTGGATGCCCAGATGTCCAGTGGAGGCTCCGCGCTGATGGCCGTTCAGGTCCTCGTAGACCACGGAGTCCCGCAGGATCGCATTGTATTCGCAACATACTCGGCCGGCTCTGTTGGTGTCCATCGTCTGACGAAGGTGTTCCCGGAGATCGCTGTTGTTATTGGCCACATGGTGCCCGACTTCCAAGACAGGTGGGTTGAGAAGAGATACTTTCGATGCTGAGACAGACGGTAGGCATAAACTAGGACATATTTCATATATGTACGGCGCTTCAGCTACGGCATGTGCTGTCGTGGCATTACGGAGGCCATACATATGCTAGAATGCTCGCACATAAAGACTTTCCCGGGGCCAAAGTTGGATGTTAAATAGGATAGGACGGATCCCTCGGGTAGATCCTAGAAATACATTGTAGATCATAGCAATTCTAACATACATCAAGAGCCTTATCTTAAAGATTTACCACGTTATGTTATGAGAATACGTGGGATTCCCGACCCTCCGAATTGGTCAGCTGCAGGTGTCGTCTAGAGGATGTGGATAGTAGCATCGTGCTGCCTAAACTACCAGGATACATGCACATTTGAGGTGAATTTTCATTCCTTGTCTAACACCGTACGCTTTCGCTCAAATAGCTCAATAATATCGAAACATACAGGTATATCACGATGGCCGACCAGAAGCCAGTCCTAGTCTTCAGCCCCGGGGCTTGGCATACGCCTGAGTACTTCGAACCCACCACAACTCTCCTCTGCCAGGAAGGGTACACCTGTGACCTCGTCTGGCTCCCCAGCGTAGGCGCCGAGCTGAGATCCCCAGATGATATGTCCATACCGCAGGACTTCGCCCCGGACGTCGCAGCTATACGGAACACGGTCCTGAAGCACCTAGACGCGGGCCTTGACGTCGTACTCGTGGTACACAGCTACAGCGGCGTAGTCGGCAGCGAAGCCGTCGCCGGACTAGACACCGCGTCCCGATCCGCCGCGGGAAAGCCCACTTCCGTCACGCGCCTGGTCTACGTCGCGGCGCTGGTAATCGAGGCCGGCACGCAGCGCCTGTGGACGAACGGCGGCCCTAATTTCCCGGACCAGGTGCGCGTGCACCGGGACTTGGTGTACTGTAGGCCGGAGAAGGTGGACGAGGTGTTCTACAGCCGGTGCACACCGCAGCAGCGGAGTTGGATCGTGCAGACGTGTCTGCGGAGCCATGCGAAGGGTGTCTTTCTCAGCCCTGTTACGCATGCGGCGTGGCGTGTCATCCCCGGCACGTATGTGAAGCCTGCCGCGGACCCGGTTATTAAGTTCATAGCGAATTTTCCGGATGGGCATCGGTTCGATGATGTTGTCGAGATGGGAGGGGATCACTTCCCGTTCGTGTCTGCTGCGGAGGAGATGGCGGAGGTTATTATGAGAGCGGCGGAGAAGAGCGTGGTAGGCCGTGCCTGAGTGTGCTTGGAATACACGATCATATGAGTGCTATGGCCTCTCTCGGACAGATTCTCTAACTCAAGGTCTATTTACGACTACACGGACTTTCCAGGATCATCACCTCGGTTCATAGTTAAGGAATTATGTGATTGGAACCTCTCCTCATGCGGTGGAGTCTAGCCCCTTAGTCGCCAATAAACCATGAAATAAAACCGCCTCTAAGAAGCTACATAGTTCCGTGTCTAGCAACCGTGATCTAGGACATCTGGTGGTGGAGATGGCGGAATGTCCTAATGTGGCACCTCCGCCACATGAGTGGCCGACTTGATCTCGGGCAACTGGATACTCACGATTGAAGACAGCAGTTTGGTGTGCAATACCTAACTATAAAAGTCCCAAACTATCCTCTACTTGATCCGTCGATTTTGATTATTGTGTGTGAACATAACGAGGGTACTGAGTATTTTACTGCGGCAAGTTCAAAATGCTATTCCTCCGTTGTCGAGGCGCTTCTATCGGCGGACACCGTGCGTTTGCATCACTTACCCAGCATGGACGTCTTCGTAACACGCCCACGATAGTCAAAGCTTCTAGCCCCGAAGTCCAGAAGGGATTCCTCGAAGCACGAAATTTGGAGAAGGCCGTGGGCGCTCTCCACAGGGACGGCCTTGTCGTTGTCGAAGACGTGATCCCCCACGAGTCGTTAGACCAGCTAAACAAGAAAATGGTCCAGGACGCGCGAGCTCTGCAAGCTCGAGGTGAAGACGGGCCTTTCAATTATAACACGGGCAACCTCCAGCAAGACGCCCCTCCAGTCGCAGAGTATTTCAGTCCATCCATCTTCACAAGTAGGTATCCCTGAACCTTGCACTGTCGAATGAATAGGCTGAACAGCATAAATCTACAGATCCCATCGCGACGCAAATCACGACCGCTGTGCTCGGCCCTCGTCTTAAATGGACGTTCTGCTCGGCCAACTCGGCGATGCCTCCATTGCCGGGAGGGACGCCGGCGCGTCAACCGGTGCACTCGGACGCGGACTTCCGACACCCGGATCATCCGTTCGCACTAGTTGTCAACGTCCCACTCGTCACCATGACAGCGGAGAACGGGTCGACCGAGATATGGCTCGGAACACATAACCGCGAGTCCGGCATAGACGCTCAAGAAGGCGCGCACGGGGAGCGAGCCAGCGGACGCATACGCGAGAGCATGCTTGCGGAGCGCGGGGAGACATGTCCCCCGTGCCAGCCGGTCGTCAAGAAAGGCAGCATCGTGATCCGCGACCTCCGGCTCTGGCACGCCGGGATGCCGAACTTAAGCGACGAGGTCCGCGTCATGCTCGCCATGATCCATTTTGCTCCGTGGTACAGGAACCCCATGCGCCTGCAGTTCTTGGAGGATATCAAGCCCGTGTTGGAGGGGTTGGAGCGCGAGAATAGGTTGGGGCTGGAGGTCCCGGTGGACTGGGTCAGCAGGGAGGAGGCGCTTAACACGTACTTGGATAGGGGGTTTGGAAATAGCTATGATTTCAATCAAGCGCCTTAGCTCTGGGGAGTATCTAATTCGTGTTGGAAGAGACTTGAGCTTCTGTTTGAATTATGCGAAACGGTCAAACTTGGTACATATCGTTTGTAAGAAACGCCAAGACTGAGAAGGGTACCTGCATCTGAGGTGCCGTCAAGGTAGAGCTTTTTTTAGAGCACGCAGGATATCTTACTAATAATGCTGACGAGTACTCGGATAGCCTCGGTCTTTTAGATAGGCAGGTAGATACAACCTGTTGTGGTTCAATCAGGCATTTAATAAGATTGCAGATTCATAAGTCCAACTACAATGCACAGAGAATGTTGTTCCATGAATTATGATTTCTTTGTGTTCGTTCTGTACGTTGGTAACCAGGATATGACGAAAAGAAATGAATAAAAGCAAACAGCGTTGTAACGCAAGAGATCCCGATGCTATCCCGATGCAACTCTTCGCGAAGCTCAAGGGTCTGACCTGAGTGAGCCCATCTTATCTCGTCAGTAAGCCAATAAATATATCTCTACTTACTTGGCGACGTCAATAATGAAACCCAGCTGTAGCGTCTGCTGGTGGAATATTGCCACAGCCGCAGCCGCAGTCAGGGCCACATATGCTCGAGCCGCCGCTGTCACGTCCGCGCCTACGGTTGATCTTGGGTACGCGTCTTACCAAGGCTACTACAACGACACGTACGATCTCAATATTTGGAAAAGGTAAGCGGCTTATATCTAAAATCGGATAATACCTACCTTGCGCTGACTCTAGCGATAGCGTCCGCTACGCAGCACCTCCCGTTGGAAAGTTACGATGGCAAGCTCCTCAACCTCCTCTCCAGGACACCGGACGGGCCATCCCGGCTGTCGATCAACCACCCATATGTCCTCAGTCGGGTGCTTTTGGTCTTCCCAAGGCCTATGGGTTTAATTCTGGTCCTGGAGATGAAGACTGCCTCTACCTCAATGTGTACTCGGCTCCCAACGCGTCTAACTTGCCTGTCTTGGTCTGGATACGTAGGCGTCCCGTTCCTTTTCTGGCCAGGCCCAATCTACCTCATTGGTCCCCAATATTCTGACCCTATCCCAGATGGAGGCGGCCACTCCCTTTTCGGAGCCCAATACGACCCAAGTGTTTGGATGAATGCTAATGATAATGGATTCGTCGCTGTCGAAATTCAATATCGATTAGGAGCATTTGGGTACCTCGCCTCTGCTGACATCAAGGCGAACGGTCAGCTCAATGCGGGTCTTTTGGATCAGCGGTTTGCTCTCGAATGGGTTCAGCAACATATTTCCAATTTTGGTGGCGATCCGGCGCGCGTCACTGTCGGGGGTGAGTCGTCAGGTGCAGGTTCCATCTTGCATCATGTCATGGCTTATGGTGGCAAGGAGTCAAATCTCTTCAATAATGTCGGTAGGCCTCTTGTGCTTGTGATAGCGCTTATTAGCTCACTGTTTTCCATATAGGCGATTGTCGCTAGTCCATACCTACCTCCGTTGCACTGGTACAACGACACCATCCCAACGGCACACTACGATAAGTTCGTCGAACTGGTTGGGTGTGGCCAAGGGTCGCCGGAACTAAGCAATTTCTCAAGCACATTTGATTGCTTGGTTGTCGCCGATAGTGCCGTGCTCCAGAATGCGAGCGGCACTGTTTCTACGACTCAGGGGTATTTTGGTAGCTTTGCTTTCGTACCCGTCATGGACGGTGATTACATACAAGAACTACCATCAGTACAGTCCCTAAGCGGGAACGTGGATGGGAAACGACTTCTCGTTGGTGTAGGTGTCCTCTGCGCCAATCTCCGATGCGGTACTGACTGGACGCAGAACAATGCCAATGAAGGTGTTCCCCTGACTAATCCGCAAGTCAATACAACATCGAAGTTTGACAGCTTCATTTCGACCGCTTTCCCGTTATTCACTCCAAAGGACGTTAGCATTCTTACCGACGTGTATCAGATCGAATCTTTGCCATGTATAGGTAGTGCGCCCTTTGACACGCTTGGCTACACCGGACCGACTGCGCTGTGTCAATCTGGTATAGCTACGGGGATACAACAGGCTGTCTTTAATATCGCCGCTGAGACTACCTTCAACTGCCCAGCACAATGGCTTGCCGAAGCGTTCAGCACCAACTCACGACAAGCCTGGAAATATCAATACTCAGTCACACCATCATACCACGGTGCCGATCTGACTGCGTATTTCGCTGTTGGGGCGACACTACCTAACTCGGATTTCAGTCATGCCATGCAAAAGATCTGGGGAAATTTTATTATTCATGACACTCCAGTCATTTCAGTTTCAGACGCCACTGCTGACTACTCGAATGCATCTGTCCCGGTTGGTGCAGATGGCAATATAGATTGGCCAGAGTTCACTACTACAAATCCTATGCAGATGATTCTAAACACTACCGGAGGAGAGGTATCTACAGTCACGGTGCCTCCTTACTTAAGTTACTATGTGCGGAGCGGGCCGGGCATCGTGAATCATTTCAATCTCACCGATGCCTTTGCTTGGGAAGGCGGCCGTGGTCAGCGGTGCGATTTCTGGCGTACTGTCGCGGTGCGCGTTCCACAATAAGATGGTCGGCTGGGCCTTTCGCGTATATTTATAGACCAATAGAATCCTTGATTAACAACCCGAGGCAATGGGACTGTTGGAAGAAGCGGAAAGGGGTGACTATTTGTAAAAATAAGACCGCGGGGCTCCCTATTGGCTGACGTATTCCCAAACTTCCTAATATTAGAATTAAGATCTCATAGAATCGCAAACCAAAGAATGTGAATGAACCTAAAACTGTTGGTTTACATAAATCAGGAATGGGATAAGTGATTTCTTATAACTCAAAGTGCAACTTTACAGCTGTAACCCCAAAACTGAATGTGATTCATCGAGTTACTAGCTGTACGCTCCACGTGTTGGGACGGAGGTCATGCTTCGCTACTCAGAACTGCATAGCCAGCAACATGACAATCTTTGTTTTCTGCACATGCACATAGCCTCAGGGCCAGGTAGACATTTTTTTATATAAATTAATACATAAATCGTGGCATCCCTCTCTGAATATGTTCGAGGAACGATAGATTTACAAGCACGCTCCATTTTACATCTTACGCGGCTCCTCAGCGAACTCAGCTGTGCCAGTAACACACATTACGTGTAAGCCAACAACACAGCCGACAGCGATGTCTCACCACACTCCAGATACCTGGTGGCATCGAAACCACCTGCAGTGTTGGAACTATCCAAAACTACCAACAAAGAAAGAATTAATCTATCGCGTTTTCCGAGCCGCGTATCCCAATGGCGCAGTAAGTATCTTCCTTAACTACGCGTCCCTGCATTTCACCTCAGCCTCATTCGGACTATAACCGCGCCCACTCAGAAAGGTCTGCCTCCTGAGTAAAACAAACATAAAACATCCCTATTTCCCTAATTCTAAAATTAGTACGTAGCAACTTACCGTTTCATAGTTCGTAGACGACGACCTGAAACTGGTCAAGCTGAGGGACAAGGACATGATCTGGAGACGCGTGGTCGCCGAGTTCACCAAGGCGTACAACGACCTAGAGCCTTTCCTCCTGGCGCTCTTCGCGGAAGAGCCGAGGCTACGATCGGACCAACAGAAGCAGTCCCTACTATACGACTACTACGGCGCGCTCCTGGAAGAGTCGAGGTACGCCCTATTCGTGTCGCAGAACGGGCGATATTTCGAGTTTCGAAGCATGGAAGAACTTCTGGTCCGATACATCCGCACTAATAGAGAAACTTGGGCTCGGGATCATCTGGACCCGGAATTCTACCTGCCGTCGACCGAGGGCTTCTTATTCGCGCGGGAGCATCTGGAGTTGGTGGACGGCTCTGAAGCGAAGTCTATTCAACGACGACTCAAGGATCTCGAGAAGCCGACGCGACGCCAGTAGTCGGTCTCTTGTACACCATGAAATTACGGATTAACAAGGGTGATGAGGAAAATCAGCTTAGAATATTATAATTTTCTTTAGGGCTGTTTAAGGTAATAATACGCACCTTTTCACAATGTTCCGATTACTTCCTATTGAGCTTCTCTCGCGCCTTTCCTAATGATTGCCTTGCTACTAGAGTGTTGCCTTTAGAGACTTTTCTTAAGCTCTGCTTCATTTATCTCCTAAACTTTCCACGTTAGGTTGCTTGGACAAACGGGCCGCATTTCACAAGAGAACGTTGACCTTAGAGGCGAAGTGAATAGTTTGTACTTACCGTAAGGCTGTTCTCCTCGGTCGCTCTTCCCGATTCGCATCACTTCCAGTTATGATGAATTGAGTTGAAGCTTAAGGCTCCTATAAATCGAATCGCCATGTTCTAGAGAAGTCAAAGTCTGATAATGACCTCTATATACTAAAGATTTTGTATTTTCCCTTTCGTCAGTCACGTTTCAAAACTTTTGATAGGGGGTAACCTGTTTTACTAGCATGGCAAATAGCCAGCGAAGTAGAGCTAATGAAGCGATTCTTATGATCTTTCTCTTCTTTTATCTGTAGCTCTAGACAAAGCCTGAAGCTGGTGATCCGGTAATGGCTGGAAACTAGCGAGTGCTACGCCGAGAATAGTGGAAGTGGCTTATGGAAACCTGTTTAACTATCTCATAGTAATCCGTATGCCTCCCGTCCTATCCCTAGACCGTTCAATAATAACGCATATGAATATGGCTTCAGTTAGGAGGAACAAGGCTTATGAAGCCTTTTAAGATGTGATGCAAGTAGAACATTATTGCATTAGGTGTGATAAATCTAGCCATATGTCTCTTTATTATAGACGGCAAGTTACACCTCTTAAAAGGCACGGTATAAACAAAGAAATGATTACGATAAAAGCTATCGTTATCTAGGATATCGGGTGACTAAGCTGACAGTACCGGGATTAGGCTCCTGGAGCCGGGGTTTCTCAAGTCTTAGCGTCTTCGTCGCCTCAACTCAGCATCTAACCTTGTCAACTTCCATTCCAGACAACCAGTCAACCAGTCAACGTCGTATTCTTCATGCAGGCTGGAAATATTCTGGAAATATTGCAAATCTCACGCCCAATTATTGATCGAAGCGCACACAAATTCGTATGATCATCAGCAGCTGCCTATCTGCTACGCGACCGGGCGTGTATGGTGGCCTGCTGCATCTTCAGCAGAGACATCGAATACGCCGACCGACATGAAAGTGTTTGCCCGTAGCAAGGGAGCCACGTGTATCGGCCATGATGCAGCGAAAGAGAGCAAACCAAGTGCTACCCCGCCTGCACGAGTGTCAGCCCCGGGAAGGTGTTCACATCTTCTACCGTATCAAGCTGCTATTAAAGTAGCAGTAGGAATGGATCATGCATTAGTCTGGACGTCAGCTCTGGCTTTGTACTGCGTGAGATCAGTCAGGCCCGCGTGGGATTACCAAACAGCATGCGCTACACAACATATCTGCCCGTATTATAGGGTGATAAGCACCTAGCCTTTTGCATGTCAGACTCGTGGGTAATCTTTGCGACCGTGAGACGCCCACCTATCGATCACTGCGAGAATATCTAGGATGCGGAGCCAAGTAGCCGGGTCTTTTTTATTTCCAATGATCCTACGCTTGTCATCACTTTCAGATCGATGTTTACTGCCATCTAGCTCCAAAGGCTATGGCGCCACCTACCTACAGCGCCGAGTACCTGGCCGAGTCTAGGACGGCGGTCCTTAATGCCTTTTATTCTATCCCTATTCCCCTCGAGATACTAAGCACGGCCTTGAGGCTCTGGGTTAAGGCGGGACCCTCGTCACAGGGCCATCTGGCTTTTGATGACTATCTCATGATCTGGGCTACTGTATGTCTACCGATACCTTACTTGAATTGGACTGAAATGTCTAACCTCTGTTACCCAGATGGCTGCTGTCGCAGAGTGTATTGCCGGTTTGGTCTATGGTTTGTGAACCTGAACGCCGCTGTATAGAAACTGTCCTAATTTCTCTTTTAAAGGAGCTCCTTTTGGGCTTGGACGTCACATACAAGCAGTCTCCACAGAGGATCAGCAATCGTTCCTCATGGTGAGCCAAGAGACCTATCTTACCGTACCAAAGCACGTCCTCACAATTACTAGGGTGATTACATCTTCAGCCACTTCTACGATGTCGCTATCGCTAGCACCAAATTGTCGATCCTGGCGCTGTACTACCGAATCTTTGCTACCGCTAGGTTTCGTATTATAATCATTGCTACCGCTGTGCTCGTGGTTATGTGGCTTGTAGCGATGGAAATCGTACTGGGGCTGGGATGCCGACCTGTTCAAGGTTGGTGGGACGCGGCTGTGGCTGCAACAGCTTCATGCGTGGATAAGGTCGCATTCACATATTCCACCAATATCACGAACCTAATCACCGACCTATGGATTTTCACTATGCCCATACCCATCATCCTTGGATTACAGGCCAGCATGGATAAAAAGTTGGGACTTTGCTTCCTCTTTTCTATAGGGCTAGGAACATGCGCCATCAGCGCTGCTCGTCTGTCTGTTATTGTCTCGGTGGGGTCTGATGATATTACATGTAAGACCTCATACTTGCTGCATTCTCGCCGCTTCGTTTGACTAAATTTGGGTTTCTCTAGGGTCAGAAGTTCCCTTGGGAATTCTATCAGCGTGGGAGCCTTGTGGTGCTATCCTGTGTGCCAACTTACCCCTGGTCTACAGAGCCATGGTACGAGGTTTCAAACAAATTCGTTCCACAGTGAAGACTTCACGAACTCGCAGCCACGATCTCAGTGTGCGGCCACATTCGCCATACCTCGACTGGACTCGACTCAACAATAGCGCTTCCAGCAATTGTGCTGTTTCGAAAGTCACAGTAACCCGAGGAACAACTGACTCGACCGAAATGGATATGATCGGACATACTGGGATCAAAGTGGAACGCGATTTCAAGCAGGAGATTCACCGCGAATAATTGAAGCGAGGCACATTTATCAGTTTCCAAACGTCTGCATTATTGACTTAAATTCAGTGTTTTCGAAATGCGACGCTCTTTCAAATATGACCCTTCCAACAATATCACCCTGCTTTTGCACTCAACATCCCTTTTTTGTTGTCGAACATGGTAACCCCTAATCCAATGTCGCCAACCAGGATTGGATGACCTTGTTTACCTCATCTGGACCGTCGATCATTGCCCAATGCCCAGTGTTCACCTCGGCTCTCGTCAACTTGTCGAAGTACTGGTCCATGCCTTCAGACAGTGCGGGAACGAGAACAGGATCCTTGAGCGCTTGGATAAACAAAGTCGGCATGGCGAATCTATGACCACCTGCTTGGGCAACCGGCAACTCATCCTCGAAGTTGATCTTGGCTGTCCGGTACCAGTTTAGAGGGCCTCGGAAACGGTGGCGCAAGAACTCTGAAACGTACAGGTCAAGTTCTGTACCGTTCAGGAGGCGTGATGGTTGCAAGCGAGGGAAGACATCAAAGTCGAGGCCGTCGGGAGTGAAACCAACCTGGCCCTCGGGGGTCGTCCCCTCGTACATCGCCACCAGAAGCTCACGAATCTCTGTTGCGTTCTGGAATACACGGTCGAGCGATGGATCTCTGAATTGGAGTTGGTATTTCAGCGTCGGAAACTTGCCAGCAGCGATCTCGTCGGCAAGGTCAACGTATTCAGTCGGCAGAGGCAGGTACGGGAACGTTATCGAGAAGATTGCTTTGAATAGTTCAGGATACCAAATTGCGAGCCGCCAGACCATGTCACCGCCCCAGTCGTGTCCGCCTAGGATAACCTGCTCGCCGGGCACGATCTGGTCTAACAATGCCGCCAGTTCGATAGACTGCTTCTTGAGGGAAAACTCGTCCAATTCGCTTGGCGAAGAGGTCTGTCCGTATCCAATCATTTCCGGCACGATCACCTGGTATCCAAGCGAGGTAAAGAGTGGCACTTGGTTTTTCCACCCATATGGAAGGCCCGGGAAACCGTGTAGGAGCAGGACTGTTCCTTTTGGCTCGCCGGATGGCCGGGCTCGCAGATAGTGCCAGGTGTTTGATCCGATGAGCACGGAGTGGCTAGAGTTGAAAGGGGCTGGGATGGGCGGCTCCTGGACAGCCGAAGCTGTTGTCATTGCCAGGCTCAATACGAGCGCTTGAAATAGATTCATCGTGTTCGCGATGTCTCGAGGGATGAGTGTTTTGGCGGCTATTGGCTGTAGTGGATTTTCCTCTTACTGACTACTGACCTGCCATGTTTATATCCCAATACTTCCTGCGGGAGTTCATCAATTGATTTATAATTCAAGCATTACAAATAGGTTCGTCGCGGATCGGGCGCCTTACCGTTGACATCACGCATGACTGATTCCGAGCTGCATCGGTGTTCTAATAGGTTGATTACTTTGCGGGTCTCATATATTTGATTACAAAACCACGCGACAAAATCAAGCCGCGCTGAGGCTTGGGGTACGGCCACCCGCGTGGATTTGAAGATGGGCAGTCTCCGTGGCGAGGCTGAGATTGTATTGAAGTAGCTTGGTCTCAATGACTGATATTGGTGTTGCGATCATCTGGGCTTGATAAACTGCGGCGTCATTGGGTAGGAGTAGGTAGTAATGCCTCTTCGACTATGTAAACCTTAGTATCGCCATTTAACCCAACAAACAACATATCGCGGCCGGGCAATCCGGTATGAGGTATTCCGTGAGTGAATTCCTCTATATTACTTGTTCTTTCTGACCGCCGCCATTTTCACCGCTAGACCCCTATTTTACCCCTGAAGTTTACCACCTTCATTCAACGCACTTGATGGCGCGACACCGTGTGTCGATTGGAGCTAGTAGGATATATTCCAAAATGCCTAGGTTATAATCTCTTGTCTAATGCTATATTCAAACCGAGAAATTTGTTTCTAGAGTCAAGCTCACCGCCTTAGCCAATTCGCCTCTTATCTTTCTCAATATATCGGAATACATGTGTTTGATTGTAGTAAGCAGCGCACTTAACCGCAATAAGGCTTGCCCTGGGAGAAGCGCTCTAATACTGACGCCTTATTCTTTCGTACTGCCAATACGGTTTCTGAATATTAAGCAGTCAGTCCTCATTGACAAAGAACGTAGTAGACTCAGTGGACAATTAAAGAAACCAGATACAGTTTGCTCTAGGGAATCATAGGATGTCACTAAGTAACGCCCCTTTTGTCTGTGTTTAGCAAAGAATAATAGAAAAACTGGCTAGGGGAGATGTCATCAACTAATGCGAGACGTGTTATAGGGGTGCTTCCTTGATATTTAGTGGAGGCTCTCATGATAGAAGTTGTTTCCCTAACTCACCTAAACTTCTTTTCTGTATGGCCGTTCTAGATCTCTGTTCAATACCGGGGTTTCCGGATCGCACTGTACTTTCTATTTGACGCTACCACGTTGAACACCGCTGCTTCCTAATCACTGTCGTGGCTTTGCCTTTAGCGACACGATTTCCTTCATTCGTCTATGACTACTACAAGCCTTCCTTTGACGTTGAGGTTCCTACCTATTCTACGGCGCAACTCCTACCTACTCATCGTCGCAGTTACTGCCCATCGTTGCAACTCTTACTTATCGTCGTAGCTTCTACTCATCATCGAAGCATTAGACGTCGAGGTTTCCCTTCTTTATCTGGACTATGGATCCTTTCAGCCACGACTGCGGCTGTTTGTCAATTGCGCGGCGTACTTTCCCCTTGACTGACCACTAACGGTGAATCGACTCAAACCCTGGTGCAACCCTGTAGGTTTTTAACTTCTGACTCAAAGGCTCGTGACGATTCGCCATGAGTCACGTCACGTCACATCACTTGGCACTTGTCGCACCAGTGAAGGTACTGCTGATACAAAGGCCAAGGGCACATCCCTAATAGGCTGCTGCTTCGTTTGAATGACCCAGCTTCATCCTACCTACCTACATGGTAGCTAGTGGTAAAACGAGCTATAGGAATGGCCCTGCAGTGCTTGGAAGCTCCATTACAGTTACTCAACCCAGTTTCCCTTTGGTCATCATCGTTAAGGGCTACAATAACCCTATTCTCGACAATCGTCCCCTCAACAATCTGCCTGGATTAGGTACATACATCCTAAGGTTTCCATTAAATACAAACCTACCAAATACACAATACACTCACACAATCCTCCTACTTCTCTCTCCTCCCCATCTTCACGACACACACTCCCTACTCATCCTCTTCACACATCACCTTCACCGTCCTCTAATACTAGAGAATGGACGTATTATAATGATTGGTATATAAGACCTAAATCCCCTGCAGAGGCCATGTCTCTAACTTTCGATACTACTCCTCGCCTCACCAATCGGATTCCTCCTTAGCCTAGATCTCGCCAACAAACCTCTTCAGAACAATACTCAATTCATCTCGTTGACGATAGGTCATGGCAAGCTTTCCTCTGATCCTTCTACGGAACCCTATTCCTAACATTAACATACTCTTAAAGATTACCTAGAACTTACACAATGTTATTTTGACCATTTGCTCGCGAAGCAAAACCATATCATACCTGAACCAGACGATGCGTCAAATGGCGTATCATTACTGGTAGCACCTAGGTAGATAATACAGCGTCCTCATTCAAAGTTGTCTAGAGGATCGTCGAGGAGGCTGAAGATGTAGAAGAGGTCTAAGATGAAGATGATTCGATCAACTTCAACCACCGACATACTACATAGTAAGTGCAGCTATTCCTAATAATGAATTGATATAATCTCACCACTACTAGATCTCCACCATTCACTGCCAAGAAATACAAGAACGTCCATTACTCCCTAAGCTATACCTACCAGGACATAGCCATTATACTATGATCTACTAGATCAATTGATCACCAACGATCGGAAGTCACTAATGTCTCTAACGACACAAGATCTCGTATATGCACGACAGCTACAACGTTTTGCTAAGACAGAACATCCTTTCGGAGACGACATTGAGCAAGCAGATATCGACAACCAAGGCCCTCTCGAAGATCTCTACCCGTTACGGTGACATGCAAGCCTGTATCTTTCTCCATTAGCTTCAGAGCTTAGAAGAATCAACTTCATTTACCGATTCAGCCCGGGTTGGCTACACGGTTGATGAGGCCATACAGTGCTATTGGTCCGAGGCTCTTAGACTCTCGACGCGTACTATGCCGACATCGAAGACCGGTATCTACTTTGTGGATCGACTACGGAGAGCCCGCTGGTAGAGGCATCTATATCGACCGCATGTCAACTAGTGGTGTTTTACTGGAAAGCTCTTAGGTCTCGTTCCTCGACTACATGGTATGGGGCGACTACAATGTAGACCAAACAATGCAACAATTTACCCCAGACCTCAACAATGAACGCCTGCACGAGATAACCGAAGCACAATTTAAGCGTATCAAGTATATCATCAGACGTATATTGGTCGAAAGTTCTGGAAATGATACCAATCCGTCCATGGTTCGAGACAAGTGCAACCCTGCACGTACTGACCAGTATTGCACCGAACGCCCAGTCTACAACCACCCAGCCATACCGACGTGTGAACAAGGCACTAAAGGGAATTGTGACAGAAGGCTACAAAGGAAATTGGGCACTCGGCATGACAATCGAGACGAAGCCTCCTAGAAGCTCTGAGGTGGCTCTGCTTTGTATGGGCTCTGAGAAATCCCGTTATTGAACGGTGTTGCTCAGTAGAAGTTTACGTTGGCTTGACGACAAATTCGCGGATAATTACCAACTGAGATAACGACGAGAGGACTAGAGGGCTGAAGAGCGGAATGGCGGAATTACAGAAGCTGAGAATAAAATCTCTTCCTTCTGCCTTGCCTTCCCACGAACAAAAATCCTGACCAGCCCACTTAGACAGGTTGGGGGGCAAACACACTCAAACATTAACTCGCACCGCATATCAACAATGCTTCCTTTCTTTTACCCGTTTCTCAATTTCCTCGTCGTCATTATTGGGTTCAACCAATCTCCCTTCCTGACAGAGGATATTAGGACCATTGGTGTGGGCTAGGAGCGATGGTCCTGGAGCATTGGTCCGCTTTACGAAGAACAACCCTACCAAGGTCGCCGTCTGATAAATAATATATTTACCGTTGATACTAAACTGGCACGTATTCGATAACCTGACAACGATACCATCCCTTATTGACCTGCTACTCCGTTCTGGGCCTAGCACATTAACTTACCTTCTCCAAGCTTATCTAAATAGTGGAAGAATCGGGATATCAAACTGATGATGGTGTTTGGATACGATTGTTGGCCTTGAGCCTATGACTGGTGAGAACCTAGCGGCCGACGTCCAGATACGGCGCAAACACGTCAAGGATTGGGAGAAGACCGATCCCAAAGAGTACAAGGTGATAGTATTGGACAACACTGAAGATCTTCACGAACGCCGACTATAATTCTGGACAAACTTGCGCCCGCACGCAAGATATATGCGGCGGGCCTACCTTAACTCGGTTGTCAACTTGTCACTTAGGTATAAGGGAGCTCAAACTCGTGGATTCAGCATTGACAGGGAGGTGGAATTAGGAAATCAATACTGGGGAACTACCACGATGTGGACCATGTCACCGCCGACACCAGTCGCGAACAGTCTCACACCGAACGGGATCGCACAAGCACCTGCACACCCACCCGTACCAGCCCCACCGTTCAGCCAATGGGGACAGTATCCATACTTCAACCAGATGAGCCCGTTCCCACCGTATCACCCCGGATTCGGATACTATCCACAGCAACCATGGCCGTACACGCAACCTTATGGACCATACGAACAACCACCACCAGGCCCAGCACTCGATCAACCCCCACCCCCGGTGTGAGAAGGGAGCAGGACAGGATGGAGCAGGACAGTGTCTGCCAGGAGGCAGACATATTGCCCAAGGGGGGGCATGTCACGGGATAGGATAGGAGGAACCACGCCTTCTCTACACGTCCGCACAGACCATATGAGGGTATAGACTATATTGTTCTGTGAGGGATAACATCGTGTCTGGGGGAGACTCCGCGTATACATACAAAGATCCTCTTTGTCTCCTGCTTAAGTCCCATCCTGACAAGTCAGGTATCAAGGTCAGGTATCCTGACAACGACCTTGTTACATATCAAGAAAGGATTACACGGCAATGGACTCTATTATAGATCCATTAAAAGACCATAGGCGTTGTCGAGAATGTACCACGAGGACAAGGCTCACCCAGTCTGGTGTGGCAATATCAACGCCGACACCTGCAAGGATACCCTGGAAATCCAAGCCTTCATTCACGGGTGCTATTCGAGAGGATGGGATTGTAGGCACAGTGACAGTCTGCTATATGCGACTCGAGGAGACACTGGAGGGTATTGAGAAGTGGTAATTCTGACTATTCAGCGTGAGGAGATTTAGTCGTCTTTCGGTTCATATGTACCATGATTTTCGAGGTGTATGGTAGGTGTGTACATAACAATCAAATCCTCGTATGACAGGTAGAGCTCGACCTGAAGCAACGCCCTACAAAAACTAGCTCAGTTTATCTCTTCGTTCCTTGGAAAAAAAAAAATCCGCAACGTGGAAACCCCTTAGCAATGAGTGCGTTTATATAATTTGTAATTTATAATACGAGTCCACTCTTCACTTCATTTCTCGGGGACTGTTATTTGACTTGGCAGAATCGAATAGAGCTTTTTCTGCATTTATATAAGATTTCGTCATGCAAGCAAGGGGTGGTAGAAACGGGCGCCGTGGTATTCGCCCTTATGTCGTAGACCGTGCTTGCTCGTGTTCGCCCTGCTTAGCACCAGTTGAGCGATGAGAGCCCGCGGCTCTGGGATGGCAAAATTCGGGAGCAGCATCCGGAGCGTCTTCCAACTACCTGTCTGTCGAGATTGATAACCGGCTCTGGTCTTGTAAGATCAACATCTAAGCTTCTACGCCTGTTTTACTGCTACGCAAAGGACCATACAAAACGGCTTCCGGCGGTAGCTCTCTCATTGTGGCTTGATCTGACGACGGCTCTCTTATGATTGTGGCTTGATTACTGAAATCTCGGAGGGCATTGCCGTATGGTGTCGGTACGGCTACGTCTCCGGCTTCGCGGTCCTAGTCCGAGAAGTAATCTAGCGAATCCTCATTGCAAGCGGTGGCGCTATCCTTTCTCGTGGACTCCCGGTTTGTCGTCTCGGCTTAGGCCTTGGCGGCATTCTCTTCCTCCACTCTCCGGTAGTACCTAGACCTCGTCGGTTGAGTGAAAGCGCTGTACCGGTTATTCACAGCGAGTTCGAATGAGCATCCTCATTGGGCGTCTTGAAGTTTGATAGAGCTTCGAACCTGAATAAGTCCTTGAAAGAACATGGTACAAATCCCCTTGCTGAAAACCGCCCCTTAACATCTGTAGGCTAAGAGATATCGTTTGTTCGCTATTACACGAGAAACCAACATATCAGAAGTCAGATTTGGTGAAGCCAAAGTTTTGCAAGACCTCGAATCCGTCGGCGTAGCCCGTGGACATAGATACGTATTTTCTGAATGAAAGCGGCAAGATGTTGCGCACACGTATCTGCAT
Source organism: Hypoxylon crocopeplum (assembly GCA_022578875.1). Taxonomy (NCBI): domain Eukaryota; kingdom Fungi; phylum Ascomycota; class Sordariomycetes; order Xylariales; family Hypoxylaceae; genus Hypoxylon; species Hypoxylon crocopeplum. The sequence goes on along the minus strand of MU399586.1, from coordinate 120,764 downwards.
CCGAGGCTGCAGGATGGCAGGCATCCGAACCTCCACGCCTTACCTAGGTAGTCGAGTCGGGAGTCCTAGAGGTTATCATATAGGGTACCGACTACGCTACTCCGCGAAAGACTGGCAGCCTATCTGGGAAGACGAAAGGTATACATAGAAAGGAGGCACTTTGTCTCCCGTCTTGCTCCTATCTCAAAGCTAACTCCTAGTGGACTGACCTCCCCAATAGGCCAGGCCGAGCTGAGAGCAATTTTCGACTAGCAATGACTTACACCACTATACGATCCGTGATATATCTCGTTTGCACTAGTATATGTACACAATGGGGTCCTTTGGAGTAGACGGAGACGCGTGTGCTGAGGATGATGCCTGCGCCTCAACGACCACAGCGCCGACCCCGAGGTCCCTTGCCAAGCGAAGAGGCACAGGCAATAAGTATTTCGACTACGCCACCACACACAGCCGCTGCGTTGCTACGCTCGGATGCAAATTGAAGTGCATCTTGCATAGAGACGAAGGATACCACAGACCGAATACTAATCTATGTCAGCAATATCAAAGTAGAAAGCCACGTAAAACCGCTAGTTAGCTCATCAGAAGTGCATTATATTCGTCATTACCATAGAGTAATTCTGGCTGTTCATCGTAGTCTAACGTCTACATCCGCGTATGACGAGGCCGGAGCAGGCTGCCGCGGAATCGTGTCTAATGCCGAATGAGGCCCGAGTCTGGGCCTTCACCTTTCGAACCCCCCTTATGTACAGATCCACTTATCTTCGGGAAACTAATTACCGGAGCCAGGACCCAGTCCGACTCTCAATTCGGGGATTATTTAGAAACTCATCAGATCTATCAATCGTTAGCAAGACTATTCGGTTAGATGGGGACGGGCGAGCAAACATACCTCGTCCGAAAAGACCCCTCTTCGCCCAATCCATGGCCATAAGCACACGCGTTCTCACGCCCACGCTCTGCGCAAAGTACACGCTCCTCCAGGCGTACACGGCCCACAAACCACCCGTCACGCCCCATCCGCCTCCTAAATCAAACACGGCCGAGTTGCCTACGTACGCCAGACTGCCGAGGTGGTGGTACTCGAAGGCCTTGTAGCAGGCCTCGTCGAGGTCACCGTCGCGCACGTCGTTGGCGCGGAGTCCAGGGGCACAATGGGCCAGCTTGTTGAACTTCTTGGCGAGGTAGATTCCCTGCTGGTTGGCGCGCTGGGCCGTAGCCGGCAGCGATGTAAGCTTGCTGTCAATCTGCTTGAGAAGCTCGCGTAGCTCGCCGAAATCAAGCGTCCCGGACTGGTCCTTGTCGAACTGGGCGAACAGCTTGTCGAGACGCTTTAGGTGCGAGGCGGCCTGCGGGAAGCGCCGCTTGACGTCCGAGGCAACGGCCCGCCAGTCGCTGAAGTGCAGCTCGACGGTCTCAGGGTCTTTCCCTTGCTTGAATGCGTGTCCCCGCAGGAAGGTGACAACGTTATCCGCTATGTTGTTTTGAACAGTCGAGCAGTCACCAATCGCGTAGACGTCACCGAGAGGTGTGCCATTGAGCCGTAAGTGCGTGTCAGTCTCGAGGGCGTGGCGGTTGTTCTGAGCTGGTCCTAGTTTCGCGGCGATTTTCTGACATAACTCGGCTTGGGAGACACCAGTTGACCAAAGACAGAATCCCATTGGAAGCTCCTTGGTAAGAACCGTGCCGTCCTCGGCCCTTTGTGTGAAGACGATCCTGTCCTTCTGAACCTCCTTCACCCTCGAGTTGACGAGAACTTCAACTTGGTCTCGAGCGAATCGGTCTTCTGCGTACTTAGAAAGGGCCTCATCGTATGTGTTGAGGATGTGTCCGCGGCTCTGAATTAGGTGAACCGAGATCTCATTTCGTAAAAGTCGAGGGAATCTCCTAGTCAAGTCCTCATTTAGCAGATCGAAGAGTTCGGCAGCGAATTCGACACCTGTAGGGCCACCACCGCTGACGACAAATGACAAGAGCCTCTTGCGTTCATCGTCCGCTGTTGTTGGTAGGCAAGCCAGCTCCAAGTTCTTCATAACTTGATTCCGGATCATCCGGGCGTCATTAATGTCTTTGAGGAAGAAACAATTCTCGAGTCCCTTAACTCCATGAGGATTCGTGACAGATCCTACTGCAATAACTAACTTGTCGTACGGTATGTAGAACCTCATCTCCTCGCCTCTAGCATCTGTCTGCGAGACCTCAATCAATTTGTGCGAGAATTCAACGTCCTCAGCTGACGCTCGAAGATAGTGCCCACCGATTCTTGTTAGAATCCTGCGGATGGGTTCGACCAAACTTCGCATTTCCAAAGTGCCGACAGTCGCAGACGGTAGCATAGGAGTAAACAGGAAGTAGTTCTTGGGGCTGATGACCGTAACATGGTAATCTTCAGGATTTAGCTGCTTTAATAGCGCGACGCTTCCCCAGCCGCCGCCTAGAATCACGAGCCGTGGCTTGGTCTTCCTCTTCCTCGCCTCTTCATTATCGTCGTCGTCGAGAAGCGCTTCTACGATAGGCAGATTCTTAGGTCCTCCCCGGCGCGGAGAGAGAGCAGCCTCAGAGACATGGCAGTCGCCAAAGGTAATCGACGACTCCTTATATGTTGTCGCATCGTATATAAAGAAGCCTGCAAACAGCGCTCCTACGAATCCCATTCCCGTACCAAGTAGCGCAGCGGTACGGTATGCAAAGTTGAGTACTGTGGATCGCCTCTGTGGGAGGGGTTTCCCTGAAATTGCGCGTGCAATGCGCTTCGATGGGAACAACCATTGCGTGGCTTTCGTGGGGGGATTTCGTCGCGAGGCATTTGGTCGAGATAAGATATTAAACTGGCAAACATGGACACGTTTCGATTGCTTCAGTAGAGTCAAGGATGTGAGGTTGTAGGCATAGCTAGGAGAGCTCTGGCGACTGACGCGGAGAGCGAAAGCCGTGGCAGCTCCTAGCTGTGGTGGCATTGTACCTCAGATAACGTAGCTGTTCACAAGTGAGGAGTAAACAGATAAAGGAGCTGCTATATGAAAGGACATGGCATACGGTAAAACGTGATGTTAGAGTTAGCGACTAGGAAATTAAGGTATTTGGTAGAAGTTTCTATATCGTCAAGGAAGGAATCGCCTTCTCGCCTTTTCGGCGCTTCCTTGGTCAAACTTGTGTTACAGAGTTACTTCGTATGGACTGCGTCATACCCGAAGGGGTGGAACTGGTGGGACACCAATCGCCGCCGCCTCCGCTGGGAATAGCGTGGAATTTCAAGCTTACCTACATGTAGGTACTTAAACCCGATTTGCATCGACTTCTCGGCTCATAATGCGAGGTCCAAAATACCTAGGTACCTATCTACGCTGTCGGACAGGAAGTTTTATAGGACTTGAGGCTCAATACATAATTGCGTTTTATATGTACTCAGCTACGACACTTATTAAGCTATCAATTGTTTATATTCCGCCACCGTCATAAATCATAAATTCAGGCACCTGTTGAATCTACACGGTAGGGTCGGATTTTTAGGGCATCTTGCATAAGAACGTTGCAACTTCAGCTGATTAGGCGGTCTATTCCGTCTCCGACATAGGACCGGAAAGAAGACATCACGCAAATTTAGAGATTCCCAAGCTATGGTGAAATTTTCATAGGCATTGAATTGCTCATAATCCTAGGCTGTCATGAGTGAGTTCTAGATGCTAAAGTCTTTGTAAGCCCACTTCTCCGTGAGCTTAGTCTTGGCCTGCCTCCTGAAGGGTATCCTTCTTCGAGCTTCAACCCGACCTCTGATGAGCAAGCTTCGGTATCTGTCCTTCAATAAATTGCCCTCGGGTTTCAGGAGGCGTAGGGAATCTTGTAGTTCGTCTGGTAGAACTAGCTCTAGGTCCTTCTCCGGGAGCTTTAGTTTTCCAAGTTGACGCCGCCGAAGCTCCTCATCATTGTCATCGGCGCTGCTATCACTTTGTTCAATCTCCGCGAGCGTCAAAGCCCGCTCTTGCTCGCGCTCGGAAATCTCCTTTGCGATCCGTTTGATTTCTTCCATCTGAGCTCTTCGAACCTTGGTTTTTGCTTCGTGTCTCAGTCGTCGTTCTTCCTCCTTCCGTCGTTGGATCCTGTTTCGTTGGGCCTTGGTTTTGCGATCTGGCCGCTTTGCGCTAACCTTCAGCTCTTCACCACCACTCTGGAAACCTTCCCATTCCGAGTCTTCGTCCCATTCAGACAACTCCGCCCTCGCCTCCGCAGCCTCAGCCTCAGCGGCTGACCTAGCAGCAGCTTCCTTCTTAAGGCGCTCCGCCTCTTCGGCCTCTAGCCGTTTCTTCTCGACCTCAACAGCCTTATTAGATTCTTCCGTATAGCGGGCTTCATAATCGGCGAAGGCTGGGTTATAACTGTATCCACCTGTAGGCTTTGGAACGGCCTTTGGGGTTTTACCACTTGCTAACAGCGAGATCGGCTTCTCTGAGAACGATTTGGGAGCCTTTTTCTTCTCCTCTCTCTTGTCCATGACTGGTTGCGCTTCGGGTGTGATTACGGCTCCCCAGGCGTCATACGACGCCTCGGTGACCTCGACCGTTGACTCATGGTGACCATCGGCTACTTTGCGCAGTCGGGTGAGCTCCTTATGTGTGACATATTCCCTCTTTGGTCGCTTGGCCGGGATAATTCCATCGGTAGTCTTGTCTCCTGAGCGCTTGCGCAAAGCAACGGAGGGTACAGCTGAGCGTTCGGCAATTATTTCGTCTGCTTTCAGGGTTTTCGAGGTATGCTTTGGAACTTTCTTTGCTAGTGAGGCGTCCCCGACTGTGTCGACGATGAAGAGTTCTTCGGAAGGCCGCTCAGCTATGACACCACTGTATATCACCAGGTCAGGTCGATGCAATTAAGTAAGTAGACAAGTGATTAGATACGAACCCTTTAATAATTTCCTCATTCAACTCCTCGAGGCCTTTCTCTACCTCGGTAACATCGACGTTCTTCCTCCATGCCTTCTTGCCTTTTCTCGAAGGTTGCTTGTAAGTTGCAGGCGCATCGGTCGGCCCATTTAAGGGTTTAATGACTGGCATCTTTGGAATGAACCACAAATGATTATTTTGAATTGAGCCTAGGTTTACAATGTCGCGAAGTGTAAGGAGTAGTTTGGAGTGTGGCTGTTGTTGAATAGATGAATCTGATGCTCCAATGATATTGGTGGGGCTATTAAACCAGAAATTTTTCCATTGCAAGGATTAAATTCCGGTTCAAGTCGACTTCTACGATAAGATAAGAAATTAACTTGGTCTGTGTGGCTTACATAATGAAGTACCTAGGTACATAACGAATTGAATTGACCCTTGACTTGATCGGAAGGCCGGCCATTCTCTTTTAAGCTAGACCCTATCGATTGCCAATGACGACCGTTACGCAGCTCCATCGGCTCCATCGACCCCAGTCCCGGTCAAATCGCCAATCTGTCAAGGCTGCAAAGCCTAAGCGCATTTTTCGTACTATACTAGAAAAGGGACCGCCTCCTTTTGTAGGCGATACCTAGTAGGAAAGACCAACTATCAAGTGCTTGATTTCTCTCCCACTTACTTCTCAAAGAAGCCCAACAGCACATAGTCATTCATACTGCAAAAATATTTAATTCATCTTTTTCTTTTCGCCGTTCGACTCAGTATTCTTGTTTCCCAACATCCCGACTTACAATTCCTCACCTCGTTCGTATAGTACATTCTCTAACCCTACGGACTCAACTGATAGAATCGCCGAGGCTCTTCGCAACTGTCTTTGACTACCACTAAATCACCGAGTCACAATTAGCGAGGACCTCGCGTCAAAATGTCCCAGTCTGGAGGAGCAGGCGGGTACAACAACCCGTTAAAGAAGTTCAAGTAACACCTCCCACCGACTATTACCTTAGACCTTGTCACTAATGTTTAGTAGGTTGGTGTTCCTCGGCGAACAAAGCGGTATGCAGTCCACACTTCCAGACGCTACGATCGAGTGATACCTCCAACGATAACCCTAGTGATGGATCTGCTTAGAGCTATAGCTAACGTTGGGCGTTGGGCGTCGGGCTAGTCGGGAAAACATCCCTGATTACGCGATTTATGTACGACTCCTTCGACAACATGTACCAGGCCACAATTGGTATCGACTTTCTCTCAAAGGCAAGTTAGGATTGTTATGGTGGACGACGATACGACCGAGGTTGGCTGACTGGGAAGAGCTAGACCATGTACCTTGAAGACCGAACAGTGCGGCTACAGTTATGGGATACGGCAGGCCAAGAAAGATTCAGGAGTTTGATTCCCTCATACATACGAGACTCGAGCGTTGCGGTGGTTGTCTACGATATCTCAAGTACGATCTATCATACCTGGATCTACGAGCTGGGACGGGAAAGCTAATGCGAGTGGCTAGATGCGAAATCATTTCAAAACACTAAGAAATGGATCGACGATGTACGCGCGGAACGAGGCAACGATGTGATCATCGTGCTGGTAGGGAACAAGACAGATTTGAACGACAAGCGAGAAGTCACTACGGCGCAGGGCGAAGAAGAGGCCAAGAAGAATAACCTGATGTTCGTCGAGACGAGCGCGAAGTTGGGCCACAACGTCAAGAACCTTTTCAGGAGGATAGCGCAAGCACTTCCCGGTATGGAGGGGACAGATGCTGCAGCACAGGCTTCATCACAGAGTGGGTCGCCCCGATATTCGTCGGTGACGTGGAGAGAAATGGTTGGGCTAACAAGTCTGCAGTGATCGATGTGAAGACAAACACCCAAACGTCCCAACAGGAGGGATGTGCATGCTAGTAGCGCCACGGCTCCATACTGAAAGAAAGGGGTCGAGTAAAGCGAGGATCAGGCAGGATATTTCCGTGCATAGCGAACGAGGCAATAAAAGATGTTGTATAATACGAATCATTCTACGAAACAAAGTAACGAGAAGAAGACCAGTACAGCCATTACAGATATGACGTTTAGTATATGTAATCAGCCTTTTGAGAGATTTCAATTCAAGCGCCGTCGAAAGGAGTCTAGCAGTTTCTACCTCAATTTTTAGTAGTGATGAATGTCTAATCCGCTCTCGGTTGCGTACCTAGCCTACCTCATGTAGGTAGGTAAACCGAATAAATCTAAAAAGCAGAAATGCTTGAGCTCTTTCAAGATGTCGGGATATCTGACTTTATGTAATGGTCCGATTGCACTTATCCCAGCGTCTCTACCTGTCCATCAGGTCTACCAAAATACGCCTTTACGGGCTTCACCCCTTCTACATCTGTGCCCAGCTGCGCCACCTGCGGCCCGTTCAGGCCGGAGAAGATACCGACCTCGAGCACGCCGAAGATGTTCTTGATCCGCGCCAGCAGGGCGTCCGGCGTCCAGATCCCGTTGGAGGGGTCCGCCTTGTCGGCCTCGCTATTTAGGAGCAGCGTCTTGAACGGCGCGTCGATGATGTGGTTGTGGTTGTCGGTGATGGTGCGGATGAAGGTGGGGCCCGAGGTCCGGATCTTGGGGTCGGCGCTGCCTAGCCTCAGGAGCTCGCGGCGCACGTACTCGGCGCCCATGGGCGACACCTCGACCGGCACATACGTCCAGCCCGTCAGCAGGCGGCCGGCCTTCTTGCGGCTGTCGGCGACGCAGATGAAGCGCTTGGACAGGCGCGACACCAGCTTCTCCTGGAAGTGGCAGGCCCCGCCGCCCTTGATGCAGTTGAGCTCCGCGTCCACCTCGTCCGCCCCGTCGAAGTAGATGTCGATGGGCTGGTGGTCGGTTGACTCCGGGTGGAATCCGACTTCTAGTAGGAGGTCCGGCACCTGTAGCACGCTGAGCCCCGCGTTGCGGATCAGAGCCGTCGACCCGGAGCCTGTCGGCACGAACTTCATCTTGCTCGTTACGGACGGCCCCTGCTCCGCGATCGCTTCTACGACGTAGGCTACCGTGCTTCCACTCCCGATCCCGACGTACGTAAACGACGGGCTGAAGTAGTCCGCCACTGCCTGCCGGCACGCCGCGCGCTTGGCCGACTCGATGAGGTTGGTGGTGGGTGCTGGTGCTGACGCCATTGCTCCCTCCTTTCCTTTGTTCTTCCGGGTAGATGTCGAGAAAGTTACTAGACGGTTGAGAGATAAACGGATATGCGGAGCTGCTACTAGCTGTGTGCACCGAGCTGTGGATGCGGGACAGCCTCTAAATACCGCACGTGGGTTGGCGAATCGTCGGGTGGATGTACTTGTGACGGCCCGCGGGAGCGACGAATTCATGAAACCCGAGCTCAGATGAGGACCAATAAGAGTCGTTGGATTGGCGGAATCCACTTCAAAGTAGTAATCAAAGAAGTCTATGTTCTCTAGGTGTTGTGTAGCTGGTCAATTGGCAAATTTATAGTATTTTTGAGTTTAAGATGCGCGAAAATTGAGTCGAATGAATCGAAGCTTCGGGCCCCACGTTTGTCACGATGCTCTCCCGTGGTGGTGTGGTGGTGCCACTCACTGCTGCTGCCATGACGTGAGTGCGGGCTAGGTCAATGGAACATGGAGGGACCAGCCCGATCTCCGGATCTCGTGCAGGTGGTTGGTTGCTGACTTAGCGTTCTGCAGGTGTTAAAGGCGAGGCACAGCTGTGAGGCTCGACTTAAGTGGGTTGTGGCGTCTTCTCAGTTCTCAATCTTCAAATTCTGTCAGTGAGTGAATTTCGGGCTTCAACTATTTCATGTTGTAAATCAATATCATCGAGTCTCATAATGTAATTGCATAAATTAAATTCTAGGCAATTCAATTCAAACATCTTCTTAACATGAAAACTTCACTGTATAACATACATCTTCCTATCTCATTACCATTATATCGATTGTGTAATACCTCATAGAGTAGGCTACTAATACGTATACGTATAGTACGACTAGAATAGTTGATAGGATGCACAACTAGAACAACTAAACAATTAATTATCTACTATTGTCCACTTGGTAGAAGAATCCCCAAATGGAGCCAGTATTGCGTGTAAGTGCCACGGCTATCGGTGTTGGAGTATAGCAGGACGGCAATTGATATACACCATCTTAGTTGAACATCCAACAAATCGAAATACCATAGACAATAAATGTAATCGGCAAAGTGCTGTTTTATAATAATAGATGAGGTGATATCGCCTTGTCTTCTAAAGAATATCCCGAATCTTGATCCTACCGGCGGCTCTCGGTGCCTTGTTCTGGACGGTTAAGGAATTCATTCTGATTGGACTTGGAATATGGGGTTCACCCGATTACCGGTTCGAGATGATGCAAGGTTAAGCCCGAAGATGTGGTTGGCCAACGATGGCGTTTTCTGACAAAGTGTCGATGGCTATTGGCAGAAGAGTTGTAAGGCTTGAGGCTAAAGCGATGGCGTGATTGCAGCGAACGACAGACTAATTGAATTTGCGGGGCCATAAAAAGTTCCACATTCGGGGTCTGATCTATGTTAGTCTGGGTGTCGCCATCGTCTAGAATTCCCACTTCGCCTTTCTCAATGCCGGGGAAAAAATATTTTTGGTCTTCTAGTGTGGATTTGATTTATATGTAGAAAGGGGTCATCATGTCCTTTCTCTTTGGAAAAGCAGACTCTTCTGCTGCTGTTCCAAAGTCAGAGTCCGACATGGCGGCGCAAAATATACAAATTCGTACAGCTGAAGAAGCAGGTGAGTAATTGTACCTACAGCTCTAATTACACATGCTTAAGTCTCATTTCTTTCAATATTCCTCATAACATTACACATTACACATACACATACACATAACAAATGCCCCGCCATCCATCATCCATCATCCAATTCCAATACTATCACTTACACCAACCACTGCATCATTCACAGCAGTACCGACATCTATTTAGATCTAAGATCTATTCTACCCCAAGAAATAGATTATAGCTAACTTGGTTCAACCTATTCAGTGGCACGAATCGCATACCTTGCTAGCGATGTCGTTGTCTCTGTCCAACCATCGAAGGGTCAAGACTCGGCGTTCTCTTCTCACCTCAAGAGATATGCCGCAAGAAAAGACTCAGGATTAGTCGCTAAAACTGAGGGCTCAGTGCCTGAGGTACATCCCCTACACCATGCAATTCATGAGACATGTTAATTGACTTAATGGCACTAGATACAATCTGTTCGACATAACACCGACCCCCTACTTTCTGTCTTCGCCCCAATTCGCTCAGGCCATCTCACTTCCGTAACTACCACATCAACCATTCTCCTCCCTTCCGTTGCGCACCTGTACAAATTAGCAACCTATCCAGTCGTCATCCACGTCTCTCTATCTCCCGCTCACTTCCCCGACTACTCCGCCATAACTGCCATCAGAAATTCAGGATGGACCTTCATACAGTCCGAGTCCCTCCAAGAAGCACAGGACATGGCCATAACAGCACATGCCCTGGCTGTACGTTCCGGAAAGGGCGTGATCCACTTCTTCGACCCTAGCTCATGTGCACGCGACAAGCCAATCGCTGCGGAAGACACCGCATCAGTCCGCGACTTGCTAAATCTGGACGACGTTCGTCGATATCAAGCTAGCTCGGTTTCGGAGTCGGGCATATATACCGATGACGGAAGAGTAGTTATAGCTTCAGACCAGCCCGAAAGGCGCCCAAGTGCTGCTGCCAATGGCTTAGCGGACTCGACAATACTCAGCACAGCTTCTAAGGCAGCTTCTTCAGAAGGTTCCGAAAAGTTCAGCCAGCGAAGCAACTCCAGCGCGCCACCGAGCGTTTCATCGGCGACTACAATCGAAGCCTCTCCGCCTCTAGTTACCTCCGAGGATATTTACAAGTACGTAACCTCGATATGGGCCCAGTTTAAGACGGCTACCGGCCGTAGCTACAATGCCTTCGAGTGGTCTGGTCCAGCAACCGCAGAGAAGGCTATCTTCGTATTCGGCTCCGACGCGGGCCTGTTCGCTGAAGCTCTCGATGCAGCTAAGCCGGAAGATATCTACGCGAAGGCTGGATTGATCACGGCTAGACTCTACCGGCCGTGGTTGGGTGCTAAGCTCCTCGAGGCCGTACCAAAATCCGTAAAGCGTATCGCTGTCCTAGAGCAGATTTCGCGAAAGACGACGAAATGGGGACCTCTACTTATTGATGTTCTAACGTCGGTAAAGAGCGGCTTCGGTGGTGTCGAGACTGTTGTTGGTCATCAACTGGGCTATATCACCCCCGATACCATTCACCAGGCCTTGAGGGGTATCTTCCAAAACCTGGCTTCTGAGAAGCCTCTGCAAAACTTGGAAGTAGGAAAGACGACCGGACCAGAAGACGCAGAAATCTACGGCTTAGAACAGCCGAAGCTGGAGACTGCTTACACCAAGATCCTCGATCAGCTATTTGGCAGCCGAGTCTATATGGCAAATGCCCTCAGTTCGAGGAATGCCGGTGTTTCATCCACGATAGCAGCTAGCCCCGAATTTGGTTTCGGTTCTCTTCTCGCTCGTAAAGAACATCGACAGAGGTTCGTCAAGCAAGTTAAGCAAGCCGCTAGCACTGGGTCTTTCATAACCGAGTCGCCGGTTAATTGGCTAGCGAAGTGGGCGGCAAATGCTGAAGATGCGCAGAAGGCTGGAGAGCTCGCAGATGATGTAATCGCACGACTTGAAACTGACGGATCGTCAATTGCGCGCGATCTGCTTTCCAGCAAGGGGCTATTTCGAAAAGAATCCCTCTGGCTTGTTGGGTCTGACGCCTGGGCCTACGATCTTGGCAATTCTGGTGTTCACCATGTTTTAGCATCCGGCGAGAATGTGAACATGCTAATCATCGATTCGACTCCCTACTCCGAGCGGGCCGCCGCGGACGCCGAAAGACGAAAGAAGGACATCGGCCTGTATGCTATGAACTTTGGTAACGCTTACGTTGCTTCCACGGCAGTCTACAGCTCCTACACTCAAGTTCTCCAGGCTATGCTTGAAGCTGACCAGTTTGATGGCCCCTCAGTTGTGCTTGCATATCTGCCGTACTTCGGCGAGCATGATTCCCCACTCACCGTATTGCAAGAGACCAAGAAGGCCGTCGACCTCGGCTACTGGCCGCTCTACAGATGGAACCCTGAGAACGAGAACAAGGGAGAACCAAACTTCTCCTTGGACTCTGAGCGTGTCAAGAATGAGCTCAAGGAGTTCCTAGACAGAGACAATAAGCTGACTCAATTGATGCGACGCGAACCCGTATTCGCTGCAAGCCTATCTCAAGATTTCGGGACAGAAGTTCGCGCACAGCAGAAGCGAAAGGCCCGAGATGCTTATAACCAGTTGTTGGAGGGCCTCTTCGGCGCGCCGCTCACGATCCTGTTTGCCTCCGACAACGGAAATGCACAGTCACTGGCCAAGCGTCTAGGAACACGAGGTCGTGCTAGAGGACTCAAGACGGTTGTCATGGCGATGGAAGATTATCCCGTTGAAGATCTTCCAAAAGAGGAAAACATCGTGTTTATCACATCGACAGCCGGCCAAGGAGAATTCCCCCAAAACGGCAAGCCTTTCTGGGATGCCGTCAAAGATAACACAGATCTCGACTTGGCGTCCGTCAACTACTCGGTCTTTGGTCTTGGGGACAAGCACTATTGGCCGCGAAAGGAGGACAGGGTCTACTACAACAAGCCTGCTAAGGACCTTGACAGGCTGCTTGCAAACTTCGGCGGGAAGAGATTGTTCGAGGTCGGGTTGGGTGATGATCAGGATCCCGATGGATTCCAGACTGGTTACGCTCTCTGGGAACCTCAAATCTGGCAAGCGCTTGGTGTAGCAAATGTGGAAGGGTTGCCAGAAGAACCTGCACCGCTCACGAATGAGGACATCAAGTTAGCCTCAAACTACTTACGAGGCACTATTGTCGAGGGCCTCCAAGACACGAGCACCGGCGCTATCTCCGCTTCTGATCAGCAGCTCACCAAATTCCATGGAACATATATGCAGGACGACCGAGACATTCGTGACGAGCGCAAATCCCAGGGTCTAGAACCTGCCTATGCTTTCATGATTCGTTGCAGATTACCTGGTGGTGTTGCCACACCGAAGCAATGGGTTCAGATGGACGACATTAGCACGAGCCTCGGAAATGAGACTATGAAGCTCACTACTAGGCAGACCTTCCAATTCCACGGCGTGGTAAAAGGAAAGCTCAAGCCAGCCATGCAAGCCATTAATAGGGCTCTAATGACCACCATCGCCGCGTGTGGTGACGTTAACCGAAACGTCATGTGCAGTTCCCTTCCCACTCAGTCTGAATACCACAAGCAAGTATGGGCTTGCTCGCAGAAGATCAGTGACCATCTCCTACCATCCACTACTGCCTACCACGAGATCTGGCTTACGGATGACAACAACGAGAAAACGCAGGTTGCGGGTAATGCTGTACAGGATTTTGAGCCTCTCTATGGTCCCACCTACCTTCCTCGAAAGTTCAAGATCACGATTGCTATTCCACCACACAACGACACAGATGCTTATGCTCACGACGTCGGCCTTATTTCAATTAAGGGTGATGATGGTAAATTAGCGGGTTTCAACCTTCTTGCTGGAGGAGGTATGGGCGCAACTCACAACAACAAGAAGACGTATCCCCAAACTGGCCGCATGATGGGTTTTGTCAAAGCCGACGAAGTCCACATCGCTTGCGAGAAGATCATGCTCGTGCAGCGCGACCATGGTGATCGTAAGAACCGAAAGCACGCTCGACTAAAGTATACCATTGACGACCTCGGAGTCGATGTCTTCCGTTCCAAAGTAGAGGCTCTATGGGGCAAGTCATTCGAGCCAGAACGTCCATTCCATTTCAAGAGCAACATCGATACATTCGGCTGGCAGAAAGATGAGACTGGTATGAACCACTTCACCTTCTTCATCGAAAACGGTCGAGTCGAAAACACGGCCGATTTCCAGATGAAGACTGGTCTACGCGAAATTGCCAAAGTCCATAAGGGCGAGTTCCGACTGACGGGAAATCAGCACGTGATTCTTAGCAATGTTGCAGATGAAGATCTTCCGCAGATGAAGGAACTGCTAAAGAAGTACAAGCTCGACAATGTTCAATTTTCCGGACTGCGTCTCAGCTCCTCGGCCTGTGTGGCCTTCCCTACATGTGGCCTGGCCATGGCCGAGAGCGAGCGTTACTTACCTGAACTCATCAGCAAACTTGAGGGCTGCCTCGAAGAGAACGGTCTAGGCAAAGAGTCGATTGTTATGCGCATGACCGGATGTCCGAACGGCTGCGCCCGGCCCTGGCTAGCAGAAGTCGCCTTCGTTGGCAAGGCTTATGGTGCATACAATATGTACCTCGGTGGTGGATACCACGGCCAGCGTCTGAACAAGCTATACCGATCCAGCATCAAGGAAGATGAGATCTTAGCTATCATGAAACCGTTGCTGAAGCGGTTTGCTTTGGAACGCGAGGAGGGAGAACACTTTGGCGACTTCTGCATCCGGATAGGTGTTATTGTAGCCACCAAGGGAGGCCAGGATTTCCATGATAATGTGAGTCGAGTCGTCACCTAATTCGTACATCATTGTTGGTAACAGTTTCTAGGTTGCTGAAGAGGATGTTGAAGATGAATGATCTATTTGATTACATAGAGCATTATAGTATGACCAGTTAAGCATTGCATGAGGGATTGGCGTTCTTAGAGCTGTAAATAGGTGTAGCTTGATGTACAAATTGTGTTTATATTTAGCTAGAATGGCATCTTCTAAGCTCTCCCAACTTGATACATGCGGCCTAGATACCTTTTTGGTGGTTAGAACCATCAAATAAATACAAAATTAGCTATAATCATTACCTTCGGCGCTCTTCTTATACTTAAGGGGGTCTAGTTTGGTCTGGATAGTGGGTAGATTCATAGGCATGAAGACTAAAACGAATGTCAATCACTTATGTAGTACTCACTGCCCATTAATGACACTATAGGAAGCTAAGAGGGTGCAAACTCGAATTGGGGGAAAAAATGCTTGGTCACCTTGATAGGACAAAGCCCTAAAATTAGCTAGGATTAGCTGTGGGGCTTAGCCGTAACCAATCAAGTTCGACGTTCTGTCCGAAGATGGAAAGAAGGAGGTAGGTTCTTAGGGCTGAACTCTGACGGAGAGCTAACTTAAGACTGTCCCATGTCATAATTCGTACTAGGAGACTCTTTCATCTGTCATCTGCCATCAAAGTGAATCATTACTGACTATAATTCGAAGCAAGGACCATAGTGATTTGTGGTTTGTAGCCTCATAGATCGCTATCATAAGACAATTAGTGGGATCATCGTTGAGCAATGACAATGATTTCAAGCAAATGGAGGCTAAAACAGTGTGCATTTCCTGTCAAACATACCGGGCATGTATAACTTGAAGTTTGTTAGTTTGCAAAGCAGTGAAGAGCCACAGGGAGAACCCTTCGGATCCGCTATATAGGAAAATTCTTCACCGTCACCGTAGCTTTATTGGTAGATTAGATCCCAAAGACACGGTGGTTAGGTTATTAATACTAATACTACTACAGTGCCCACTGACTGAATTTTTTGATGTCAGGGGCCGCTGTAGTATCTGTGATTAATGCCTCTTGATGCTATAATTTCCCTTTATATGTTCGTAATTTGCCCTACTTATCTCTCCTTCTTACCTCCTACCAGTAACCGTACGCGTTCCATTGTTAGCAGAACTATTTTATCACCGTGGCATTGGCCTTAGTACTCTATTGAGGATCTAAAGGGAATCCCTAGAGCTAAGACTGGAAGACTATCTTCGCTACCTTTTTCGTTAACTGGTTGAATGAAGGATTCCTTGTCCTAGCGACTATCACAAATCTATTGTCCCGATCCTATCTCGAACGAACAAAATTCCATTGTTTCCGAGGACTAAAAGCCATTCAGTTGGTGACACTAGCGGTTCGACCACTCTTTGAGCCTTGCCTTTGCGGTCACGAACTCATTGTTCTATTACCCTCCATCACCTATCTCCGATTCATACCTGGTATAAATACCCAGACCTAGACTGAGCATTCAGCTCGTTCACTCATTGCTAAAATTTTGTTAGATACCATCTATATATTCTTACATCCCAAGATATTCGCAAGGCGCGTACAATCTCGCATCCGACGAGTCAAAACGGCTTGTTATTCTCAAAATGGCATCCTCTACGGTAGATGTTATTCAACCCACCACCACTACTCGCGCCACTTCTTTCCTATCGCTACCGTATGATATACGACTTCATGTTTATAACCTCATCATCCTCGGTGATTGGTATGGACCTCCCGATGAATTCACCGTCTATGAAGAGTTTGTAATGCAAGACCACTGGATATGGGACAAATTCCAGTTTCTTCATATCTGCAAACAAATATACGACGAGACGTCACCAATTCTCTTCCGAAAATGGCATATCGACAACAGCTTATACAGTTGGATCAAGTTCCTCCGCGTAATTGGCCCCCGCAACATTTCTCACATCCGAGAGTTGTTATTCAGTTTCGAATGTCGTGGTAACTGTCATCACCGGGGTGTCGCGTCGGAAGAATGGATAGAATACAGACGCAGAGTGACAGAGATTCTCGAGATCTTCAGAGAAGCTCGGCTTGACCTTAACCTTAAAAGGCTCGTCGTCTATATGACCAAATGTTCCGGCTACACACCCATTTCCGACGGTTACATTTCCGAGGAATATGCACGTTCGTGCGGGATCGTAGTACAGCCTTGCCAGGCTTACAAGGACTTAACTTTCCTTAAGAGCATATCCGAATTCAGAAACACTGCGGAAATCGAGATTTACGATCATTTCGATCCTCTCTGGGGGATGATCCTCCACCAAAAGCTCGGGTTCATCCTTAAACGGCAAGCGATGTCCATTACACTTGTCAATCCAAACCACCCTAATCACGCCGTAGACCTCAGGGGCTATGAACCCTCGAAGGTACTCAAAGGTGTTTACGATAAGAATTGGGAAAGTCCTCACTGGTACGATGACCACAAATGGTTGGTCCCAGTCGACGTGTCAGGGGAGTTCAAGGTGTCATACGAGTCAGAGGAGCCATACGAGTTATAGGAGTTGGGCTGGTAGGAGGAGTCATACGAGTCCTTATAAACATAGAACTCGAGCTCCTAGCGTCCCGACCTCGGCGGGCTCGACTCTAGCAGCAATGCCGTATAGTGGATCAGGGCGTTCTCTCTTTTAATATCAAGTTACTGGTTCCTTTGGCATCATTCAAGCTTCAGCGGGCATAAACATCTAGATAGAAGAATATGGAGGGGAGTCTATAACAGGAGTTGGAATTGGGTGGCGTTTATGATGGGGCTTAGCAGCGATTAGAACTGCCGAACAAGAGCATTTCTGATGTACATTCTATGTCTGTACTGGATGCTGGGCATTAGTTCTAAATTTTAATATAGAGGCCGTTGGTGGTAAATTTGTCAAATTTTGCTAGCACAATGTGACATAAGTGACGCGCCAATCATCCATATTTCTACGATTACGAAGCGAAGTCGACTTTTATTTCAGCGGACTGGGGCCATATGAGGGTGACGAGCGTCCTCGATGAAGTGTCGCTCGTCAGATAGTTTGGTGATGAAAGCTAGATGTTTGGCATTGATGTTGACTTCTGCATAGTCCGCAAATGATGACTAGCTATTGAGACCACGATACAGTCGGCTCGGAATTAGATTTAGACAGACAAGGATCCTACACGTTGATCCTTAGAGATCGTAAGGCAACCCATCAACTCCAACTAAGTGTTGTGCATCGATCTTGGGCACGTGGATGGATAGACATAACCAGCCGATGCTTATAGCCATGCAAGATTTTATATTGCTGGGTTCAGACTAGCAGTACTATAGAATGGTACGCATCGCGAGTGACTGGGCCGCTTGCTAGGTAGCTATAGAATACACAGGCCCTACCTTCGAAAGCTGCAGTCTTTTCCTTGGCACACTCCCGATTTCCGGCACCAATTCATCTTTTCTTTGAAGATGATCGCGCGGACCCAGGACTGTCTCGATGAGTCCGCCATGGACTTAGTGGTTGGCAAGCTGCCCTGTGTCATCCAATCCAACTTCTTCCGATCCCAGAAGACAAATCCCCATTTGGTCATGCCCAGTTCACAGCCCAGCTGAGCTATGTGACCCAGCTGGAAATCCTGGGCGAACGGGTGGAGAAAGGTGTATAGCCACGCATCCGTGGGTCCCGAATCTACCTCCGGATACTTCGAAAGGATGTGGTCCACCCTAAGTCCTATGCTATGTATCGCGGGCATTTTGTGAAGCTATAGTTCATCATTCTCCGTGAACCACGCCTGCTGGCGAAGATGTTGTGGGGTTGTCATCAGTCGCAGATCGAGGTCCAGTAGGGAACGTCTAAGCCGTCCCCGCCTTTCCAAGTCTCTGATCGCTGGAAGTCCGTTTCGGCAAACGAAGAATCCTAGGAGGCTAGAACGAATGAGCCACTCCCCAAGATTGCCTCTGGCCTCTTCCGATTGAAGCGCTGGAAGTCTAATTAGTACGATACACGACTTAACATGGGCGTGTTTGCTTACCGTTCTTTACGTGATGCATCATCATTGTCTGGACACAACGGACTTGCTGCTGTTCCCAGGGAGCGAAAAGGCTCCAGAAGTTGCGGCATAACGTGTAGAGGTGGGTAACGTACCCGTCTGGTCTCGGACGGGGAAGGTCGTCTGGAAAGATTCTGCAGGATAGCTGCAAAATGATGAGGGCTCTGGTAAACCGATGCAACTCTTCTGCCGATACGCGCGTGACATAGTCAGGGGGTGCTGGGGCTCCGGTATTGTCTGGTTCTATCGACCTTGGCCCGTGCTTTAGAGCAGCCTCTGCCAGTATCTTTGCGTAGTGACGGGCAGTTGAGTAGATTTTCTGGTATCTGACGGCTTCCTGGAGCGTATATCCAATACCGTCAGAGCCAAACCCCAGCATGCTGGACTGGAAGCTCAGGGTCGTCACGACCACGACTTGCATCGATAATCTCTCCTGTGCTTCGTTATTTATCCCATGCCGCCACTCAGAAGGTTCGGTAGAACGTAGTGCCACTATGAGTCTCTTCAGGTCTGGGCTGATCTGTGTTTTTAGGATGGTGGTCGCCAGTCGGACCTCGTCCCTTTTGACTACCTCGTATAGGACTGGGCCAGCCAATGCAAGATTAATGGCAGTCTTAGCATCGCACGAAGCAGCTATCATATCCTTTAACTCGCATGGTAGGCTCTCGAGGGCAGAGCGTCCTAATTCGACTCCTCTGTGAACGTAGGTTGGTCAGCCTCTAATCCGTTGGGGTAAGGATCTGGAAGAGTAGTGAGGGGTCCTAAACGTACCTATCCTTTGCAGCTTGGATAGCCTCCATCGCTGTACCGTCGGGAAACATGGCTCGATCGTTATTTGTCGAAGGTTCCCGTTAGGGATGGATACTTGTGTCTGAGTACAAGTATGGAGATGACACAAAGTACCTAGGTAGCTACCTAGCCTAGGTATATCGGGAGCCGATTGGAGAGACTGGGCTGAGATCAGACGTATCTGGTCGCGAAATAGATGCCGAAAGGCAATGAATCGATTATTAGAAGGATCCTTGGAGACGAAGAGAGGTGTCCGTAGGATGATGGAAGGACGTAGGGTAGATGAAAGATAAATAGGTTGGTTTGAATGTAGTCTGAAGGGGTAAAGTAGTTTCTTTCTCAAGTGTAGATAAAATTTGAGAAGTCGAGAAGTCGAAGTATGGGGAGAAGGAGAGAGAGGTGGGAAGAAAGATTGGATGGCATCTATGATGATACTTATATATGAAATTTTAGAAGAGTGCCGGATTCACAATCAGTAAGGTTGATCTAATTCGAAGCTGACGATGTGGTACTGTACAGGTACCTGGTAGGTTGAGGACCTGGTTGGTAGTA
Source organism: Hypoxylon crocopeplum (assembly GCA_022578875.1). Taxonomy (NCBI): domain Eukaryota; kingdom Fungi; phylum Ascomycota; class Sordariomycetes; order Xylariales; family Hypoxylaceae; genus Hypoxylon; species Hypoxylon crocopeplum. Next base: position 100,892 of record MU399586.1, on the reverse strand, counting down.
GGCTAGGCCAGTGCGTGGAATTTCCTAAAAGCAAACAACAATTGAGTCCCAGGTAGTTGGCCAAATCAGACTGAAGGTATCTCGAAAAGACCGCGATTCATACAGTGTACCAACCCAAGGTTCATTACGTTTCGTCAATCTAGTGATCGAGTTGTGATTAGGTACTGTATCTAATATATCTTGATCTAGACTCTGTCGTTAAGTGACTAAAGTTTTTTGATACGTCCAATAGGAATTTCTAATTCGAATACGGCTTAATCTCGCTCTATAAGATCACAAGAAGCTTGGAATAATTATAATATGAAACGATAAAGAAGCAATTCCCACCCAAATCAATGCTAGACTCCACGGGAATCGTTATTATAAAATCTTATAGTTATCTGATTTGTCCTGTTTATCTGCCACGATGCAGACATAAGGAAGGGGCGATTACAAACGACATTGTTTTACGAGGAGGACTTTGGAAAATCAAAAAGAAGTACAGGACCTGCTAACCGCCTTGGTTGCTCTCTACGATCATATCGATGTATCGCCATGAAGTCGATCCAGGACACCCATGAGTTTTCCTTTTTTGCTTGCATAATTGCAAGCTTCCTAGGTAATAATTTAGGTACCTTACGAATTCAAGTCGGTGTTAACGAGCACACACAGCCTCTCTACTAATATTCATATTGGGCGAACTCTCTATGTAAAGCTAGAAAACATTGGTTCAGCTGAAATTCGTCCCATCCAAGAGCGGCTTGATCGGCACCCTTCACTGAATGTGTTTTTTTTCTCCTACTCCTCATAATCCCTCTCGTATGCTATGCTTTTGGGTATAATAAAAGCACCAGAACCACCCCCTTGCCATTATTGTAATGGAAATGTTTTACATAAAAGAGTGTATTAGATGCGAAATTCGGCTCGAAAGTGTCGAATTCGACTTCCCAGTACGATCACTGCGCTCGGTCTCGCCTGAGCGTCTTTGTTGTTGTATCTCGGAAACAAATTTCGGCCACGTGTTAGTCAGGACCAGATACTTGATGTGCGCCTGCGCACGATCAAATACGGCGGCATCAAAAGAACTGGATATCTCGCCTGCGTACTGTATCCTACCGGCCACCTCCGCAAGCTCGATCCAGTCACTCGAGGAATCGGTCTCACCGTCGCTATCTCTCCTTCGAGGAGACCCACCTGTAGCAAATGGCGTGGCTGGATCCACACGTGCCTCTCCGCACATTATTCTCGCTGGCCTCTCGAAGATGTCTTCTAGGTGCTTTAGGTCTTGCGAGGATAGGTTGAGAGGAAACTCGGCATCTCGAGGGCTTATGAAGTCCGTATATATCACTAGTGCGCGAGTGAACGCATCGCGGGTTAAGTCCTCGTTAGAAGTTCCAGGCCATGACGACTTCCAAGCAGCGACGCTTGTCAGGAAGGCGATGTTCTCCCCCGAGAAGTCTCTCAATGCCGAGAACTCTTGCAGTGGGCCTGGGTTCTCGTTTAGGACGTGGTCAAGAGCATTCATGGTGAACAGACGGTCTCCCAACTCCTTGTTCAGGAGATCTATCGTCAAACCCTTCTCAACATGAGAGGCAGATTTCCATCCTAGAGAGGTTGAAGCTTTCAGTGTTGTCTGGGAGGCCGTATCCCACTTGCCATTCGAATTGGCTGCTTTCCTGCGCATGATGCCATGGCTCACAACTTGCCAGCATGGAATGAAGACGGTAAAAATTTCGAACATCATGACGGAAAGGTGAATCCTGAATTCTATCAATCAGTCTATCTCCGTCCTGGATAGTCGCTTTCTGTTCTTCTGCTTACCATTCGCTTGGAGCAAAGTATTGGTTGACTGGCCCAAAGGCAGGCACATACATAGATATAAGCCACATCGGTGTCGCATGAAGACTATGTGAAAGAAATTGTTAGTCAATAATGAGCTTTTCATAAAGGGGGCTTGACTGACTTTGAAACACAGCAGCCAATAGTCTGAAGGCGCCATCCCAGCGTGTCCCGAATACCCCAAGCTTTCCAGATCATGATGGGCGCAATCTATAAGGGTCAATGTTAGGTGTGCGCCTTCAGTTGTACATCATAGACTTACTATCCATGTCCAAATCACTTGCCATAAAGCTGATGGCCACCACTCCCAGCCGCGACTCAGTTCAACCATTTGTTCGGCGATCGTACCCTCATGAAGCCCAGTACCGGGCAGGCCAAAGGTTGGGTGATATTTGCTACACGCGAGCCACATACCGACAGTGAGAAGCACCTGGTAAAACATTCAGACTTGTATTCTACCATGCGTGAGATCAACGGGGCCTTACCTGGAGAATCATACCCAGACCAACATAAATCAAGACCCTCGTTGTGTATGCTAAGTTTCTCAGGCGACAAAGCCAAGAGATATCGGCTCCATTGCAGCCAGACTTCTTCCTCCGAATATTAGGGGACTGGGTGTATTGCTTCTGCAGTCTAGCGACATATAAGAATCGCGTGTTGTTGGCGTGGAACGTGGCAACTCCCAGCGGAAACCAGATCCCCATGAAGAAGTACTGGATATCATAGGCGAGGATGACTGGAAGAGTCAATCCAATCGGATATGTGATCTGAGCGAGGATCCAGTATGCATGAAGGAAGAGAATGGCGGCGAGAGACAGGAGCAGACCACGGATTTTGAGAATCGGATTGCTACGGTTGAGGATTAGGAAAACCATGCCAACGAGCAGGAGGAACGTCCATGTTGCGCAAAAGGCCATGTAGAATGTGCCCACCTTGTCGAAGTTAGGCGGGCTCTGAGGGAGCGAATACAGGTCGGGCTGTAGGGGTTCTGCCATGATGCTGATTGACGACGTTCCTCGACCACCTCCGGGCAAAGGACCAAAAATCCAAAGGACGCGACATGGTGGGACGGCCGATGGCTCTTGAAGTTATTTCATTGCGGCCAAATGGCTTCGTAGATCGTGACATTGCCTCAAGAATGCCAAGGTAAGGGAAGTTGAACTTCTTTTTTGCTTGACAAGTGCACACCAATCTGAAATTCACGTCCATGTTGGCGTAGGCGATTGTCGATCATTCGACTATTGGCAATATCAACTTTTGACTGATAACGTAAAAAGAAAAATAGCGAGACATGTGTTGACTGGTCCCTGCGTAAGAAAAGCCGGTGGCATCTTTCCGCCTTCCGCCTAACCTTTAAATGGACAACCGACATACTGAAAGAGGCAACCGATGTCATTGTCGTCTTGGACCCTGGACCCCTAGATAGACCTAGATCCGCGGTCCAGACCGCCGACTCACAGATCAGTAGGAATATTTCCGATCCTTAAGAGCCTAATAGTGGAATTACTATCGAACACCTTCGGGGGGTTGACGAATATGCATTAGGTAATTATTCGATATTCAAACATACCTACCTGAGTGCCGGTAGGTACCTAGTCATCAAGCAGTGCCAACATTTAGTACTAATAGCTTGTGGCCTACCTAGGGTCCTCGTGGGAATTCAAGTTGAACTTCTCACGAGAACGTAGATCCTATCAAGTCCCCTATCAAGACCCATGACAAAACTTCTGCTGAAAGAACTTCAATGAAGATACATGGGGTAAACGCCACCTATTCTCGAGGGTACCGCTAACCATTGACGTGACTCGACGCCACTGACTTACACATCCCACGCTAATGGAAACACAACCGAATTCTCTCGTCTCGACCACAAAGAAGTGAATCACGCTACAACGGGACGATTCCTAACCGACTTCATCTCAGACATTTACGTGACGGTCGCTCCTAGATAAGACTTTAGAAATGGTTCGAGCCCTTGGTATCTTGCATCATACATGAAGTGCCACGCGGAGGAATGTGCGGAATTGAAAAGCAAAGAATGGCCGCGTGTACGGCCGATATCTTCCAATCCGAAGAACCTCCTACGTATTACTCATATGATACCTACCGAGGTAACTCATATCAGTAGCAGAGACAAATCCAACGTCCCGTGTCTTAAAAGAGCGAGCATCGATCTAATCACTCTAGCCTGAATGTTGTGGTAATTTTCATGCCTCACCTTAAGGAGGGAAGGATAAGTTTATGTCCAGGGTGCCCGAAAATTGAAATTTTAGTAGTAATAAAGGGGCATTGTGGCCCTTCGTTTGGTAGGGAGAAATCTATGCCCCCTATTTTGGTGTGGGGGGTACGGGTCTACAGATTTTATGCAGCCAATTTTAGTAAGGGATATAAATCTGTGCATAGGGGGGCAACTTCCAACTCTTTTGCCATCAATCACTTCCTAAATCACCACATAAAAAGGGGCAACTTAAATCCTCTGATGTATTAACCTCGCTGTCTGGTGTCGATATTGGCCCCAGCTCTGTCCAAGTTCCGCCTGTGTGGTTGAGGCCCCATCTTCATACAAACACGCATCACGCATCACGCCGCCTTCAAGTCATCCAGCTCTCGCGCATGTCAACTGTCAAACTCCGACTTTAGTAAGCGAATTCCTGTCTGATGAGCTTTTCAGAGAGCTTCCAGAGCATCTCGGCCTCGACAGAGCTCGTCCCCCATGCTCGAAGACAATCCTTCCAGGGGTCGCCGAGACGGCATTCTAGAAGGTAAGCGCCGTTGTGAGCTGAGTGCGTGCATATCGCAAGTCAGCCTTGCCACAAGTTCTGTTCGTGTGGCGGAATATATGCAAGTGCCACTCACACTTTATATCCGGGTCGAATGCGGCATACACGAAAGTCGCCGCGCCTTCGTCAGGGCTGTGGAATTCAAAGTCCGATTCCCAACCCTGACTAAACCCCAGCATACGATATAATCTCGCTACCCAAGTACCTATGTTAGATCTATCACTGTGAGGGGGGTTTCAGGGGGAATGAGGATAATTGCAGACTTGCCCATCTCCTGGTAGGTTTGTCCCCAGTCGAGACCCACGCCGATATTGGTAGTGACAGGTCCTGGGTGCACACTAAAGGCTTGCAAATTGCGCCGCGTGCCGAGCTTCTCGGCTAGGGAGATGGCCATCAGCATGTTCGCCGTTTTGGACTGGCCGTATGCTAGCCACGTATGGTAGACTGATTCGTCCTGGGTTAAAAACATCGCCATTAGCTACTCTCCTCTCCCCTAGGTAGATAGATAGGTAGTAATAGAGCTATTCTTTGATAACGGGAGGTCTTACGCGGAAGTTCGGATCGTCAAAACGGATGGGACTAAAAATATGACCATCACTGGCGATGTTGATGACTCTAGGGGCTTGGGAAGCTAGTAACCTGGACATGACAAGATTCGTGAACAGGAACGGGCCTAGATGGTTCGTCACGAGGAGAAGCTCAAAGCCCTCCTCAGTGATAGTCCATGGTTTGACACCGATACCGGCGTTGTTGACAAGCACGTCGATGTGTGGAACGTCGGTCCACCCCCTGAGTACCTCGGCGGCAGCACGCACCGAGGCCAAGGATCCGAAGTCAACTTCAAGAGTGTGAACTATGGTGGTTGGTGACAGTTTCTGCACTTCAAGTGCCGTCTTTTGTGTCTTAGCAGGGCTCCGGCCGGCGAGGATGAGCACTCCAGGCTGCATTGGTGCGATAGCATGGACAAAGGCGGCACCTAGTCCCCCTGGAGAGACGCCGGTAGTTAGAATGATCTTCCCCTTAATGACCTCAGAGTAATCGAAGGCGATACCACTAGCTGTCTTAGCAGATTCTTTCTGTTCGGCCATGATGACTAGATGATATAAACGTGATGGTTATAGAATAAAACCGGCACACTTTGAAGGGACCAGCTAGGAAGCAACAGTCGGGGTTTATATGTCGTGAACCTCAGACGAAATGCCGGCCATTGATAATCAACGCTTGTGTAGTGTAACAGGTCTTACCTCCTATCCAATGGCGTATATTCAATTATAGTTACTGTGTAATCCAACCTAGGCGCTAGATGCCCAAGTGAGACCAGCTTGTAACTCTTGGAGCGTACCGTAGACGGACTTAAGATGAACACCGGAATCCCCAAAGAGAACAGAGACGTAAGTCCGAATGTGGCGCTCTGAATTGCCTAATTGAGGAGCAGTCAAGCCGACAACGGGCTTAAGAATACCTCAGGAACCTGCTAATCACACCATTAACCATTAAGGCACGACGGTAGTCAAACACCAGAAGCACTCAAGCAAGAATTGTAGGTAGGTATCATTCCCATTTTCCCATTCCTAACATCGCCCATGAAAAACCGTCTGAGGTCTAAGGGAATAATCCCAGACGGACAAGCGAGCACAACAATTAAACACACTACAATACAAGGGGAGTCATTCCGTACAATATCACCAACATCCGACCCATCGAAGCCATCAAACTCCTCGCGAGCGTGAGACATCAAACCCCAAATCCGTTTCGTTCATCCACACGTCCATTCATCTCGGCTCTCGTATGCAAGTATTAGAGGTATCTCAAGCAAAACCGTCGTGAATCGGAACGTCCGTCCATATTCCTCCCCTTCACCCTCCCCACTTGTCCACTCACTCACTCACTCACTCACTCACTCACTCACTCACTCGTCCACACTCCACTCAGCAATCCTCACCAGTACAGCTCCCGTTCTCACGAGCGTACACTGCTGCTAATACCACTCATAGTATCGGTCAGCCTATCGCTAATCTTACTTCCGAGACCGCCCATCCACTCAGGCACCTTCAAGGTCATGCGGACGCGGCCCTCGACGACCGTGTTAACAGCGTTAAGGATAGCGAAGGTCGTGCTACCGAGGGCGCGGAACAGGGCCAGAGCCGCGACAGCCCAAAGGATAAAAGTCAGATAGAAATTGCTGCCGACGTCCTTGTAGCCGTAGGCCTCGCTGACGGCCATAGCCAGGATGGCGTTGGCGATCATCCAGCTGACGACCATGTAGGTGCGGACGCTCTTGTAGTAGTCCTCCTGCATCTGGGCCTCGGAGGGCGGCGGGGTGGGGACCTCGACGCGGTCGCGCAGGTTGCGCAGCGCCTCGTCGTACCCCGAGTCGATGTCCAGCTGCTCGCTCGGCATCTCCAGCTCGACGACGCTGCCCTTGCCCACGGCGCCGCCCAGGTCCGTCTTCATGACGTTGTCGCCCTTGGTGCCCCACGTCACGTCGTGCGTGTTGCAGAAGGCGTACACCTGCAGCGTGCAGATATAGCTGGGTAGCAGCGTGAAGTATTGCGCCGAGCTGGTGAACATGTGCCATGGGTCTAGGTACAAGAAGCTCATGAGGAAGTACAGGCCGACGGTGGACGAAATCGACACGATCAAGTTAGTGAAAACGTTATTACCGATTCTTATCTGGTCGCTTTTGACGGTGTGGATGACGATGAAGACCGTGGCGAAGGTGTTGTACACCATGATGATACTGTACACAATCATGCTAGCCAGGTACAGCTTCTTGGCACCCTGGGGCCGATTGCCCAGCGAGATGATGAACTGCATGCTGATGAGCAGCACGCACGTGTATCGCAGCACCGTGAAGATGTACAGCGCGATGTTGTGCCCGAACGGGTCGACGGCGGGATCCGTAAGCCCGCCGCCGATGAAGTAAAAGGCGAGATAGAAGTTGGCGAGTGAGAAGTAGGTGAAGAGGAGCTGGAGGAATTGGTAGACGAATTCGATATGCAGAAGCACCTTGCGGGCTATAGTGTGGTCCGTCGTCCAGATCTGCTTAAAGTGTACCAGCGAGTACACGGCCGCGAAAAACGCGCCGTTAAGCCATCGACGTCGTTGTGAGATAAACTCGGGGACAGAATCTAAGGCGCATGTTAGCTTGACTCTAGTCCTATCCGAAGGGTTCATATAGTAACTTACCTGGCACATCCGTCTCGCCTGTGCAACCCTTCACGTATTTCAACACCCATCGCTCATTTCTCTTGGCTACCAGCTCCCAGCACAAGATACGATCCTCAGCGAGGTACATATTTGCCGTGAACACATCAGCGTGCTGGCCATGGAGAGTCTCCCCCTTGAAGTACTGGCTGAGTGGACCATGGCCAGTCTCATCATTTTGCAGGGCGTGATAGCGGTAAGCACTCAGCGCACCAGGCAACACAGTGATGTAGCCAAACACTGACTCGAGAGGCTTGTCCAGAATGTTCGACATCTTGTATTCGAAATTCTGCGACGCAACTAGTGGGTTCAGGAGATTGCTCCCGAGCCTGCCCTTCATAGCCTTGATCTCACCACAAGCACCCGCCACGTTAGAATCGGTATCGAAAGCCTTCCAGAGATGGTACAGCGAGTTGTTTCCTGGCTTTGTACCCACGTCCAGCAGGATGCAGACGTTAGGATTCAGGGCCTTGCCGAAAGCGTTGAAGAACCATCGGTGCGAGTTGAGCTTTCGCTGGTTCCTCTCCTTCAGGCAGAAGATCATCTGGCAGGGCACAATGCCCTTCTCGGCGCCCTTGAACTTGAGGTCCGAGTCGAGCGAGACCTGCGTCGTGTATTCGTACACGTGAGCCTGCACGGCTTTCTGGTTGACGAAGTTCTTGGCGATGCCGTGCTGGTAGACACCCATAGCAGCCAGCGCGTCGAGCGTTCGCGGGTGCACCTTTTCTCGCCCGTCCGATACGATGCATACCACGATTTTCTGCCATCCGCTTTCGCCCCACGTTCGAGACCTATTGCGACCGCAGAAGTGACTGATGTTCTTCATGACGGCATGCATGGTACGGGTGAATCCGATCTCATCTTCATTGTACATCGTAACGCAGATGAACAGCTCCGTTTCTCGAGCTGTCCGGCCAATGTTCTGCCTCAGCTTATATCCTTTGTCGACGAAGTCATCCGGGTCACATGTCACGGCCGTGTATCGCATGTGCGTGAACTCGACCTCGTCACGACGCGGCAGGAAGCTGTACAGGATGGTAGGGATCTTGCACTCGAGAATCAGCTCACCGTTGATCAGGGTGACCTCCTTTTTGGATGTGACCGGTGCGCGAACGCCGCGGCGCTCCTGCTTGCCCTCTGGAGCGGCACCGTAGTGCTCGACCTTATCCCCGACAGGCGCCTGCGAGTTCTCCTCACTAAGGGTGACTTGCGATTGTCCAGCGTACGATTCGCGGTATGGGTGCGTGCCGCTGACCTCCGAGTCAGGTCCGAACACGTCGTCGCCCCCATCTAGCGGGATGTTAACGGTCGCATCGTCAGCAGTGTAAGACGAGTTTCGTGCAGATCCGGAGAAGAGGGGTGCTGGAGGTAATGGTCGGCGAGGGCTACCGCCATATCTAGAGGCTGGAGTTCCAGGTCTGGGACTACCGTTCAGATCTGCTGGTTCGTACTGAACGTTAGAAGGTGGCGGCCGCGTGTAATCGGAAGCGCCAGACATCCTCGAGGACGGCGTCCAAGGTCTCGGTGAGCCAGTGTCTCGCGATAGGTATGATTCATATGCCGATTCTACTGGGGCGATATGAGGTGGGTCGAGGATGGAAGATGTTCGTGAGTGCGTAGATCTGATTGATGGTTGGTATGTTCGGCGAGGCGACGGTCGGATACTATCAGGTTTCTTCGGTGAGCCACTGCTGCTGTCCTGACTGGGACTTCTTGGGGAGTGATTGCCCTCATTGGTTGCCCTGCTACTGAGAAGAGAAACCTTTCTAGGCGATGGTCCTTCGGGAATGGTGGGCAAGTTCTGTCTGAGTTCTTCTTGGAGAACGTGGGAGGGCTTCTTCTTCTTCTGTAACTTTACAGTATTGATGCGTTGTGCGCCTGGCTTGCGCTTTGGCGACGAATTGTCTACTGGCGGAGATGACTAGTCTCCACTAGGCGGGTTCGTCGGGGATCGCGCTTCCTCCTGAGTCTTAAGCTCTTCTAGGTGCTCGGGTGTTGATAGTATTCTGACCGATTTCTGTGCCTTCGGATCCTTCTTGATGGCGAGAGGAGCCGGGACGAGGGTCGGGGATAATAGTGCTGGGTCTAGCACCTCTGGGAGTACATACGGTCGGATATCTGGTAGTGCTTCCTCCATTGATGTCAACAATCGTACTGCTGCTGGATTTCCTGAACCAGGTGACATGTGATCATGTTCTTCATCGTAGCTGGGAAGATACCCAGGCGGGCGAGTGGGAGTGCCGTCCATAGCGAGTTATTGTCGGCCAAGATGCCGAATCACTCGTCTGAGACACTCGTCGATGCGGTCGTTCAACTGGAATGCGATAACACCTATGGTCTTGATTCGATGTTGATCGTTGTATAGGATAAGTGGTTAGAGAGAAATGAGTTCGTTCAATTCGCGCAAGTATCGCGATTTGATATTGGAAAAGTTGGGACGAAAAGTAAACGTCGATGTTCGCGAATTCACGTTTGACGGTATGACAAGGTGAAGAGAGTTGATCCTCGGTGGGGAGCTAGCTCAAAATCTCGAAGGGAGCTAACAAGAGCTTTGTTGTATTTCGTTGTATTTGGAAATGTCCGGGTCCGGCGTTGCCCAGCAACCGTTCACTGCGCCCCTCTTGTCCCCCACATCAAACGGCAACCCGTCTTGGCAATGCACGCTTATTACGACGATCCGTGTACGAAGTACCTAGGTACATAGTACATTGACGGCAACTATTCCCCTATGTAACGTCCATCCGGGTTTCGGCGATTTTATTGCTCGCACAGTATTTACTATGCCTTGCTGCAACCTGTTGTGATGCATGTAATCCGATGCCGATTTGTAGATGATCAGCTGTTTGCTCTTACCAAAGATGTGATGTTTTAAGTCCAATTATTTCCACGTGAATAGCTATATATATCAAGAGCTTCTTTACATACCCCATATCTGCCTCCAACTCTTTTCGTCGCGTCCAAGCGGTGCCTTAGATACTCCAAACCTAGCAGGCTCCCCGGAATTTGCTTCGGGAAGACATATCCATTCCCTGATGCAGTTTGGTATCTCTTCTCTGATGTGACTAATGCATATCAGAGCTTGATTGTCATTCAGACCTGTGACTTTGACTTTGCCTGTCTTCAATGCCTCGCTGTCAACGACTGTCTCCGAGCCGTCATCGTGCTTTGCATATGTCTTTGCCTCCCCGTGCTCGAGGAAGAGTAGACAGCGGTTCCGAACACCGTCGTCCATGCCGCTGCATGCCTCGTCCAAGACGACAATGTCTGGGTTCTTAATGATCGCTCGCAGGAAGAGGGCGACACGCTGTGCTGAGAAGGACAATTCTCCGAACATGTAGTGGTCCGCCCACTGCAAATCCGGCGTCATATCTGCAGAAGATTCTGATGACCTAATGTAGGATGGGTTCAACTCAGCCTCAAACCATCGCAAACAAGCCTCGACCTTCTCTTTCGATTGACTATCGAGCCTTGCTTTTGAGCGAAATGTGTCCGCCCATGCATTTTCAACTACCTGTTTAACAGTAAGGTTTCGAGGCATGTGTTGATGGATCTCAGGGCTTGAGTGTCCAATTCGCGCTTGGATGTCCCAGAAGGTCAGGGGCAGCTGGTCGGATCCAGGCTCTGGCAATCTGCTTCTACCGAAAAGCTTGATAGGCAGCGAGTAAGTTTGAGGATGGTCTGAGCAGATGAGGGAGACGATGGTTGTCTTGCCTGAGCCGTTCGGCCCAAAGACGCCCCATCTCTCGCCTCGTCGAACGGCCCATACAAGACCATCTTGTTCTTTCCCGTCGACTTCCTGCTTCCAGTTCCCTAGTGCAATCTTACCACGATATTGTACCTTGCACCCATTCATCTCCACAATGGGTTCTCCGATATCCCTTAGTGCTCCTATATCCTGAACGGGTGTTGTCTCGTCAGCTTTTGATGCTTCTTCGCCCATCAATGGTTCCCCGTGTATTCCTTTACCAGTTAGTGTCCTACCCATCTGCACTAAATTGTGCACCGCTAAGTTTTCATCTTCCTTTGATATACCGTTCCAGATGCTTCGAACGTACTCCCTTAATTCTTCCAAGACAGCGTATTTCTCCCCTATTGCTGCTACCTGACAATTGCCTCTCAAATAGACCAGATGTGTAATCCAATCTGGGATGGGGTCCTGAGGTCTTGCACTTAAGACCAATCTAGGGCTGGCTTTGCTTGCCAGGCCGTGTAGAAGTGGACTCAGTCCGGCAACAGTAGGCGGATCAAGGCCCATGAACGGCTCATCAAGCAGCAGTACCTCTGGTGCAGTGAGTAGAGCCCTCGCAATCCTAGCTCTTCGCCCTTGTCCGTTACTTAAGAATGCGACAGGTAGGTCCAGCAGTTGAGAGAGCTTCAAGTCCCTTACCACCCGGTCTAGTAAAGCTGGATCCGGTTCATCTTCTGGCGAACTCTTCAATGGATTCAGCTCAGTATTTCCCAGCAGAAAATTCCGAAGGGAGAAATCGGTATTCTCGCGCTTAGACTCATACCTAGCGGACAGATATGCCGAGGTGGTGACAGTAGAGGAGAATCCATCATTGTTGAAGCCCACATACTGAATACCTCTGTGCGGAACTCTCAGCCTGTGGGGTACCGCATCCGTAGACAGGTAAGGGTAGCTCCTTGCAGATGGAGGATCGCAAATATGGCTGCCTCTGAGGAGCTGTAAGAAGGTTGTCTTTCCACTGAGAGATGGCCCAACGATGTACCAATGCGTTGGTGGTTCGGTAGCTGAGGGTAGTGTGAAATTCAAGTTTGTGAAGAGAGCCGGGTTCGGATGGATCAAACTTGCACCGGGATGGTGGCGGTAGAAAGTGCCATTAGAGATATTTATTACGGGGGGACGAACAGAGGGAAAGCGCATGGTGTCAATTGGATCATTGCAGAACCTCTGGTAAGTCGTTCACTTGAGAATCGCATCTCAGAGTGAGTCAACCTACCTGAGTATTATATGGGTGAGTACGGTGAGCTCTAGTACTGGACGTTATTCCCGAAACTTCGGCGCTAACGGGTTCAAACTCAATTGACTTTAGGCGATATTACGTAACTAAAACAAATACCATTTATTGGACGCAGGGACCACCCGTTGAGGCTTGCACCTCGAGCCTTGGCAAGGCTCTAAACGCGAAAGCTCCTGGCAGCCTACTCTTTGGTACGTATGTAGCTCCCTTACAAACATTCGGAGCTTCAACCATCTACAACTACCGTCCATCCACCTTAGAACCAATCTTCAAAATATTTTGACGCGAGGAAACGAACAATCATCACCCATAAAACAACTTGAAAATAAGAACGGAATTAATACTAACCTAACCGTCAAGATGGTAAGCCCTAGCTCTATCTACCCTCCCTCTCCTACCATCTTCCACCTCTATCCCATCCCATCCCTCCCAGCACCACCCAAACCCCATTATTCATACACATATATCTAACCAACCCCCCAGTCAATGCGCATAGTCCCCCCCTCCTCCTACAGCAGCACCTACAAGGGCAGCAACACATCCGCGCCCTCGGCGCCCGGCGTGCACGACACGCTGCGTCACGGCATCGGGCCAAACGTCCTCCCCCTCGACGCCTCAGCCCCCTCCGAAGCCCCCGCGTCCCGGCACCCGCTGGAAGCGCGCCTCAAGGCCTGGGAGTCGACGCAGGAGGCGCTGCGCATGGAGTCGCTGCGGCGCACGTTCGGCATGGCGGAGCCGGTGCGGCGCAGCATGGAGCTGAAGATCACGCGCGGCGGCGAGTGGCGACCGCTCGCGCTGGGCGGCGGTGCCGGCGTCAGGAGCTTGCACGAGGATATCCTGCGCGGCCGCGAGGCTACGCTCGGCTGGGAGGATGTGTTCACGGGCGAGGAGCAGCGCGGTGCTGTCGGTATGCACGAGGAGATGGAGCGAAAGCTGAAGATTTAAGTGGCGGGTGGTTGGTTTGTCGGTCCTAGCCTATGGAGAGAGCTATTTGGTAGACGCTCAGACGGCTCAGACGGCTCAGACGACAAGAAATGATGCACCTCGTGTCGTCCCGAGCTCAACCAATATGGACAGGGGCCACTTTCTTACTATGTACGATACTGAGGCGTGCAATATGAAATAGACAAGTCGGGCATTCGACTCCAAATGACAATCATCGACACTCGTGTTCCCGTATGAAGTGACAGGCAGTAATATGGCTAGGATATCTCGATATTCAACAACATATAAACAGTGGTCATAAACACAACCACATTAATCTTCATGTGGTCAGCACGACCGATATAAGTGCAAAGACAGCTATAAACACAGCAAGATATGCGCCGGATCTCGGTCTGTTTCTCCGGTGCCGTATGAAAAGAGCAGCACCAAGGAAATACCGAACCGTCCAGGTCTCTTCTCTCTCCCTCTCCCAACCCCCTTTCTCCTCCGGGGGGCGCCCGCCTTTATGTATATCCCCCGGGGCATTAAGAGAGGACACTGTAAAACCCTCATCAGACGGATGGTGAAAGGAAAGAACGCTCTCTCCCCCATGACTTTGTCGCTACAATCTCTGACAACTGCAGAAAATCACAAAAACCCGTCGCGCCGCCCGATGCCCAAGAATCCACTGTCAATCCCACGATAGATGCCCGTATGGTCCGTCTTTCCCATAATTTGCTCCCAGCCCTTGGGGCAGATCTAGAAACAGGGTGTATGATTGATGTCGCCGCATCCAAGCAAGAGTGGTCGTCCGTCAAATAGCAAATAGGGATAGCTCTGTAGGTCTTCCCCCGTCGATATCTCTTAAGGAGGATAGATCATAAGATGACACAGCATCCGCTACGGCCACCATGGCTTCCCGAGTCCTTAACTTTCTTTGCGGCTTCCTCCTCGTCGATCAGGTCCTGAGGTTTGACGGTCATATGCACGACGTTCCTAGATGTACTAAAGTGGTAGTCTGCAATAAATCAGCCTCCAGTCACTAGATCATGCCTCGGATACTTGGGAATGGAGTATAAATGATAACTCACGGTTGAGCTGATTTCTATCTTCCAATAGCTTGCCAAAATGAATGAGTCTTATCGCGCTGGGTTCTCTTGGAGGTTGATCCCATTCCTTTCTCCAATCTCGCAATATCAGTTCCTTCAGCGTATAAACCGTAATGCTGAAAGGATCCATCCTCCCGTCCTCCGTCTTGCCCGTGACAGTAACATTGCGTTTAGTCAAGTATTTTTCGTCAATCCGGAAGGGGTGGCGGGCGCCGGATGTCAGGAGGAGCATAATGTCTACGGCCAAGTCGGTATGGGCAGACGAGCCAACCGCAGGATCGACGGGATCTATTGTCAAGTCATGGTCGTCGTCGGTGGCTGGGGCCTTGCCGCGAGCTTTTGCTGATACGGACTCGCTAGCGGGAGGATCTTTGTCCGGTACAGGTATCGGGGCCAGCGTAGAGTCGGGATCGTGATTCTGGGACGCGGTAGTTTCTGGATTCGTATCTGGGTTGGCAGGCTTCGGTTGGACTTTGGAGAGGTCTTCCATCTCGACGTCGCCTACAGGTAGACTTATCGACAGCCTCTCTTCCCTAGCGCCTTGGTCTCCGCCCGTAGAGGGGGACGTTACATCCGTCATACTTGCAACAAAATGAAAAGTAATCAATCGCGATATACCGAGTCGTGTAGGTACCGGCGGTTGCGCGCAATTACGGGGGTGTATAATAAGCAGAAAACGAATGGACGGAGGTCAGCAGCGTTGCGGGCGTTGTGTTTCGCAGGTGCAAGAGCTGCACGCGGTTTCGAAAGGATTGCCGGATTATTGCACACGGGCGTGGAATTGGGACACGAGAGATGCTCGATTATTATTTGTCGCCTTCGCCTATTCCCACCATGGAAAAGACACGCAGATGAAACGAATGCAACGATCTAAAAGAAATCGACGACAATGGATTAATTCTGCGAAAATGAGAAACGACGAAGGGCGACCGGATTACAAGGTGATTGTGGGAAGATGCAGCGAGTCGCAGTTGGAGATAATGACGGCGATGATGTTATTGCTCGGGTCTGGCGGATGAGATTGGGTAGATTGAACTGCAGGTGGTTTTAGTAAAGGGAATTAATTTTAAGAACAATGGCAATAGAGAGTTTCGAGTCCCGAAGCTCACGGGTAACGGGACGGCATGGCAGGTAGCAACCAATTATTTGCCTTTGAGAAGCCACGAATGAGAATGGATAGCGATCTACTCTACTAGTAGGGGCTGTTTTGCAGGACGGTTTTAGGTGGTTTTGGATGGATGCCCCTTATTTCAGGTTGTTATTATTAAGTCCACGCTTGGTAACACTGGCCTCTAGGTGGCTCGTGCCCACTCAGCCCCCTGACCTTACTGCCTTCGTACATACTTTCCCTTACGGCTGACAGGAGAAGAAGAAAAGCAGCTGCATCTTTAAATTTGCACCACTCCAGATACAGTAACGGGACTCGGAGAAGCCGGATTGCTCAAGTTAACAAACAAGTCATCATTACCTCGAGTATCCATTCGATATGTTTTGAAAAGCGACAAGACAAAGAACGGTTATGTACAACAGTTCATGTACCCCAGGTACTCGGTAATGGTAATAATCTGGGGATAACGAAAGTTCGGATCTCACTACCGTACAAGGAAAGAGGAAATAAAATCGACGTTAATAGGTTGGGTTGTATCGGGACATCCAGATGAATCAGAACCCTAGCCGTAGCTACTATAGATTGAAAGACAAAGACATACGATCCGGATTTCTAGATTCGATCAACCGACAAGAGACAGACTAGTCCAAGAGTTGCATCCAAGTATTTGAGTTTTTCTCTACCATTATTATCTCGAAAGGGTCTCTCAAGCTGGAGAAGTCTGGAGATGGATTGGATCTGTCGTTTCTCGGCACGGTAAACTCCCCCCGCCTTGGCATCACTCGGCCTTCTCTTCCCCACACTCCACTCCTCACTTGGGCTGCACTGCGCACGTTCGATGGTTGCGATGATGAATGGTTTCTTCACCTTCGAGTTCTGACTCCGGGCAGAACCATTTTCGTGGTCTCTTCGAATTGTGACGGTATCCCTCTGGTGTCACCTTGGTTATGTCGATAATTCGGGAATAGTCGAGGTTACATACTTCATACTCACAATCTAGATCCTAACGTCAATAACGTCACCTACACTTCATCAACACTTTATCTCTCAAGTCTCTACCTATTCAACTAACTCGAAAGCATTCAAAGATCGCCCGTCACTAGGAACCTTATTATTCCAATTACTACATAGTATCTCGATTCCACCAAATCCTAATAAGGGGTTTGGCCACACCATCACACCCCTTTTAATTCCTGTTGATGGCATATCCGTACCTCACCTAACCCAGCCGTATGGATACCTAGGTACTCTATCTTTAATTACCTATCCTGTACTCCAACAAACATGGCATACCTGGTAATATCTTATCAGTATCCTTACTCGTGACTGAAGAAACTGATTCCCTCACTTTATGATTTGTCACATGCCCTGCTATACAGATAGTTCCAAGACCATCAACGACATGCAGGGGCCAATCTAAACTGCACGATCCGGAATTGACTGCCTTAGCCTTGCCAGCTTTCCGTCAACTAGATTAAAAAGTCAGCATTCCGTGCATGAGGTAGTGCCATGATACACAATCAGGCCATTGTCCGTAGCGAACGGGGTTCCTTGCAAGCAGCGACACCTTCATCCCTTCATCCCCGCATGTCTTCGGCTAGGGCTGCAAGGTCTACCGAGGCCGACACCGCACCGCACCCGTCGCGCCGCATCATCCGATTGTTCGTGCCACGGTGCTTGCGTGGGAATTCTTACTATTTTAATGATGAGTAATTCTAAACGTGCTATGTCCCTTAACATAACAGCATATTACTCCTAGCTATAGCCTCTAACCTACTGGCTTCTATCGAACCCCTTTTATTCAAAAAGCTTCAAGCGACATATTTTTCTCAAACAGCTCAAAAGCACGGAATTCGTATAATCTAGCTAGATTTCGTATGACAGCCCAGCTAACTAAATCAGGTAAATGAAATAAACTGTCAACTACAGGAGTGTCACATGATCAGGGGTATAACATCAGGATCTGGGACCTATAGCGGCTTTGCCACATACCTACCTCTTAATTAACAAGACCCTTTTTCAGAATAGAGCCAATCCAGGTCCTTCCGGCTTATTTTTTTAATTCTTGATTATTTCGATCATAACCGCCAACATAGACATAATCTCTTTTATAAGGCTCGTGATCCCAACTATGTTCGGTGGTTGTAGATGCTGCTGCCTTGTACCTATGAATGGTGACGGGCCGGCCCGAAGGCTTCCAGCCAATAGGTAAGACGTGTTCCGGTCCGAAGATCTCAAGTCCCGAGATGTTATATGTAAATTCAGACGGCATCGCAAATTGACATGTGTAACTATTCCGTGCCTCGCTCTTACCCCAATGATCAGCGCAGCTTGCTAGTAGAGACGAGATAGTCGTTAACCTGATACGGGCCTCCCACTATGTGTTTGTTCTTGATCTATGAGTGAAGCCTCGTTTCCCGGCTCTGGTAATGTGTCCGGTCCGATAATCTAAGCCTCATGCAAGAGTGTAGTCAACAACATATCCCTAAATCATGGCATTGTAGACTCCAACTAGATGTTGAATAATATGAAATGGGGTACCACGTATTGATTCATCTTAAGATTTGAACGAAGATGCTTTACGTTGCTTTAATGCTTATTAGCGTATGAGTCCACACCTTCCATTTATTATTAGATTAGCTATTTAGGGGAAGTCAGGCTTGATGGTTAACATCTAACCTAGGTAGTAACTGAAATGGTTGAGCTCTTGTCAATGATCGCATGGTCGACAACAGCGTAGTACTTCAGTGGGTGCGTAAAGTAAACCGAGAAATTTTGTTTGCTAACTGTAACGACGATCGAGTTGGCGATGATTCTTCATGACCGACAAGTGGTTGCCCAGGTACGTACGAGATGACTTCTCGATGGTAGCTTGATATCGTTTGATATTGTAATGTAGATTGAGGTCTCTAGAAATGAATTTAAAAGCCCTTTACGTACAGTGCAAAACCCTGGGAAACCCCTTTTGTTTATCAATTACGTCTTCTCACGATAATTTTCAGCAATCAATTCGTCAAGATTATCTTCCGTCTTTTAGAATTGACCAATTTTCCCATCAACCCTGACGATGTCGATGCCGAGCCTGATCCGAATTTCCCTTCTCACCCTGCTCTTTTCGGGTTTGGCAGGCGCGTCTAAACACGACCGCTGGATCGCACCGTCAACTACCTCGACCCTGCCTCGTCAGACACGGCCAGCTAGTCCCATAGCGATTCCAGCTAAGGATGATGCTCATATTGGAATCTGGAGAGATACGGAACATTTATCCCCTTCCCAACTTGAACAACGCGGCCAGTTCGTCTTCGTCTTCTGTCCCGAGACGTTTCAAGACGGCCTTCCCAAGCCGTGCGATAAATGTGGAGGAGATTCTCGGGTTTCCGGGCAATGCGACAGAGTCCTTCTCACTGGAGATCAGGAGCTATGCCCTTTCCCTGGTGGGTGTGGGGTGTACTGCCAGTGTATCCCTGAGGTAGTTGATATTGCTCTAGGAAAGGTTACATCCATTACTACAGTGAATGGACAGGCAGGGACGGTTGTCTGGGAGCCAAAAACAATAGCCGAGTACAGTCGGCTTAGAGCTAGTACCACGGCGACCTTCACAGACCTTGTGGATTCGACAGATGGTGAGTCTGAGTTGGCAACGGTTGTAGCAGTCGTGGTGGCTGGTGGTATTGCGTGGTGGGCAGCGTGTAAGTTGTACCTCCTATTCAAATGTTGCTGTATACTTGAGCTAAAGTTAACCCCTATTTCACAGCTCAGAATGGTGCGGCGGTAGCCATTGCAGCAATAAGCCCACCTTCTGAACTGCCAGGGGACGGACGAGGGGACGATGAACGCTGCAAGAAGGATCCAAAAGAGGATTGTCAAGACTGCGGCGGTGGAGACAACCTCAAGCTGTGTATATCGGGTCCCGAGCTAGGTTGTCCATGTGACGAGAACCAACACTGCCCCGATGAGCCGCCTAGATGCACAGAACCTCAATGTGGTGGAGATGTAAGCACTTCCAAATGTCGGATATAGGTAACAACAAAGACTGACGGTATTCAAACTAGAACGGGAGATCTCAGTGTTCTACCTCTGGGTCGATAAATGGCTGCACTTGCTGCCTAGACGGCGACCTCGATTGTACGAACGCTGACTGCAACGGCAACGAAGATCTCTTCTGTCAGGGACAGAAATTCGCTGGCTGTGGTTGCCTATTCTTCGGTAAAGCTGTAGCTCTAGATCCACAATGGGAAGGCCCCGGCCGTGTCAGTGAAGACCAGCTATACTGGCAAGCTTCCCAAGTCTTCGCTATAGCATGGAGCGCCAACTACGACCTAGCGCCTGGCTATGATATACCCAAGCCTAGCTCTTGCCCTCCTGAGAGTTATACGCCGATCACAGCTCACCCAGACGCGTCCAAGTACACGTTCCTTAAACCCACGATGTGCTATTGCATGTGTGGCCCGACCATGACCCCGCTGAACTGGGGAACGAATGGTGTTCACAGCATCACGAGTTGGTGTATGCAGGGGACTAAGGTGCCAGATGGGTGGTCATCGGTTTCGAAAACCGACTGTGAACCTACATACATTCTATCCTCGACGTCGATAACTTCATCTTCAGCTACCTCGACATCTGCTACAACAGAACTATCTAATACCCCAACTACCACAGCAGATGATTGCGACTGGCACCAATGTGGATCACCCTATCAACCGCTCTGCTGTTATTTATTGCAAAATGGAGGCGGAAGTCAACTCTAGAATCCTGGATAGGTATCACGATGCGGACCATATGGGGAGGTAACGACTGTGTTGTTCCGCGAGGGACTACGGCCTATCTAAGGGAGACCCCGAGTATAATACAAAGGATACTCTTTGTCTCCTGTCTCAGGACTATCCCCCTACCAGGCTAGACCTCCCGACAATATGTAGAAAATCCAAGTTCAAGGCGAGACAGCCGCGAATACCGTAGCATATCTCGTTTCAACGCTGGCCATCAAATCCCCGAAATTGAGTAGTGTATAGATCACCAAAGACAGGCAATTAGAGCCAAGGCAATATACATATTATAATCGATGTCATTCGGAGCACGCCAGGCGAACCGTCCAGGGCCGCTTCTAGGCCAGTCGCAGAAGCAACTTTGCAGTGTTCCTGATAGACATGTCCGTAAAATGGGATCGTCATTACAGGTATCAGAGTTGCATGCAATGAATTCAGGAAAACGTGGACAATTCGTTAGACTGACTCGTTTGCCTTCAATTAAGAGCATACCCCTACCATCAGGTCGGCTGCATCGCGTGGAAGTTTGCCAAGCGCCGGAACCCGACATTGAGGATTAAGGCGCTTTACTAGTGGTTCTCGGTTTTGATCTGTAGGAAGAACCTCAAGCGCCCTCGGCTTGACGAATACGTCTGGTTCCCCTGGAAGTCGTCTCAGAAAGCCTCTCACTTCGACAGACCCTGAGTCGGTCTTGCATCGTTCCCTAAATAGTATCTATTAATACTGTATATCCTCGGGGTTGCTAGAGATTGAAGCAATAATAAAGTACACTGACTTAGATGCGAGAGCACAATTTAAAGTCTTAGAAGTAGTATGGAGTTAAGAAATGAAAACCCCTAGCAATCACTTACCCATCAGTTACTATACAAGCGATATCTTTGAAACCAATAGAACGGGGACAGCAGAGACATCCAAGTAGGGGCCATGCCTGGCCGGCGCTTTTGTAGATGCTGTCAGGCTTTGCGGCATCAATACGGTAGCACATCCAAAGAAACACCATCAAACTGCAGATTGTCACAAGAATGAGAGTTCTTACTGACATGACGGATATCTGACTCGGGCAAACTTCTTTAGTTTAGAAAAATAGGGAGAGGTCTACACCTAATGACGAATAAGACCGCACTGACATGAGACGGTTGAGGTAAGTCGAAAGACGGACAAGAGGACCAGCGTTATCAGCATGCCGCATCTCGGATCTAGTACAATAGAAGGCATCGTGTCAGTTAAGGCTCTCTATCAGATTTAGAGATACAAAAGGATACGGAGGAATATCTAGAGGTATTAATTGTGAGCCACTGAGGAGGTAGGTATCACCAGTGTTGAAGGGAGAAAGACTCGGCCGCAAAGTAGTACCTTAACCATGCTATTAGAGTGACATATTTGATTGAAAATATCGGTTCTATTAAAATGGAATATATCACCATTCCCAGTTTATCGCTACAAAAGACTCGTTTCCTCATCTTAGATAATTCTTGGACTAGACAAGCATATATCAACATGAAATTACTGCTTCGAATCAGCAGCATCACGGGTTCATGCATTAGCCTCAGCCATGTACGACTATGTACGGCGCATGAAGGCAAGATGTCTCATTCGTAGTCTCGAAGCGACCTGCCAACCAACTTCAGCCCTACAGCCATGTACAACCCGTATTTCCGCTAACCACGTGGCTATAAGCCCGAGTTGACTTGGCAAGCAGAACGAGCTTTTTTTCGTGTGTAGTGCCACGGTCCACATAGTACACTTGTTGTCCACTAGTGATCCGGCTGCTTGGAAGGATGGTCCCCGCGGGTTGCTGCATATCCCCGTGGAGGCAAATGTGGCTATCCGACTCCCAATAATCCATAAGACTTATAAGGGCTCGGCGCTAAATCCAAGCCGAGTACTTCGGAACAGGTAACAATACGCGAAGTAAGTATAGAGATAAGTATGAGACGACTTTTGGACATCCGGGACATTCGCAGCCGTGAGGCTTACCAACAGAGTCATAGTCTTCAACCTAGTAGAGAGAATCCTTACTACCTGCCTACTTGATCAAACCTCATCTGTATTAGTCTAACAAAGAATCCCGGTCGCGGCGCTTATCTGATGTCACTTGCAGACCACTACTGCCGTGTATCTGATGCCAAGAAATCTTATCAGATCCTTTCCTCGATTATTATTGGGTGACCTAACGTCGGGCCCGTCTACAAAGTAGCAAACCGTCCGTTTGCGTTCGGATAGACACCCCCTGTCCACCCCTATTTATCCCAAGATGTTGATTAGCCTCGGAGTTAGGCTGGCGACCTCGGGCTACCGTTCTTCGAGTTCCGAACAAACATAACAAACGCTCTTTCGACGCCTTGTGGCGTCACTTTGGAGCGGGCCGTCCATCACAAGTTCGGCCTATGATTTGATCTCATTGGAGGGCTGGTCCCGTTCTACGGAGGTAAGGCGCATGCAGCTCCGAATCCTCGGGAGCGAATACCTACATGAAATGCAACTTTCTCAGGGTCTCTTCCGGTAAGAGTCACTCGGAGACTCACATATGGTAACCTGGAGCAATCGCTTCCTACATAACGGCGCACTTCCTCCCATTTTAGTACGGGGATGACGTGCTCACACGTGTGAATAAAGCGAGGACCCAATAAACATAGGCACATACATACATGTATCCGTCGTGTCGCCTTTCACTCTACTTCCCCGGCAATCCTCTCACATTCTGCCAACTCCATCTCCCATGCATCCACAGCCGCCACCATGTCCCTCGCTGAAAAAAAGGAAAGCGGCCTGATGGCCGGACCAGTGGTGACAGAAACAGATCCACAATCCGTGACCGAGAACGCAGAGGAACCAGAAGGCCAAGCCCCACCCCAAGACGCCGAAGCCGAAGCAGAAAAGCGGCTAGCACGCCTCCTCTCGCAATACGGCGCAACATGGGACGGGCCGCACGACCCCAACGACCCGTACAACTGGCCGGAGTGGCGCAAGGTATCAATGGGACTGATCTTCTCGGTAGGGCAGCTCGTGACGCTGATGTCGGCGAGCATCATCGCGGCGGCGCTGGGCGACATATCGCGCGACCTGGGGGTGGACGCGTCGACGGCGCAGATCACGCTGTCCATCTACTTCCTCGGGCTGGGCGTCGGCCCCTTCTTCATCGCCGCGCTGTGCGAGATGGACGGCCGCAAGCGCATCTGGGTCGCTAGCAACCTCTGGTACATCCTTTGGAACGCTCTGTGCCCCGTGGGCTTGTCCCAGGCTTTGATGATTATCGCTAGGTTTCTTGCCGCGACGGGTGCGGGCGCTGGCATCACCGTACGTAGTAACCCGTTACGTCTTGCTTTGGGAGTGTGCTGATGTCCGATTCTAGTTGACGGGGCCTGTCATGGCGGATATGTACCACGCCAAGGACCGGGGCAAATCCCTCGCTATCGCCTCCTTCCTCCCGTATCTCGGCCCAGCTCTCGGGCCCATCGTAGGCGGCATCGTCGTGCAGCTTATTTACTGGCCATGGCTGTTCTGGATCGTGAGCATCTTCGACGCCTTCATAGTCCTGCTCGGCATCATCATCATCAAAGAATCCTATACCCCAGTCCTCTTACGCCGCAAGGCAGCAGCGCAATCCGACCAGCCTGCCAACCCAGCCCTGTCTCCTATGAAGTGGGCGTTCTGGCGCGACTTCTTCTCCCGACTCGATCCCTACCTTCGACGACCCATTCGGCTCCTGGTCCGGCGGCCCATCATCCAGGTTATATCTCTCGTGCTCGCGTTGAATTTCGGCATATACACCTTCATGCTGTCGACCTTCGCGACGCTGTGGATCGACCGGTACGGGGAATCCGCCCTCATAGGGAGTCTGCACTACATCTCGTTCTCGATTGGCTTCTGCATCACGGCCCAAGTCGGGGGACGCATTAGTACGTATATCTGCCCGCTGCGCGTTGTGCAAATTGAGCGACTACTCACCTTTTGAATGCTCTAGTGGATATCATTTACAAGCGTTTACGGAACCGACCGAAGTATAAGGGTGAGGGTAGGCCCGAGTTCCGCGTGCCGGTATGTAGAATCAATCCGGAGTTACCCGTTTCCCTTTCCAGTAACCCCGGGAGTTCCTCCTGGACATGACTCAGAGTTCCCGGGTAACCACCAGGTAATCAAGGGACAGTGATTGCTGACTCCGGACGCTGCAGTATATGGTACCAGGTGTGCTCTTTATCCCCGCCGGCCTCTTCTGGTACGGCTGGTCTGCCGAATACCGCATCACCTGGGTCATGGTCGACCTAGGCGCCATCGTATTCACGTGCGGGAGCTCCATACTAGCGCAGGCTCTGCTGGCATACACGCTCGACCTGTTCGGCAACCTAGGCGCCTCCGCCAACGCGGCTACGCGGTTATTTTCCTATGTCCTAGGATTCGTCTTCCCCATCTTCGCCCCGCAGCTGTACGAGCGCCTGGGGTACGGCTGGGGCAACAGCTTGCTGGCCTTCATCTTCGTGGCGCTGGGCGTTCCCGTGCCGCTGTTTTTGTGGGTGTGGGGCGAAAAGCTAAGGGGGTTGGGGAAGAAGGACAACGAGGAATATTGAGGACATCCTTCGCGCATTATGGTGTTGTGGCGCCGTGGTGTTGTGGTGATGATCGGCGATGTTTTCAATATTCGCTCAGTCCTGACGTCTCCGTGATGTGATTATTATTCTGGGATAGACGCATGCGGTAAGTGTGAGATACCCAGGGGGGAATCCTGATTTTCGCGGTGCTGGTTCTATAAATAGAGATGTCGTAATAGATGGGCCTGAGTTGGCCCCTCTAGTAATTCCCATCATCTAGATTATCAAGACGGCTCGTATAGGGAATTGGAAACAATATAGTTCGGCTTAATCCTCTTCTTTCACAAAACTAGGTCGGTTGTGTGTCACTCCATCATTTCGCTTCTACAGATGTGTGGAAGCGAAGGATCAATAGGGGCTTAGGGGGGAGCATATGCGCGTTGGTTATCAAGTTGAGTAAAAGGGCCGTCACTATACCATGCGGGTTCCTGATCGGGGACCTCCCGACCCATTAGTCTCGCGGCCATGGATCCGGCTGAGATAGATCGATGCGTATGCATCTGGGACTGCTCCCACAGGCCTGGTGAATGCAGCCGTACGGAGTGGGTGGATACACTGACGATAGTCTGACAGGGCGGCTTCGTCTAGTTTGCACGTGTCACGCATGACCACGTCTGACTGTATATTACTTACTGTTCACTCCGACCTACATCTGCACGTCGTGAAAGTGACGAAGTCGGTGGACGAATATGGATGCCACGTATCTCGATGGCTGGGCACTTCATATTTAAAGAGATATGTCCCGCCTGCCTACCTCTTAGCCACCAAGCACCCTAATTAGAGCAGCATCATTACGATCTTGGATGTCTTGGCGTTGGCGACTGATATTGCCGCACTATTGGATATCATAAAGTCGCCCAGTCCCTACACGCGCCTTTTCCCTATTTCCCTAGCGAATATTGGATGTGACACACCTCCAAGCGTGTTAGCCGGAGAGAGACAGCATGTCGAGTCGTGAAGACCACACCTTCGAGCATCGCTGTCTTCCTTACGCCAGTTGCATAGGTGAACGGGCGGGCGAAAGATGGAATGTCCACAAGAACGGAATCCCTACTCTCAAGAAATCGAAGTGGAAGAGGTCCAGAGTCCACAATACTACTACCGGTACAGCAAAAGCAACGACGAGGAACGGACATACGTTGACAGGCAAAACATGTCCAGAGCGGAAACAGAAGAACGAAGAACCACTAAGCCGATACCATGAACGCCGAATCTCTTAGGTATCTATATATTGCTGATACCCCCCATTCATTAATTCATCATCTACGTTATCGTTCATGAAAATCATCAATTAGTCCAGACATATCCCTTTCCCTACCCCTATCTCTCCCTTTCTTCCTCGCCATCCAGTCCTCCTCTTCTCTTTCTCCCCTTCGTCGTCTCCAGTCCAGTATTTCAATGCACACCGCGGGCCGCGCGCGCGATGTAGCTCTGGATGACGTCGCTGTCGCAGCTGCTGTGCCGAAGGATCTCGTTCTTTAGAACTAGAACCTCGTCACGCAGAGACCCCGCGTGCTCCCTCAGCATGCGGTTTTGCTGGTTCAGCTCGCGTTCGCGTACCTGCAGCTCACCCATGCTCTGCTTCGCTTTCTGCCGGCACTTATGCGCCGCCACGCGGTTCCGCTCCCGGTTGCGCCTGCCCTTAGCCGGCCGCCCCGTCCTTATTATGTCGGACGAATTGGTTTCGGCGTGGGGGGATTGTTGCTGCGACTCGCCGTTGTCTACCGTCTCGTCGGGGCTCCAGTCGCCTACGACCCACCCGTCCGCCGGCGATGTCGTCGACGTGAGAGACAAAACCGTCCCAGGGCTTTGGGACGGTTGTTTGCTAAATGCAGTCGCGGTCGATGACGTGAGGCTGTCGTCGAAGAGCCCGTCCCCCGCCTGGAAAGTCCGCCCGTAGGCGATATCATCGTATTCTCCTTTGGGGGACGTAAGAGGATGATTTGGTCAATATTCATCCGGCGCGCCCTGTAGCTGCGCGTCCGGATGATGGTGTTCAGAGGCAGACGTACTTGGCGCAGGTTTTTCTGGCTTTGGTACTGAATTGGTATGATTGACTATATAACCAGAGTTATACTGTGGCCGTCGTTAGTATTGAAGGCGAATTGTGAGCTTTGGCACCGCTTGCAATCACGATGAAGTTGCCGCCAAAGGGGGGAAACATTCCAACGGAAACGGGTTAGAAAAAGGCGGGAAGCTCACATTATCGGCGGCGTCAAGATCGTGCCGTAGCGCGTCTCTCGCGATCTGTGGGCTTGCCGCGGAATATACATTCGAAGCATGCCCAGGGTTTCCCCAAAAGTTCGAGTCGGGGATTTGTAACCCTTCACCAAAAGGTGAGGCGAGCATCGTCGGCACTGCCCATTGCGATGGGTCATCTGCCCAGTCATCGAGTCTCGACGCAATGCCGATTGTTGTGTTCATGTTTGCGGTAGGCTCCTATATGGCTTACGGGTCATGGAACAGGCACGATTCAAATTTCAATGATCGAATCACAAACTCACAGGCTTCAGGCTGTTTCTCTTAGAAGCCGTGAGCTGTTCTGGGGTTGCGAGGCGGAATTCGAGTCGAGCTCGATTACATAAACCGACCTATCCAAGAATGGATGGGCACTGATATGGAATTCGTAATGATAAATCGGGGATATTCTTTGCGGGGAGAAGTTCGCTAGATTGCGGCTGAACCCCTGGCCTTTGGATCTGGAAATGCTATATTGACGGGTTGTTGGCGAGGTACACGGGAGAAGGACGAGATTTCCAATAGATTCGGCTCGGGATGCTTGCAAGTTCCTATGCCGAAGGGGGGTTGGCGGGTCGGGTCCTACGATAGCACTTTGACTGGTCTGTCAAAGAACCATAAACACGTAGTGTATGTTTAGATGGTTCAGAAACCTAACCTATTACGATAGACAGGTGCTCGGCCAAGCTATCACCACTCACCATTAGGCCGGCCGGGAGATAGTGTAGCGTATCGTACTATACGGAACTGTACATGGTAATGCCATGGACCATCCAGGTGCATGTACTGCACGGAACATGGAAGCCGTTTCAGACAGTGCCCCGACGACGATGTGAGTGGTCGGACGGTTATGCAAAAGCACACCTTGAGGCCGTCATCAAGCGAACTTGCACACCGTAGACATGGTGGCTTGTGCGAGAGGCTGCATGTTGGAGTACCTCGACGCCACTACATAGCAGAAACGGCTACGATAGCTACCCAGATACATATGTAGGTACCCAGTAGTTACAAGCAGTGTGGCGAATAAGTCGCAGGGGTCTTTGGTCTTTGAGGTCTTTGAAGGGGCAAAGCCGGAGAGGGGTAATGTACATGTACAGTACTGCATGTATAGAATAACATCTTAGAATTGACCTTGCCCCTTATAAAAATTCGTGACCATTATAATCGTGATAACCGTGATAATGAATCATCTGGCGTGGCGTGGCGTGGCCTATTCTGAAGTGTACTGTGTGTTGTAGTAGGTAGGAGGAGAACACAAGATCCGAGTTTGGCAACGGGTAAGGTTACACTTCTTGCGATAGTCGCCCCATCGTTGTTCTACATACAATTCCCATCCAACTCTCGGCCCACCCAAGTCTCACGCTAACCCGCACGTTAGTGGACCAGGGTATGCGAATTTTTAAGTATTTTAGTATTTTAGTCTCCGACTGGCGCAGGTTGAAAGATAATTCCTGCCAATCAGCTTGCTGGTGTCGACCCCCTTGCTAGCGCTTGCATATGGAGAAATCCCGGATAGCTGCCAAATATCTACCTACATACATACATCATACAGCCGTATAGCGCCGACAGCGACTCGCGTAGAGTATATATATGCAGTAGACACGATTTGACTCTCGACTAAACAACTCTGCCATGTCCTTTTCACAATGTCCAAATTCAACTCGAACCCGACAACTAACGGTAGTCGTCCCATGCTTATCCTACGGTATGACTTAAGATGAGACTCAGTCCACCTGATTGGCTCGGGACTGCATCCGGACATGCCGACTGGCCTGTAGCTCTGCAGAGCTAGACACGAACGAAAAGGAAAACAATTCCACAAGGACGAACAATCAACCTGGCGGAGATCCTCCCACGCTTTGTCATAGTCATTCATGATGCTAGTAAGTAATCCCGGAGTTGTTGGTCAAGTGGAAACCTTCGAAAGTATTATATGTATGCAGCCGCAAAGGATTAGTTTTCTATCACAGTTCGCCCCCTCGAGACGGAAATACATCCGCAATGCCAGACGGATGTTTCGACCCCGATACGGTCAGCAGCAGAGGGGAGACGTGTCCCCCCAACAGAGCTCTCGCTCCATCTCGTCTGATTTCTCAACGAGGCTCTTCGACCTGTTGGTCTGTCATTGCATCGATGTGTGCCTAGGATCATGTTTGCTACCAGTATTAATCCACCCAACTCCCCTAAACTAATGCAGGCTTCGAGGTGTCAGGGTGTGCGAGATCTAGATCATGGTTCAGGGATCGGGTCTTTTTAGCCTTCGATCCAGCGATTTCATTCTATCATATGCATCTGGAGACGAATGGGATCTGCTGGGGATGTATAGCGGCTCTAGTATAACACTCGTTGTATGGCTGAGTTTGGCTTAGGTCTTGAGAATTGCACAAGTAAGACGCCTGCTGACCGGACAAACTCTTGCTTGTCCTCGATAAATTGACCACCCATGGTGCGACGGATTCCCATTACTCGATCGGAACGTATGGAATGCCGCAGGTGGCTTCATGGTGGCAATGGAATCGAAACCGGGGTGGGGAATCGAAGATCTCTTGCTGAATCGCCAAATATCAATCTCGGTAGATGGAGGTTCCGGGCGTTGTAGGCTCCAGGGCGTAGTTGTTTTGGTACCCCTTTGTTCATTGCTTCTGAGCTGGAGAATGGCGTAAGAAGATATTTCTTCCATATGGGAAGGTAGCGTGTCCGGATAGATAACAACATCTGAATAACCGTGCCAGCCCTGTCTGATATTTTGCTTCATCTAATAACTAGGTGGTAACGAGAGTCACTGTTTCATTGCTCGAGTTATGGGCTGGTTCTCATTACTTCTTTTCTCATTTCTTCTCCTTGCATACATGTAGTTCTACATGCAGGGTTTAATACCTAGGTACTTCCATCTACGACAATTCTAGAGCCCGGGAAAGTTTTATATGGTAATTTTGTAAGTATGTTAATAGTCCAAAGCTAGGTTGTCTGTTAGGGAAGACGGCATCAATCGGAATATAACTGCATTGATATAATGTTGATATAGACTGCCAACCCAACTAACGCAGTTGAAGATCTGGAACCACCGATGTCTGCCACAAACCAGATCTACTGGGCAAGATGTGCAGATCAATGTGTCCAATAGCATCCATACAATACTCCATATGTCGAGCTAGGTGACCTAAGAAAAGCAAGCGACATGAAGTGGACGCGTCGATGCTAGAGGGCGTGTGCTAAATACTAGACATTCGGATCTGAGCTACTTGGCCGTAATCAGGATGCTACATTTGATCCTAAGCTACTGCACCGTATGCATTAGATTTCTACAATTTTGGTCATATATCGAATAAGAAGAAAAGTCCGTGGGGGTTCGGGAGTCTAGGCCCATCTTTACGAGCGCATCGATCTGCATCTCTCTTAAAGCAGATATCGGATCAGCAACCGGCCTTCGTCCCGGGCACTTAGCTGGTATACCATCCGGTCCGGTTTGCTATGCCTAGAGAGAGTCATTGTTTGTGTTGGTATTCCGAAGGAGAAAAATCACATGCGCCTTAAAAGGGGATGCACATCTTCTCGGTTAGAGTGACCATATGAAAGAGCACGAAACATAGAGCCCCTTTTGTTACGATACGTTTCCGACATCCAGAGTCGTCCTACTATAGTAGCCTCACGTCCTCTAGGAACTCGATGGAAGATAAACCTATCCTAGTAATTACATCGTACATAGCGTTCTACAATGTTTATAATTACCTGTGTTAAGCATTGGAATTATATCCCGTGATCGTTTCGGATTGCAAGCCACTTTCCAAGTGCCGAGGGCGTCGGCCTCGTATTGTTAACCCTGGTCAGAGTACCCGACAACATCATAGGTCGAGAGACTGAGAGGCTTATGATTATCATTTGCTACTAATTAGGGGAAGCACAAGGCCGCAGGACATGTACGACCAGCATGGCAGAAATAGATTGGGTTGGCGTCTGCATGTTAAATCTAGAATTAAACGGCCATGGTAAGAGATACTCCGCTGGCCATGAGGCTCCCAGCAAGCCGCTGATTTCGTACTCGGATATCACACATCCGACCAAATCGAAAAGCTTCCCAGGCCAATGGTAGATACATGTGCACAAGGGTTGTACTTACATCAGCGATCTACTACATAGTGCACTCAACAATTCCACGAAGCTGAGGAGACTTCTCATTCATGATCATGCCATTCTGATCAACGAGGTAGACTCGACATATAAACTAACCCCTGGAGAAAATCGTAGAAATCTTGTTCGTCATTCGCTTGATGCCAAGTTGGAGATTATCCTCTACCTGGAATCACTCAACGCCACCACATTCCCTCCGACATCTCGTCGTTCAAATAATCCACCTCAGAGATACAAATTGAGAAAGTGCCCTTCTGCAGCTCATAGCTACGACGCCTCCTCCGTAAGTCGGCCCTCTATGGTCTACAGCTTTTAGATGATACCTCCGTATCCCCCAAATCTGCCCCTCTCGCCGCGGACTTCCGTTCCGTGACATTGCCTAATAAAAACTATCATTAGACTATTATGAGTCGCTAGGGCCCCAGTCCGTAGCGATTGTATTGATGACGAGTTGATACTCGGTCGAAATCGCCGAACAGAAAGTTATAGAGCAACGACTGCCCAATACTAGTCGCCGACTATGTGGAAAAGAGTAAAACAACGGCGTACGGCAAAAAACAAGCAACACGTGCTCTAAAGAGGTATGGTATCCGCGCTAGGTATGAAATAGTCGTGCGTCGTGACTTATATATACGTGGGGTCATCTAAGGTGACCGTATGATTAAGATCGCGTCAAAGGATCAGATGCATTCACATTCTAGTCTCCTCCCTCAGACGGCTTCTAGAGCCTTGCTGATTAAGCATCATGTTCCCCATGAACATTGAGCTCTCTCTTCTTTTAGATTTGTTGTATGACTGGTCATATGCGGAAAGGGAATTTTCATTGTACTCCTGCTCGTATGAGGGACCGTAGTGTGGGCGATCATACCCTGGCTGTGTAGCGCTGGAGTCGTAGCCTGGAGGCATAGCGAAGCCACCCTCATAAGCCGGACGAAGAGAAGATTGCGATCCCGGCTGAGCTAGATAGTGTGGTTCGTACGTCTGGCGGGATAGAGGTGCCGCTGCTGGCCGAAGTCCTCCGCCTTGGATCATAGGCGGTGGGGTAGGTGTCAACCGTTGCTGCGTCTGTTCGACAAGTCGTTGCCTTTGAGGTGAGCCTGTTGATGGTCTACGTGGCTGGGGTTCTGATGGGGCACGTGAATCTGTGTCGGACACCGGAGACGGAAGCTCGTACTCCTCTGGGTCTATTCCGAAGATGCCTTCATAATTCTGTAACAAAAGGGCGAATACGGGAGCCGGAATGTTTAATGTTGGCGAGAACACAATGCCGACGTTGCGTACAGTCATCTTATTCATGTCTGAGTGGTTGATGATTTTGATCAAGAAAGCAATAAGGTACTTCAGCAATGTCTCGTTCGCCAATGGTAGCTGCTGCACGAGTTCTGCCAAAGACATAATCTTGTCTCCATGATTTGACACCTCAGTGACAGCGACGAATTTCATGTGTAGGTCTCTGGTGAGAATAGTGGTAGGAAGCTCGCGAAGGTAGAGTTTTAGTAAGGAGGCGACGGCATGGATATCGTAGTACGTATTGTCGGTGAGGAGATTGACGTCGCCTTCGGTATTGAAACGCTCGCGCAATTGCTTGATCACCACATTGGACCCGCTGAGCCGGAAGATGCCTTCCTCCGTGATCGCGTTCTTAAAGTCGAGGTACTGGATGCAACGGTATACTACGGCTGGAAGAGGAACGTTGGTATCGACTGGTCCATTAAATCTCACAGCCTCAGCAAGTGGCGCCCCAAATACTTGTCGAATCGGCCCTCGTGACTCAAGTTGACCTTGAGAACCGCCATTAGAACCGTACAACGGATCCTGATCCTCGGTGGACGACCGAGTTTTGGGGCCGAAGCCAAAGAAGCTACGTTTTCTCTGCTTCTTTTCCTCGATCGAAGGACCGGGTGGAGCTAGCCCCATCTTGTTACCCCATGATGCTGAATCAGGAATCAACTGCGGGTCTTTCGGAGCGGAGATCGTGTAGGTCGGGCCATTCATCTTTTCCTGTGGCTCCGGTGTCCCTGTTTTGCGATGTCGAGGGGCGCCTTCTGGAATATTACCTTGCTTGGCCGAGTCGTAGCTCATCCCAATGAGCCCCTCTTGGCTTTCATTTGGTTGTCCGGGGGATTTCCCCTGCCCGTGCCCCTTCTTCTTTATATTTGCATTGCTTAAATGAGCGTTGTTTCCAGCTTGGCTTCGGTCATGGCTCGCGGTCGAATGCTTTTCGTCGTCATTACCGTCCTTGTAGTCAATCCAGCGAAGCAGAGTCTCAACCCATTGATCACGCTCCAGGTCACTCTCGGCGCATAGTACATGCTTCACGTGACTACTGGAATCCTTCTTCTTGGGTTCGAGGACGAGGAATGCATGACGGTACTGGTTGTCTAACTCGTCGCCGTTCGGGCCACTCGCGGGAGATCCATCGTTAGTGTGCTGGGATTGCTTTCCGATCTGTGCGTTCTGGAGCTTGATAGTACCTAAGTGAGCACCGCCCGGCGCCTCGTAGTACTTCAAATGAGGTCCATCAAGAACGAAAAATCGAGCTTTCCACCCGCCGAAGTTCTTGCCTCTCTTTGTTAAATATCCACTCTTGAGAGGCCTGCCCCTAGGGCCCTTCTTCTGAG
Organism: Hypoxylon crocopeplum; assembly: GCA_022578875.1. Taxonomy (NCBI): domain Eukaryota; kingdom Fungi; phylum Ascomycota; class Sordariomycetes; order Xylariales; family Hypoxylaceae; genus Hypoxylon; species Hypoxylon crocopeplum. The sequence continues at coordinate 66,625 of MU399586.1, read as the reverse complement.
TACTACTTTCATGGCTTGGCTCGTTCGTAGCCGGTGCCTCATCAACGTTGGGCCGAAGTGTGTTAGTTGACAAGTACTTGCAAAGTTCCAAGGCGACCGAAGTATCGAGAGGCGTATTGAGGAGTTCGTCTAGGTATTGGTCTAGAATAGTACGGCGAGCGTCTAGCTTAGCAGGCGAATGACCACTGAATAGGGACCTGTCCGGCGTCTTCGCAGTGAAAGTAGTGCATTGCTTCATCTTCTGGTCGAGTTTGGCGAGAGAGGCGGTATCTTTCTCCACTCTCCACAGTTCGACGCCTTCGGACCGCGAGAAAATGGCGAGGGTGAAGACAGGGTCCTCCTCTAATTGCGTCAACGAGAGAAGGCTGGCTCTCGACGGCTTCATGCGGGATGATGCAACCCTAACCTCGATGGATGGGAGAGCGTTCGGTGGTAACAGCAAGTCAGGATATTCCTCCGTGACAAATCCCTTATAAATCTTCGTTCTTTCGACAGGACTCTGACGATTCGCAGCGGAATTTGGTTGCCTCATAGAAGTCTGATCTGATAACTCTGTACGTGGAGGGCTAGACATAGGCGTGTTAGGAGGTAGTGGAATCGGTTGTCTAGGAGCTCGTGGAGAAAGAGGTGCACCCATCCCTATACCCCTAGGAGATGAGGGAGGTGAGTACATGGGCGACTTTAGTGGCATCGGCCTGGGGCTTGCAGGTAGGCCTGGACTAAGTAAAGCGGGAACTATGATTTGCCGGGTGTTGTCACCGCTCAAAACGCCAGCAAGCGACGCGGTAATATTTTCAGGCGCCAGCATAGGTTGAACGTTAACCATCCGAGAACTTGCTGGCATGTCATTGGGAGAAGAGTCGGGTTCCTTAGTAATCGGTGTTCCCTTCTGACTACCCTTTTTGCTCTTCTTGGATAGACTTCGAGCTTCGGCCTCCTTCTGCGCGAGGATTTCTCTGTCTCGATCATCTTCCTCCCTAGTCCTTCTCCTGCCACGTTTGTCGTGGGTAGGTATTTCGTCTACTTCTAACAAGGAGTCATAGTCAGAATCAGAATCGCCATCATCCTCTGGGGAGATCGAAGTAGGAACGTTCGACTCCTTCTTCAACTGTAATGGAGCAGGTGGAGGTTTCCGTGGCGGTGGAGCAGACGGAGGCGGAAATTGCGAGATACCCTGATCGACTAGTGGTGTTGCTTCGATAATTGACACTGCTGGAGGGTTGGCTGTTGGAAGCCTTGGGGGTGGCATTCGAGGGGGATCGCTTGGTAGACTTCGAGATGGAGGCAGCGCGAGATTGATGGGGAGATCTCTCGACGTGTCAGATACTTTCTTGGCTTCATCTGCGGCACGATCCTCTTCTTCGCGATCGAAATGGTCCAGTGCGTGTTCGGATGCCTTTGGCATCGCATGCGACGGATCTAATAGTTCGCTAACTGCTGACGGCATTCCAGCCGTAACTTGATCAGCCGGAGGTGTGATCGGATAGGGCGCCAGAGATACGTCAATAGGGGAGTGTTTGACACTATCCGAATCGAGGTTTGATGGCGATGCCGGCACGTCGACTTCCTGTTCCTTGGGCACGTTCACGTTAACCTGCGGAATGTTCGGTCTTCCTGACTGTATAAGCTCGAGCTTTAACTGCTCATCGTGCGCAGCCATCACATCCTTAAGCTTTTTTCTGTACTTCTCTTTATCTTTCAGGGCCCGCTCGAGATCCTTGTTAAGGCCCAAGATCATCGCCCTCTGCTTGTCGACAAGCCTCCATAACTGTGCGTTCTGCTGAGATTGAGACTGCTTCTCCTTTAACAGGTACTGTATAACTGCTTCTGGACTACCAGCTGCCCTAACCAGATTCGCTATGTCCGCAGTTCCAGACTGGGCGTCCTGCGAGCCCTGCTGGGAGTGTGTTCTCAAAGAGATCGCGGATATGGCGGAATCGATGGACGACGTTCGAGGAGCACCCGAAGGAGTATCAGGCTTGGTAGCTGAGCCGCCAGCCATGTTTAGTAAACTCGCAGCGGTAGAGCCTACAGGCGGCTTGGTGGTTGCGGTTGGATCAGAGACACTTCGAGTGTCATTCGAAGGATGTGATATGAAGCTAGCCCTAGAGTGCACGCCAGTCTGATTAGTTCTGAAGCCCTGGCAGCCTGGTTCGAGGGGTGGATTTCGAGTCGTGTTTCGTAGAGTTGAAATAATCAAAACTGTACAAACCCAGAATCAGGAAACACGGGCGAGACTGGAGAAACGCTTCCAGGAGAAAAGTCCTCCGCCTTGTCGTCTACGGGCGAAGGTTGCAGTAGTTCTCGGGATACGATTTGGGCGTCCGGAGAAGCGGTTGGGAATGATTCGTGAATACGCCCGGGGAATTTCGATTGGGACGGGCTCACACTAGAAGGCGGAGACACGGCCGTGCTCGTTTGCAGAGGGCTGGGAGCTGGAAGTTTCCGCTGTCTAATGACGAGTGGGGATTCAAGTCAGCGCCAGTGTCAAGAAGTGTATGACAGGTCATAAGGCATTCTGACTAGACATTGAGAGGTCTAGATGATTCGTAATACGAGACCAACCAGAAGGGATAAAAAAAAAAAGAAAGGTTACAAAAGGTGCTCCACCCAGCATTCCATAGCATACGTGACGATATAGAGATGGGAAGATAGTGACTAAAATACCATGTGTCACTTACTTTGTGCTTGTGAGAGATATTGACAATGACGGCGACGGGATGGTGTCAGCAATAGGGTAGTTCACGACGGCCCTGCCAATCGTCGGACTGTCCTCGAGGTGAGAATCTGACGGGTTTTCACTACACTGGAGCGATAGATGCGACATGGTCTACAATGCGGAGGGTCGACTTGTATGTCGTCGTTCAAGGGTGGCTAAAAGAAGCCAATCGGCATCACGAACTCTTGCCCAGGTCAGAGCTTCTCATTCGAGACGCCTGTATGACCCTGATTGACGCCGCATATATAATCTGACAGGGTTCGAGGGCGAAAAGATCGAGACGGCTAAGCGCGTGCGGATACCTGCTGGCTGCAAGCAAGAAAGCAAGCAAGCAGAGCAAAGCAAGCAAGGGGTTGTCTGTATGGCGCAACTTTCTATGTACGTAGAAAATGCTGAGATGTTAAGAAGGATTTACATTCGAATGCGAACCGAACCGTATGAACATAAGATAGCTAAAATAAACATTGAACAAAGAAAGAAGAAGAAATGACACAGAACACACCTATGAGAATCAATAGGGGTTGAAATCCAGATTTTCCAACTAAAAATTTCCAGGCTGGTCGAGAGATGAGATGGTTGCATTCTACAGAAGAGCCCTGGAGCCTTGCTCGCCAAAACAAAAGACTGGTGTGCTTGTGTGGTACCTGCTCCCGACAAACAAATGCCTGCCGAACTAGAGTACCTGCCAGTATCTCTGAGATGCATGCGGCCCCCACAAGCCTAAATCAGATTGATAGGCGCGAACGGTAACTTGCAGTGTCTACCCCTTTCTCAGTATCTCTAGGTACTGTCTTTAGGTATGGACCTAGCTCGAATACATATTCGGGCCAACCTTACATGAATAGAGGAGCTAGATATTTCGTACATACAATCTTAAGTGGGTGCAGTAGAAGAACAGAAGACGCTATTTACGCAACCACGTAGGCGACATATAGATAACGAACGGATTAGTATGCGCACCATCGAACTAAATAATTTGCTACTTATACGATCGGTAATGGATAACAAGCGTGACTCTAGAAACCAACTATATATCTAAACATGCACCTACGCCTATATCAATCTCATGCCTTACACATGAAGGAACATATATTTTGCTTCAGTTAGAGAGAGATGTTGTATCGGCGGAACGTCTCTGGGCAGTTCTGGGCAAAAGATCCTTCTGACCCCGGATTGGACCTTAATTAAAGTCTCACACCCAGGATCCCTGCTTGAACCCTGGGAATCTCTTTGCCTATTCCAATCAGGACGCTCGTCTCGCATACTCTCAGAGCGCTCAGAAATCAAAGCTCCAATCTTAGTCCCGTTTTAGCTACCCCAGGTTTTGGCGATGAGTGCAAATGCCAAATCGGGAATGTGTTTCTTGAGATTCCTAATAAGATAGAACAATCCGCCGTAACGCTCGGGCACTCGTACGGCTGATGGTGAAGTGAAGAGATTATTTCCATTCCCAACTCCCTCTTCGACCTAGGAGTTTAGGCATGGAAGAAGGCAAGTGTACATACTAGATACACTGATACAGTACCATGCTGTAGCATCCGCAGTGGATGTTGATAATGTATCATGCAGGAGGTCGAAAGGGACGGGAGATATCTGCAGGAACAAATCGCTAAGAGCATCGCTAAGAACAGGTTGGCTAGACTAGAACCCCTTATTAAGGGCTCCACCGCCCTTAGTCTCGGTGTCGAGAAATTTCACTAGCCGCGCTTATAAAGTAGGAAGAACGAGGATGTAATAAGTGATTATCTTAGGTTGAGATAGTCGGGCAACGCTTGATAGCATCCCAATTGAATCACTGGTCTATGTAAATGCATACCCAGCCGAGGATTCGCCCCAACACCATCTCGGCCGCGACCAGACCAATCACGTCGGAGAATCGCCAAAAGGCATCCTCGATCATGAGTTGGCGGTGTGATGGGACGAGCATTGAAGCAACCATACAGCCATAATACATCCAGGTATGCATACACTATAACGCTATGTGGCAATCAGGAATTGGGTCATTATCAACTGGCAACTGGCGCCTGGCGCACATACTGTTCAACATGCCTCCTATTGGCGAAATCGAATCTCGATTAGGCGTACGGTACATGCTCCTTACGTGCCGTAGAAAAGCCCAAGTTCGGTAGCCTATCGGCCCAGCATGTCAGCAGCCACATTTCCTCTTTCGGGCTTGTGCAGCATTCCCTAAGGCGTCGGGCGCTGTGGCTGCTTGACACTTTTCTCAAGCTACAAGTCTTAAACGGTGTACCACAGCTCGGAATGTGATACTGCCAGCCTTGGTTGGACTCAACTCGACTCGACTGCTTCGCCTCTTAATGTTACGTCAATGACGTTTGATATACATGATATCCGCCCTCTTCAGCGCAACGGAAGCTAAGTGTTGAACGAAGTCGGGACGTATACCTCACAGTCGTATGACTTTGAAAAGCCACAGCCTCACGGATAGCGGTTCACGAACTCGGAAGATTTACTTCCCCTCGTAAGGAGTCATGGTGGTGCAGATCCAGATGCCTGGGACGATTTGCGCGTGCAGAATCAGCCACGCATATAAGCACTGACAGACGTAATTGGCGCAAGCTGAGACATGACACGCCAGGCCAGTCGGACGTGGCCCAATCATTACATGTAGGCTGGAATATCTGCAGCTTCGTCGCTGACTGCTTCGTTTGCCTCGTGCCTTATATGTGCGCTGTATTAAACAGATGCCAAGCGTCAAAGGCAGATCCTCCGCCTGATCAGTCATAACCAAAGGATGCCAGATCTCACGCCGACACGGCTCTTTCTCACACCTCTAGCTGCTTCAGTGCTGATGAACGTTGCAACCTGCATGGAAGAGAGGGCACGAGATCTGGGGTTCCGACATCTTTGGGACGCACAACATTAGCACTGCTACTCTACGAGTCGAATGGTTCGATTATGACGATAGCCGCTCCATGGGGCAGTCTCTTTGTAGCAAGTCCGGCTGCTCCGTAGTTCGTAATTAGAAATTCGGCACGCAAGCAGGCGTTCGGGACGCTGAGGTCTTTTTGGCAGAATTCCCGTGGTTTCGCAATGGTTTCATCGAGAGGGATGAAAGAAGATGGGCCAAGAAGTCAGGAACCGGTACCTTGGCTCGTGCACTTCATCCGGGGTCAGGGGTTTTAGTCTTGGCCCAGTCTAGGCGAATGCAAGGGCCAGGGACTTTCAGGGGTTGATTCGCGCGCTTAGCTGCGGGTCTCGTTCGTGACTGTGGTAAGAATTAATAAGCAACGATAAAGAAAGATAAAAAGAAAAATCAATACATCATCGCACGTGGTCACTAATTAATAAAGAACCACTAACATTGAAGTTTCCAATCCTTCGGTATCAATATCACACATTTCCCTTTGTCATTGAAATAAAGATTCACTTGATAACCAACGTAAGTTGATGAGGTCCAAGAATCTTATCAATCTAAGGAGACCATCACCAAACCACCAGCGATCACCTCCTTTCAATAGGTCAGAGACCATAAAGACGCTTTATCAACCAACTAAATTAGACCAGACACGTGGAATGCACCATCAACATAACATGACAGTGTCTATGTCTAACCCCTATACGGAATTTCCTAATAGGGAATCGTCGATTCAATTCTCACAATTTCACGTCGCTCTTCTCATGGGGGGAAACGTCGAGTTTGTTCTAGCATCGTAAGGATTGTCTAGGAGCCAGGCTACAGTGGTATACTGTTTGCATGACCAACGAAATACCTAGGAAGGAGAGAAATCTATGTAGACTTTAATACACCGTGAAAGAACAGAAGCTTTGGTTGAGCCGAAAATCGTCGCGTCCGTTCCCCTTCCCTTTGGAGAACGGATACCCATTACCAACTCCCAGAAGAAACTAATTTACCTTCGCGGCGATCGAATCCGCCGTTCGCCCGAATTCTCTCTTCGTCAGATCTTCCCGTTCGTCCCGTTTGTGTATCCGTTCGTGTAGCCGTTTTTCTCATTAACCAACCCTTCCGCCGCTAACCCTATCAGTGGCCCGTACAAAGAACCGCTCTTGATCGCGTCGTGAATGATGGAGATCCACCCGCCAATGGTCTTCTTGGGCCGGCCATTCAACTGGTCGACCTTGACAGTGGGATGCTCGACAAAGCCCTGGTGGAACGGCACGCCAAGCTCCTGGCGGACGAACTGATAAAGGACCTTGCCCCCTTTACCCAGGACCTTGGGAGTGTGGGGCTCGGCGCGGAAAGTGTCAAAGGTCTTGGTCCACGTGGCGTAGGCGGCTTTGGCAACCTGCTCTTTCCATTGAATCACGTCCGCAACGAGGCCTTTGGTGTGGTTGACGACGACGGTTACGGCCGAGCTCGCCAGACACTCGCAGCGCTCGGGAAGGTCCTTCTTGGACGAAGATGCCCACGAAGGGGACACGTGAGCTGCTAGAGCCTTCTGGAGGGCTCCCAACTCCTCGCCTGTCAGACTGTCCGAGAAGAACTCCGTCGTGACAGAGGCAATCGTCTCGATTACGCTCTTCACGAAAGTCATATGTAATGCTCGGAGATCTACGCCCTGGCACGTAGCATATAGGTGAGCTGCTGCCATCAATGTTAGAATATCCGTTGCGTGTGCACTCATGCGAGCTGACGCCAACGCCATCGAGTTGACGGACTGGTTGTGCATCTCCGCAGCCTGAACAAACGGGCTCATGGGGCTGGCGAAGTATGACAGCTCAGCCATATAGGATGCCATATTGATCTCCACTCCCTTCATAGTGAAAGACAAGCTAGGGTCGTCCGCGGCGAGGTTGGCTGGCAGGCCTCCGCTGAGGGTCGGGTCGACCATCTCCGTCAACTGCGAGAAGAGCATCCTGCCAAACATCTGTAGGGACAGCCGCACTTTCTCCATGGCCGACGTTATGCACGCAGCCTGGAAATTGGCGCCGTAGTGGATGTCCTTGGTTGGCACGTCCACAAGCGGGTTGTCGCACGAGGAGTTGAGTTCGATGCTGATCTGCTGATCTGCGAGCAGCAAGTCTTCTAGTTGCGGACCGATCCATTGCGGGGCGCTTCGTACAGAGTAGCGGTCTTGGACTAGGTCGTCGGAGCGACGATTCTTCGGTTCGAGTACATCCCGGGCTAGGGCAGAGTCGCCCATGAAGTAGTAGATGTTGCGAGCCACCTCGATCTGGCCTGGATGCGGCCGTATCTGAGCGATGAAAGGGTTGAAACTCTCCCTGCTCCCGTGTAGTGCCTGTATGACATTTATCAGCCCATGAAGATGGGGGATACTAAATATGCCAGTTTAGCTTACCTCCACAGCTATGCCGGTCAGGGCCTGTGAGAGCAGTGCCAATCGGTGTGCATCGGTAATCACGATAGCGGCAAGTGCTGCTGACGAAGACGTCCCGTTGACCAAACCTAGACCCTCCTTCGGACCGAGTTTCATCGGTTGTAATCCCGCTTCTGCTAATGCCTGAGGCGCAGGAAGGACTTTCCCGTTCCTCTCAATAAGAATGTCCGGGTTTCCTTCTATGCTGCCTGCGACATATGAGAGTGGCATCAGGTCGCCGGAGCTCGAAACAGAACCACGTAGTGGCACTACGGGGATCAAGTTGTGCTCAAGCAAATCTGTTAGGGCCTTGAGAACAGGAAGTGAAACTGCGGAGTGTCCTCGCAGGGTGCTGTTGCACCTGACAACTATGGCTCCCTTCACCCATGACGAGGGCATGGCGTGACCCGGAATTGAATCATCAGTGGAGCGTGAGAGAACACCAGATTGGGTAAGCTGCATCAGAGAGGATTGTAAAGATACAACTTGGTCAGTACGTGTGTCCGCACTTCCGCCAAACCCCGTGTTGACACCTGCCAGTTGATCAGTGGTGTTGATGAGAAAGGTCTTGGATTCACATACCGTACACATACCACCCATTGGAGAGGTAGTGATGTAGAACGTCCACACTGTCCTTGATGCTCTTGACGACTTCTGGATCTTCAGTGATCTGTGGTTTAGACCCGTGGCTTATGTCTGTTAGTACGAAATCGTACTTCAAGGTGGCCTTGCAACATACAGGGCCGTAGCCACAACATCTGAGATATGGAGATTCTGACCATCTACCACATAGCTGCCGGCCTGGATACGCTTCTGCAGGAGGTCCCATGCCTCGCAGACCTTAGCAAGATGAAAGCTGTGGTTCCCCATGATGGATAGAATAGAAGACTCCAAGAGAGATGGATGCTCAGATAGTCGGTAGCACCAAGCCAAGTTGTTCCAATACACGTGGCCAGAGCCAAGCTTAAATAACATGTGCTCGACAAAAGGACGGTAAACAAAAAGAGTATAAACCACAAAGGGCCGATCACGCCAGGCCACTTAGATCTACGACTAAAACCCTAACTTATAGCTTCTCATTCCATGCTTAGTAGCCAACAGATTACATCGAGGATGTTACCGATCTTGGCATGTTCGGGTAGACGCAGGTGCGCCAGCGCCATGTGCACACCGGATACGGAGACAACGAGACCCAATAAAGTCTATCAGACTCCCTGCTTTCGCAAGATAAGAGTCTGGAATCTAACGTTGGTTACTCGGGATGGATACTAGGCTCTTCTACCCCTGCTAAGAGTTCGAGCGCGAGCATCCATGTACCGAACCCATTCCTCCAAGTGCGTACTTATCTGGGTATGTATGTGCAAGTTACCTAGGTAGAACTACACATAATACTCGGTTATTAGGCATGTGAAGAGGGCTTCATTCGTCAGATCGAGACTGTGCGTGATCGAGATAGACCTGCCGGGGAGGAAGGAGGTATGTTAATGCAGCTTCGTCACGTCTAAGCTTCACTGAAACTAACGAAAATGCAGGTCAACACGCTCTCACGAGCAATTAGAGAAGAGTGCCTACCTACCTAGGTACCAGGTAGGTATAAAGAGAAGTTAAGCTCTCTCGAAGCAAGCATGATGCGAACTGCTGCATCTGCAGGGCGCATTTGATATCCGAAGGGCTTAGTTCAAGCCTCAATGTCACACAGCGTCATCCTCGGATGCGATCGTTACAACGAAGACTCTTATAGGCGGGCAGGGCAGTTGGCATAACCGGGGGTTTTATGGAAGGTGATAGAGCATAGGTAGGCTGTAATCGGCCAAACTCACTGCAAATGCACGGAAAGTAGGATGAGCAGCAAGCACTATGAGCCTCATGATGCAAAACAATTTATATCCGCGGTATGCTTACTCTGACCTTTCGAGATAGAAAGCGGTAGTACCGTAGTCATGCATCTGACTTAATGGGCTCCCTATAGGATAGTTTACAGTGATACCATTTTTTTTATTATACTACGTTAACCATGCCATATAACACGTCCTCCCTTGTGAAATAACGGCTTTTGATAGGGAAGAGGCATATAGTAGTGCTATTAGGTGATGCCCATCTATGAGAACGGTTAGAAGCTTGATGGCTGGAGCTACCATAGTTCTAGCTATGTGTGGCGTCCGTAACCCTTACGAGCCCATTCCCAATGTGATAAAGCGATGTCTTGTGTACGCACCGTCGGAGGCTCCGATAATCACGGCTCCCCGAGCATCGGTGACGCCCTTTGTTCTATGGAGATCTTCTAGAAGCCTTGAAAGGTTTCACCCACGCCGTTTCACCGTGGCACCAGAGACCAGCATGGAACAGGACAAAGAAAATACAAAGATTGGAAAACGGCCAGTTGGGCCCTAGGGATAAACATAAAAGGAGCACAGCGGCCTTAGGGAAGGAATAAAAGCGCGCATCTTGTCAAGGGTTGAAAGTGAAGAATCGTTCCTTGATCTGCAGTTCATCTAGCCTTCACGACATAAGCTTTCTCTGCTAGGATCGATCGGAAGCTGCCGAAGCCGAGCTGTAAGATCACATGCATCGAGCTTTGCCCTTTGCAGATAAATGGCGCTCTCATAGTCGATGATATGTACGCTGATAGGTCTAGAGGCTAGTCAGAGACGGGCTCTTTTAACTCATATTGGATCCTTACTTTGATCCAGCTTCGCAATTATCTACTTATACTCAGATGGTCAGCTCAATGGCACCGTCGAGGTGAATCAGAGCAGCAACCTGATCCGACACAACGGTCCTGTACGTAAAGCCAAAGACTATGATCACCAGAGATTTGCCCACTCTGGTAAATCGAGCCCGCAGCAAACGCAGATCGGCCGATTTGATATGCCAGCGGTTGGTATTCTTTCGAAATTATAGGTTTATACAAAGAATTCAACAAATCGGTGAAATGCCGGAGCCTGGTTTTGTGCCAGCTAACAACCACACTAGACATTGCCGCTATCCCGATTGTTATCCCCGAATGATCCCATTTATTTGGTGTTGGTATAGTAAGCATGTAAGAAATGCGGGAGGAAGGGCGATAAGCCGGATACGCGAGTGATGAAGATGAATCGGATAAATGACTCCTTTATCCGGGTTAAGCGGCGAAACTGCATTTCAGCTTTACATTGTTACAGGTACGCTTAATTCTCAGTGGGAGTTAGTTTCGCCTGCCTCAGCTAACAACATCCCACGTATGAGCGTAGAGGCGGAGCGAGGAAGAATGAAGAGGAGCTGAAAGGAGGGCTACGCTTGGTAAGGAATATAAACGAGACACGCGAGCGGCAGCACGAATAGATTTGTGATAATGAGCACAGGTGCTAGCAAGCTAGAAAATCGCATGATAACTCCTATTACTCTAAAGGAAACTACCCCTTCTCTCAGATATTCGATAGGTACCTATAAACTAGGAGAGCAACAGTATCTCTTGAACTGATTAACGGATAGTAGGATCGCTTTGTCGGTAGAGGTTTTCCGTCTGTCGATGAGGCAGGTCGACAAAGTCTGAGTTACTGACAGAATCCACAACATCTGCTTCAAGCCTCGTCGCTATTCTGCATCAATTAGTACGATATATTTCATCTGCCACTGCGTGCTTCGCCTTGAATACTGCAAAATACAGGAAGAAAAGTACCATACGTGAAGAATAACAAAATATCAGATTGTCTAATTTTAGTAGCTTACGTATTGTGGTCGATGATACTTCCGGGGAGTAACCCCTAATAGTGGCTAGAGCAACCTACCTGGGGAAGACATACAAGCGTATACCTGGGTACTTATATAGGGATCCGGCTGTTGGGGTTAATGAGAACCTCAACCTTTATTCTCGGTGACAGGTTGTATTGAAAATGCCTTAGATGTGACATGGCAAGCCAAGAACCACATAGCGCTTTCTTCCTCCTTTTTCAATGAATAAAATTGCTTGTTTCTGTACAAGTCTTATTATATTGTTCTTCTCGATCTAATTTCTTGTTCATGCTATAGTTGTTACTGTGTAGTAAACGTACCAAAGTCTTCGCACATTAAGGGGAGGGAAAAGTGGCTAGTGTCGAGTTGTGTTAAACTCACTCCCAATCTGAATACCAATTTCCATATTTTTATCTGAAGGGAAACCGTTATTCTCTTGAACAAATAGACAGAAATGAAAAAGGTGCGTGGGATTTTCTAGACGGAATCATAAGCTACTGTACCCTAGGGGTATACTTAGGGTGACTGTAGATAATTTATGCTATCGCTACCTATCTTCAGCCCCTATTCCCCTTCTTATTCTGTTCGCCCTAAAGAGATGTTAAACACCAAACTGACCATCATCGACTTCCAAATTCACATATTACGTCGTACTGATAGAGTTACATCATAAATGCCATGCTTTCGTCTGTATTCCCATCGTAGGACCATATCTGCCCAATTCATTTCAAGCAGGCTATGCCTTCGAATTTAAAGGGGCAATCCCGTCGTTCGTCGTTTAATTTTCCACAGAATCGTTTACGCTTCGATCTGACTCAGTTTCTTTACTCCACCTAGCAAAGTTGTCGAGATGATGTGAGACATGAAGGTGTCAGCAGTTCTTTCTTTCGCGAACGGCTTATTTGGGCGCAGCAGGGACTCATAATGTGTAATAGGACTAAGCATAAAAGCAATGCTTAGTATCTGAATTTTATTCGCCATCTCTTGTTAAATCTCTAGTTCTAGATGTCTGGGGTTCCTATCGTTTCTATGGAATACTGATTTCAAGACTATCGCACTCATCTTGATGGGGAAAGAGACTGTTATATATGACAAGCTTCTTCAGCATATACAATTAGCCCTCCCGTGGTCAACAAAATGCGCAAGCAACATCATCTTATCGTGCGAGTCCCAATACCCGTAGATCTCCCCCCTGGGGTCCTAGTCGACGCACTCCAAACTCACGGCCCGCTAATGCGCCATCATCCGCTCATAACAAAATTCGAGGAAAGGTCAATGTCCAATACAGACATGGCATCGATACGAGCAGATCCATTTCTTGGCAGTGATACAGACCTGGCTAGTTTTACCGTTTACCAAGTGTACGAAGAAGTCCCGATCGTTCCCGGTCTCCTAACAACGAAGTTGGATTTTCCGGCGTTCTATCAGAACACGGATAGGGGTATCCGGTTCCGAGTTCACACGTCCGGTGGCGTAATACTGTGGGGCGACATTGCCGTGGTGCGGCGCGATCCGAATGTGGGTGAGGGCCGCGGAGGGGGGAATCTGACATCTGCAGCAGAGCCTCACGGAGATACAGAATGGGAATTAGTCGAGGAATGTAACGTTGAGGTATCTGCCTTGCTATTACCATTTGTGAGGCGCTCAATGACGAGATCAAATGAGAACGTGTGCCGGGGGGTTATAGATGAGGTGGCGAAAACATGGCGAGCAAGCAGTGGATAGTCGTTCGTGAGTTTTACGATATACAATCACTTTATTGCTGGTTGCTCGCATATTCCTCGAAGAGTTCCGTAGCAAGACTAGAAGAATATTCATAAAGATAGTAGTGGTATGCATTTCGCAATACGCTGACGCGTCAACCTTACATATTTAGGAGCGCTCCCCGTATCTTAAAGCGCAGCTCGATACTGTGCCACTCGATAGGATCTCGGAGCCAGACATTAATCTTCGGGCTTCGGACGGTCGCTCTGATAGTCTTCATGTGTACCTACGATTCTTAGCATTAATTGCACACAGCTGCTGCCAATAACGGGTACTCACCTACCTGGCAGGTACCTAGTATTATCACCATAGGGATTTCACAGTCATCGTCCGCACTGTGCTATTTCATTTTGTATCTGAAATCAGATGTTTGAGCTGGTATTTCTCAGCCATGCTCGGGTATTTAATACTGTGCCTCATCTCCTGCTTAAAATGACCGTGGTCTTCATCAAATTCTCTGATCTCGCGCCTCGTCGATTCTCTAAACATAGGAGCTCGACGAATGAGCCTATATATACCTACCTACCTACCTACCTACCTAAGCATACTTGCAACCTCCCTTTGCGTTTTCACCGCTACATAATTCCTGACTAGGCTCTAGCATCTTTGTATCGAATTTACTAATTATGATCTAGATAATTATCCTAGTCTACCTACCTAGGTAGGAACATACTACATATAAGAGTTCTAGGCGATCTGGGGCCCGTTATCCCTTGCCGATCGTCTTGCAGATCATCCGGGGATGTTGAAACTGGAAGCATACCTAATTAGCGCACTCGGAATGTTCTGCAATGATTGGAGCGTGTCTTCTTATTCGCTACGGGATCATGAAGACTCCCGAAACGCCGTCGTGTACATACCCGTCTGCCTGCCACATGACCATGCTCTTCTGTGAATGTGGCGTCTATGCACTCCCCATGTCGCTTTTTAATACATACCGGTAGTCTTCAATTGTGAAGGTTGCATCAAAATCGGATGATCGGAGATGTACCGCATTACAACTTATCCACTCGACCCCAGCGATGGCATCCATGACCTCTCGACCGAACGAATTGAAGAGTATCATCCGAGCAAACTTGGGATACATTTATGCATGCCATCTTGATTGTTGACGGCTTTAGGAATCCGACCCTCCGCTCGCACAAGGAACCCACCACCATTGAAAGTGGATAGAAGTTCCCGCGTCGTCCTCGTCAGTACGCTTTCCAGGATACCTGTCGCGAAGGCGCGAAGGCGGAGCCGAAATGCATGTCTAAACTAGTATAAGTTAAACCTTTATTCTATTGCTTTGAAATGGAGACGGACTGAACATAGCAACGCTTCCTTCAACCCTTATATCGCATCATCACATCTTAGCTAACATGGCGCCACTACAAGCCGGCAGTCCACTCGGCTTTGCCGTCATAGGCTACGCTCTTGTGAGTTTTCTCCTATTCTAGCCACAGAAACGTCGAAATTATGCCATTGAGATCGACTAACCGAGCTCGAAGCTCGTTATTTACTTTGTAGGCAAGGCCCTCTACAACGTCTTCCTACACCCGCTTCGATCCTTCCCCGGGCCGCTGCTCTGGAGAATATCTCCTATTCCCAAATCTATGAAATTGATGCAGGGAGAGCTGGTCTATTCCGTAGGAGACTTACACGCTAAATACGGCCCAATTGTACGGATCGGCCCGGACGAGCTAGCGTTTTCGGATCCGCAAGCGTGGAAGGACATCTACGGCCATCGTCACAACGGAGCCCCGGAGTTACCCAAGTACGACGGCTTCTACCGCGTCGTCGACAACCTACCCAGAGGTATCATTAACGAGTTCCGTGATGAGCATGCCCTATTGCGCCGCCAGCTGTCCCATGGCTTTTCCGAGCGATCGATGCAAGCGCAAGAGCCAATCATCGGGTCGTATGTAGACTTGTTGATCCGTCGGCTGCAAGAAAAGTGCGACGGTGGCGCTACGGCTCTGAACATGCGCGAGTGGTTAAACTGGACCACCTTCGATGTCATCGGCGATCTTGGTTTCGGGTCCGCGTTCGGGTGCCTCGAGAAGTCCGACTACCATCCGTGGGTTAAACTCATCACCAGCTCCGTGAAGCAGTCCGCTATAATGTTCGGTCTGGCTAATGCGGGATTTCGACCCTTGGTACGGATTGCTCTTCGGGTCGGAAAGTTGGCGGTAAAGGATAATCAGGCATTGTTACAGCAAAAGCTGTCCCAGAGGATAGAGCTCGGCGTCGAAAGACCGGATTTCATCGAGGGCCTGATCAAGAAAAAGGACGAAGGCGTGCTAGATTTAATGAAGCTAGTCGCGAACGCTGGCACTCTCATTGTAGCCGGGAGTGAGACGACCGCCACCCTTCTGAGTGGCATTGTCTATTTACTCACAACTAACCCGGATAAACTCGAACAGCTCACTAAAGAGGTCCGCTCTGCGTTCAACAACGACGATGAGATCACCTTGACTTCGGTTGGAAAACTGACGTATATGTTGGCCTGTCTCAACGAGGCTCTCCGCCTCTATCCTCCTGTTCCAACCGGCATGCCGCGACAGTCGCCTAAGGGAGGCGTCTTCGTCTCTGGGAAATTCATACCGCAGGACGTGAGTTCAATACATCTTTTCACACTTATGGCACCATACCTAGGTACCTAGGTACTGACAATGAGTCGATAGACCGTCGTAGCAGTCTGGCAGTTCGCCATCAATCACGATCCGAACTTCTGGACCAAGCCTTATACATTCGCACCCGAGAGGTTCATGGGAGACCCGGCATTCAAGACTGACCAGCTCGATGCGATGCAACCTTTTAGTATTGGGCCGCGAAACTGCATTGGCCGCAAGTGAGTTATCCCTCATGAATACCGTCACAAGTATTTCTTTCTAACATCCAATAGCCTGGCCTACGCCGAGATGCGTCTTATCTTGGCCAAGATCATCTATAACTTCGACATGTCGATCGACGACGGAAGTCGCGGATGGTTAGAAAACCAGAAAGCAGGTAACTTATGGCATAAGCCAGCGTTAAATATCTACATGAAGCCTGTCTCTACCTAGGTGCCTAAAGCGACGGGTCCGGGATCGGTACGAATCATCGAAGTTCCTCCATCTGCATCAGAGTGTCTTGCGGATTCAAAAACTGTCCAAGATTGATTATTACCTCGTATCTGACTCCCTCTATATTCATTATGTTAGTAAGTGTGGAAGGACGGGGAACGGCATATGGTTAAGGACAGGACGGTGTTACAGGTACTTACCTCTGAGGTAGTGTTACGGCAAGATGTAGCATTATCCCACTCACATCCTCTATCAGCTTGTTAATATACGTTAATTACTTGTCAAATCATCCATTTGCATACTTTAAATGGAGTTCTAAGCACTTGGTCATTATCCTGCGGCATTTCTAGCGTTGTATAAATTCGCTGATGAGCGGCAGCGTTGTTAAGAACATTCCTCTTATATTTACCTATCTTTTAACGCCTGTAGTCAAATCAATAGTCTTTCGTCGTCAGTTCAGTTACTAGCATATGCTATTCCCGTCCTAACTGATAATTATAAGGCACCATAGTCGCAACACATTTCTAGAAGATAGACCACCAGCCAATATAAGTCAATCCTCTCACTATGGTAGATATCTTAAATAGCATACCGATATTCCGGGCGAACCTCCATTCCTGGCGCGCAAGGAATTTCGCCAGAATCAATCTTCTTATTCATGCGAACGTAGTATTGACGCATCGCCAAAGCCGTAACAACGAAGACGCCCTGGGTGCAGCCAACGGTGACTAACGCCGGCCGGTAAACAGGCGCATCCTCGGCCCTGTATATCAACGATGAAACGACACCGGCCATATTCATAGCCATGTAGTTCAGGCCTAGTGACACGGCACGGCCAGTTGTGGTAGGAGTGTTGGACGAAAGCCACGCCGGTACGAGGTTACTCGGGATAAAAGTAGCAAAAGTGATTAGGTACGTCAAGAAGTAACCGACTTGGGGATTATGGACCAAGTCTAAGGTTCCGAGGAGAATCCAAGCTATTAATGAGATAACCGTGGTGCCACAAGCAAAGGTTGCCCGTTGTTGATAGCGATCGGACAACCAGCAGATTGTCACCTGGAAGACTGCAGCCGTCAGGTTAGGGCCGACGGTGTATAAGTTGGCGGTCGTAGCTTCGCTCGTGAGTCGCTTAATCATCGTCTATTTAAAGGAATGGTCAGTTTTAAAAGGGCGGCAATGAAAAGTAATGTATGGTAGGTACCAAGTTTGGGCTTACCGGGAGGAAATTCGAACTACTAGCAACACCAACACCATACATCAAAGCCATGAACGCGAAAACCCAAGTTTGCCATTGCTTGAGCTGGTTCCTCGCGTCTCCCCAACGGAACTCCTTGTCTTGGTCTGAACTATCTTGCTCGAGACGATGCTTAGCGAGTGTGACTTCTTCCTCCGTATACCATCGCGACTCTTCGGGGCTTTTAGGAGCGAAGACATAGAGGTATGCTGCAACCACAACTGTGATCGAGCCTTCGATGAGAAAGAGGTACTGCCATCCCTGAGTTTCGTGACTGTTAGCCTGATTATGCCGTAGAATTCGCAAATGACTATCAATTGCTTACATGCAGGCCTCCGTCCCACTGAAAAACACTCCACGATATCAGGCCAGAGACGGCTCCCTAATAGTCTCATTAGTTAACGGTACCTATTTAGAGGTTGACATATTCCTCTCGTTACTTACGGCGATGAACCCCATCTGACCAATCCAAGATACACGAAAGGCCATTTCCTTTCGCGTGTAGAACAAAGACAAGTAGTAGACCTCACAAGGTTTATCTAACATTGTTAGCACCATTCATAAATCAATAACCCTTATTTCACGTAAATCTTGTGCCCATGAGGTGGGCAATAAAAGAAATCATACGCGAAAAAAAGCGAGGAATTATAAACAAGTATCCAACGTACTGAGACACCAGTTAGCATTTGATGAACTCTAGTGGAACTTGCCAGACATACCAAGCTGCTTCAATAGCACCCATTATGATCCTCGCGGACATGATACCGGCGAAATTCTTGGCCGCCGCTGACCCCATTGTGCAAGCCCCCCAGCTCAAGATGGCGAAGGGGATCACTCGGGCAGAATTATACTTCTTGGCCAATATGGACCAGGGGATGTTGAAGATGGCATACGGGACGTAGAATAGGACCAGCAGAAGTGAGAACTGGTTGCCTACTAGGCCGAGGTCTTTTTCAAAGCCGTCGGTTTTCGCATTTCCCAGGTTGGCACGGTCGAGTGTATGAGTGAAGTATGCAAGAGCTTCGACGGTTAGTATCACACTGATCAACTCACATACAAATCAAGGGGTGCGGGGGTGCCGCAAGTGAGTCTCACCTAGACCCGGCATCATCAACAAGTCCGTCTTCCTCACAAGTCGTTTCTCAGCTGCGGTATCATTTTCCAGCGATCTATTATCATCGACGGATACAGTCTGAGACTGCTTCTCTTCTCTATCACTAACCGCCATGACGATGATAATGGAAACCAATTGATTGATGTCAACTAGAAGAGTTCCAAAGGATTGGGTAGTAGAGTCGACAGATGATCACGTATCAACAACTTAAGGTCGGTGAAATTTATATCTTATCATTTCAATAGCTGCAATATGAATGCTATCAAACATTTTCGAGGCAACCATTAGACCCGTATATGAGGCTCGAGCACCTAGCCCTGATTGCGTGATACCCAAATATTCCATCACCCTGTATCTCTACCCCTACCTAGGTATAGTAGTTGATAAGGATCCAGATATATCTCTTGGAGTAACTAGTCGTATAGGGTTAAGTCCGGAGCTCCTGCAGCCAATATGCATGTCGTTAAGTCCATTGCCGTAGTGCGGTCCCAATCGGGCCTACCCACAACATCTTCGGAGCTGGAATCCCGAAGGTTGAAGTATATAAAACCCGTGCCTCATCCGTCAGGCACGGGTTTTTTTCCACGTAAAAACACCAGAGGCAACACTTTCTCGTCGATAAGGTCCCGCTTATTCCCAATGATCGACTCCTCCTTTAGCTCGAAGCCAAGAATATCCCCACATAGATACGCGAGCCAGTCTATGGTGCGATGCAAGGGTAACATGGCGTACACAAATCCGAAGGACATGAGAGGTGGGTGATAAGACGAGCCTTCACAGACCATGAACTAGCTCCTCACCGGCGTCTGTTATCAGGATCGTGATGTTCTCGGTCAAGCTGGACAGTCGACTGGCAGGCAAACCGGCTTCAACTTCTAGCGTTAGTTGCGGGACTACGCTTCCGAAGATTGGGGCTTGATTTACCGAAGGGGCCCGACATCGCAGATATCGATCTTGGAGATGAGTCGGCAAGACGGGCGTGGGGAATTATTGCGACGTTTAATTCCCCATCACGTTCAGGGACCTCGTTGCGTGTGTTGCAACCAGAGTTTCTCAGACGTCGAAAGCAACCGCTAACATGTCATCAACCGCCGAGCTCAGCTCAGGGCCAGACACCCCTCTTCAGGCGGCGGCCGCGGCAGCCAGACCAGATGTGGCAGACACAGATAGAAACGCCCTTATCATACACCCCCAAGCCTCCCAGAATGGATGGCTGAGGCGCTGGCGAGGCACAATAATTGCGGCTAGCTTCGCTGTCCTAATTGCCCCTTTTACATCCTTCGGGAGTTGGTTCTTACCAGCGGAATCGCCGATTGACCCAACCGACTATGCTCTACGGACGAAGCGCGTGCTGCAAACAACACCGCTCATCGACGGGCACAATGATTTCCCATGGCTGCTCCGTGTCGAACTACACAATCGCATTTATGATGGGAAATTCGACCCGAACCAGCGCTTACTTGGTCACACGGACATCAGCCGAATGAGACAAGGGATGATGGGTGGCCAGTTTTGGAGCGTGCATGTCAAGTGTGATGTAGCCCAGAAACACTTTGAAGATCCGTCCGTAAGTTCCTGTCTAGCATCTTTCCACCTACCTAGGTAAGCTCGTAGAGACTGATTGCTCCGCGATATCAACAGTGGATAGTACGAGACACCCTAGAACAAATCGACGTAGCCAAGCGGTTCATTGCTGAGTCTCCAGAGGTCTTCACTTACTGCGAGACGCCCTTCTGCGCTCGTGCCGCCTTCAAGAATGGCCGCATTGCCAGTATGCTAGGTATTGAGGGCGGCCATCAACTTGGAGGGTCCATCGCAGCCGTCCGACAAGCATACGATCTGGGAGTCCGGTACATCACGACAACACACAACTGCGACAATGCCTGGGCGAAGTCCGCCTCGACCGTGGCGCGTGGAAATCCCGACAAAGGTCTAACATCGCTTGGCGCCGCCTACGTTCGCGAGATGAATCGGCTCGGAATGATGATCGACCTCTCGCACGTTTCTCACCAGACGATGCGGGATGTCTTGTCTATCACACGAACACCTGTGATATTCTCCCATTCGGGGGCTTACTCCGTGACGCCACATCTACGAAACGTACCAGACGACGTACTTCGTAGTATTCGCCGGAATGGAGGGATTGTGATGGCTGTATTCGTCAACCGCTTCCTGAATATGCACGACCCGGGTGCAGTTACAATTCACGACGTAGTAGATCATATCTGGCACCTGGCTGATGTAGCTGGCTGGGAGCACGTTGGGATCGGGTCCGATTTCAGCGGAACCCCTTTTACACCGAGCGGTCTCGAGGTAGGTCACTTTTCTTTTGGCCTTCGTACACCTTGCCTACGACTTTCGCTCAACACTTTACAGGACGTTTCAAAGTACCCAGATTTGATTGAGCTTCTAATGGCTCGCGGAGCTACTGACGATCAAATCAGACTCCTAGTAGGGGATAATTTGCTACGGGTCTGGGAATCGATCCAACGCAGAGCCCAGGAGATCCAGGCCGGAGGAGACAAACCCGTCGAGGAAGAATGGGAGGGGCGCAAGTGGCATAAGGGTTACAAAAACTCGCCTTACATGTATAGGGAAACACGAGAGAAAGCCGCAAGGGAGAATTGGGGCCAGCCTGACCAGTTCAATGTAGACACATCTGGAACCCACGGCGCAGCAGTGAAGGCCGAGAAAGATCTGTAGCTCTGATAGTACCTACCGTCTTCAGCTTAAAAATCACCAGCTTTACTGCTGGATATGCCAAGAAAAGGCCCGTCTCCTAGTTCTTCCCAGTATCGTATTAGTGCTTCTTTGACAATGCTAAAAATCGTCAACGGTCCACCACATCACGCAATACCAAACAAATCTAACCTAGGTACACACTCGTGACAGACTCCTTCATGTATCAAAATCATGGCCATTATTTCCGGCATCAATATCCGAACATTGGATAGGACCCTGTCCGATACCAACCGTTCGGATTGCCTAGTATAGCATGTAGGGAAGCTAAGTGGTTAGAGGCCGATCCGTCTCCGAATCAATCAGGGTCGGCAAACCGGTTGCATGAAAGCGGTCCACAAGCATGGTTCGTACCGTAGTATAGCGTTAGAATTCCTATCTATCTCTTGCCAAGTGTGTCTTGTTACAATGTCTAGCTAGCCATTGGCTAACTCGACATCACTGCTATCCATGAGGGGTATTACGCGAGTCCGAAAGGCGACGCTGCATATATTTACCTAGGTATCTTCGATGTGCTTCAGGGCTATCGATATTTTTCCAAGGATTGCCCTTAAACAGCTAATACTTTCCTACGTAGACGTCAGGTAGTAATCGACACCATCATCCTTCTAGCGTTCTACACTTATCTCGAGTAGAGATGGCCGTCCTGCCCACGTCACTGGATGACCTCCCTGTATTTGACCTCTCTCTCGTCGGCATTCTAGCAAAGCTGCTATTTTTCATTCCAACAATCGTCTTAGCCATCTACATCGTGTTCAACGAGATAGTACGACTACGAGCTCGGATACCCAAATTACCGGGACCATTGGGTTATCCTTTACTAGGAAGCCTTCCGTCCTTGCGCGGCACCGCAACCTCAGATGAATACAGAATAGTACGTGTTTTAGGAGTCACGTTTCTTCCCGTCAGACAAGCTCCTTAGAATCAGCATATATTTAATTAGAATCATCGTGACATTAATATCGGGGAGAGATTTACTGATACCTAAATCACAGTGGGCTGAGCGGTATGGAGATGTGTTCCAGGTGCAGTTGGGCAATGTCACGGCCGTCGTGGTGAATAGCACAGCGGCAGCTCGCGCACTCTTCATCGGCCAGCGAGAAGCCACCAATTCACGACCCGTTTTCTACGTCCTTCACAAGAAGGTGCAACAGGGTGGCCCCGTGACGAGCATTGGGACCAGTCCTTGGAATGAGAGCTGCAAGCGACGGCGTAAGGTTGCCGCCACGGCTTTGAATAAGACGAGTACCGAGAGTTACTTTCCAGTATGTGTATTCTCGGTGTAGTCTTAACATCTAGCGGCTTCTTGGCTAACTTGGATGCTACAGATCCTAGACTTGGAGTCGAGAGCGTTCATCTTAGATATCCTATCTAGTTGTAAGGGGGGCAAGGCATCTGTCGATGTTCTCGACCTTACGCGTAAATTTGCTTTAAACCTCAGCTTGACACTGGCATACGGCACTCGGTACGTATCGCTACCTTCCCATTTGAATAAAAAGTATACTAATGGGTGACGCTACTCAGCGTTGAGGACGTAAAAGATTTACACAGAGACTTGGTGATCTCCGAGATCATCTACATCGAGGAAGAGATCTCCAAGTTCCGGAACCCCACGAGCAATTTCTCCAACTACATCCCGCTGCTACGGCCTCTAGACACCGTTGCGGGATGGCTTGGGCTACAGAAAGGCTCACACATGGCGGATGTGGGAAAACGGCGGTACGCCTATCACAACGTCCTACAGGAGAAGCTAAGGAGAGATATCGCCGACGGCGTCGACCGTCCTTGCATTCAAGGAAACGTCTTAAAGGATCCGGAAGCCAAGGGTCTTACCGAGGGTGAATTGCTAAGTATTGGACTCAGCATGCTCGCGGGCGCCGATACCACTAAGCGCTCGCTGATGTGGGCCATCTTACTACTCGCACACCGGCCGGACATTCAGGAGAAGGCGTACCAGGCAATCAGAGATGCAGATCCTAGCTTGCTCGAGTCGCCGTACGCCGCACGCTCCAAAGTCGAGTACGTAGATGCCTTCACCAAGGAAGTCGGCCGTTACTTCGTAGTCCAGCGTCTCGCGCTGCCGAAAGCTACGTACTCGCAAGTTCATTGGAAAGGGGCGACAATACCCGCAAATACGCTGCTATTCCTAAACTCATGGGCGTGCACACGAGGTAAGCAACCGTTATTAATCTCAAACAATTTATGAATAATAGCATCTAATCCCTCGGTATTCGCTCAGATCCATCCGTCTTCTCAGACCCCAACACGTTCGCGCCAGAGCGTTGGATGGACGGCGACCAGACGGCGAATCGGCACCAGTACGCCTTCGGCATCGGAGGCCGCATGTGCGTGGCGAGCCACGTCGCGACCAAGGCCCTCTACGCCGTGTTCCTCCACCTCATCGCGCACTTCCAGATCCTGCCGGCAGAAGACACAATGGATCCCATTGTCGCAGATCCCATAGAGGGTCTCCTGACTAGGGAAAATCCCATTGCGGGCCCTAAAGCCCGGACGGTGCGCTTTGTGCCGCGGAACGCTGATGCGATTAGGCGGATGCTGTCCTCGGGATCTTAATGTGTTACCTATGTGTCAGACTTGTTTCTCACGCTCGCCATCTAGACTCAATATATGACAAGACGATCCACCGAACTCGAACTCCTACGGGTGTTGGAGTATCTCCAGTGATCAACTTGTATTTTTATCAAGCCAAAACCGGAACAGCTTAGGAGAGTGCTCTAATCCGGTTATGCAGCTTCATAGAGCGATACAGGGAGTTACTTCATGGGAGGTACCCATAGAATAGTAATTAGGAGCATTACCATTACAAAATGAGAACCTCTGTCGTATGAATGGTAAAGGCTAGTTATTTATCACAAAGCATAAAAGCCCAGAATTGCAACAGACATGAATAAACGTCCCCTGACCCTATAATACCCATTTCAGGGGTTCGATATCACTGAAATAACCCTGCCCAAATAATCTACACCCCATCCCAGACAACACCTCTTCAATGCCACGCCGTCTTATGCAGGTCCTTCCCAAGCTTGCCCCTGACAGCAGCCTCCGTCATCTCCTCCACCATATCCCCCAACTTCTGGTCGACACGTCTGAACATCGCTGCAAAGGGCTTAGTCAGCCACTACATTCACTTCACAGAAATGGTACCTAGGCAATAGGACGTAAGGAAGTAGGGAAACATACCGTAAGCTTCATCCCTGACCCACTTCGTCCGCGCATCAGCAAGGTGCGCCGACAAATTCCCCACGAAACGCTCCTGCGCGCCATCCTGCCTGCCCATAACCTTCCACAGGGCCGCAGACTGCTCGAAATCGCGATCCGTCACCACCGAGGCGAACGTCACGGGAGCCCCACTCGCGACATCCATCGTCGTCGTCGTCGGAGCAACCGCATCATGCCGGGACTCGACAAAGCGAACTGGCTTGAGTTTCGAACCGACGTAGTTCGGGTCATCGCCGTAGTTGCCCGTGAAATTCATCCTGCCGTCGCGCTCGATGGGGCAGTAGACCTCGCTGCGGGCCGCGTTGGTGGGCAGGAATTGGTAGTTGGCGCCGAGGCGGTAGCGCGCGGCGTCGGGGTAGGCGAACATGCGCGCGTGCAGCATGGGGTCGGGGCTGGGCTCGATGCCGGGGACCATGTTGCTGGGACTAAAAGCAGCCTGCTCGATCTCCGCGAACCAGTTGGATGGGTTCTTGTCGAGCACCATGCGCCCGACCTTGCGCCTCGGGTACCGGTCCAGCGGCCAGGTCTTGGTCATGTCGAAGATGTCGACGGGTGCGTCGGCCATGTCTTCTGGTTGGATGACTTGCACGTGCATATCCCATGATGGGTAGTTGCCGGATCGGATGGCTTCCTGGAGGTCATCAAGGTGCCTGTCAGGGTCCGTACCCGCTATTTCGGCTCCTTCTTCGTTGGTGAAGTAGTGAATGCCCTGATTCGTGAGGAAGTGGATTCGGACGTAGCAGTAGGATCCGTTCGACTTGGTGAATTTGTAGGTGTTTCCGCTGTAGGCGTTCACGTGTCGGACTGACGAGGGAAGACCTCGGTCGCCGAATAGGAACATCAGTGCGTGGATGCTTTCTGGGTTGTTGACGTGGAAATCCCAGAACATATCTGAACTAGCCACTGTAATAAGACTCACAATTAGCGAATAGTACTAGAAGTAAAGAGATGGGATTTGAGATATATTCATGGAACTTAAGAGTTAACTTACTATTGGTCCTAGGGTCTTTCTTATGACTTCGGTTCAACGACGGAAACTTAGTAGGATCGCGAACGAAGAAGACCGGCTATATAAATCTCAGCAATCGCTTCTCTCAGGTAATAGTAACATGGGGAAGACGAGATCATACATGATTGTTGAACACAAAGTCATGGTTTCCCTGACTTGTCTTGAACTTCATAGCGAATCCTCGAAAGTCCCGTACGGTATCGGCAGATCCTCGTTCGGGGCCGACTGTAGAAATGCGGGCAAGCACCTCGGTCTTCTTGCCGATACCAGTCAGGAAATCGGCGTCAGTAAGGTCTGATATGTCGTCCGTGACTTCGAAGTAGCCTCTAGCTCCGGCGGCTTTGGCGTGTACACTCCTCTCGGGGATCCTTTCTCGAGAGAAGTGTGCCAGGTTCTCGATCAGTTGAGTCGAAGTGAGTAGTACAAATCCGCCGCCGCCGCCCCCCGTGCGTATTTGATCCGAAGTGTCATTTCTCGGGAGAGGTTGACCCTCCGCCAAGGTGTAGTATGGTGTTTCTGAAGTTGTTTGTGCCATTATGAAGGTCATAGAATTCTCAGGATATTGTGAATATGAATTAAATATTATTAGGTAGGTACGTAAGTATCGAATCGATGTGTCTATAAGTAGGTAGGTAGACTGAATAAACCTCAACCTTGGGGCTGAATAAGCGAAACTTAACGGAAATGCACACTCTAATAGGGATCGTGATGCTGGAGTTGCATGTGTTGCGGATATTATACGGCTGAAGATGCTCTTCTAATCTTTTGAATAGAGGCATTGCGACGCCGACCACCATATCTTATACTTCTATCGCTAAGTCCAGTTCATCCTCGAGGCATTGACTCATCTCACTGCGCTGCAGAGTGATGACAGACAACTCTCCGATGTTTGTGAAAATACTCTATTCCCTCGTGAATTATTACAATTATTGTATATTTCCGAAGTCCGAATTCCCATTGCTGAGCGATTGTGAACCCCAGACATCCGGTTCGGTGCTCTTCGGAGTTCGCTCGGGAGGTAGTGTCTACACGCAATTCTGACACTTCTCGAATAACAAAGCCATATCTCGGCAAATCCTGCCAAAAGTAAAATTCAAATACCATATGCATGTATTTAAAGGCAGGTAAGCATTACAACATACGATCTAAACAACTCCGACGGCCTCCGCTCAGTTACAAAGTCTTCATGATATTGATGAGATCGTCGATCCTTGACTCATATTTCCTGCGTTGCTGATCGAGCTCCTCTTGGTACTGGTCCTTCAGCATCTTCATCTCTAACCTGTGTTTATCTTGTTCCGACTTGAGGATCTCTTTAAACTCTTGCTCGATCTTCTCAATCATGCCGGGCTCGGGATCTCCCTCGCTTTCTTTCATGCGTCTCGTTTGGACCCCAGGAGGAGGAAAGGGGTTCTTGCGCTTCCTTAGTTGAGTACCACGAACGGGAGCATCTGTAGGTGAATAGGAACTATCAGAGTCGGCGGCGTCGATATTGGACGGCATCGGCGTTGAGACGGAGGAGGAGGCCCCCGACGCAGGGTTTTCTTTAATGCGCCGGGCCGCAGCAATGTATCCAGCGTCATTTTGTACCGCACGGAGTTGGTCGAATTCTTTCTTAGTTCTTGCAACGCTACATGGAAGATCTCTTCCGACGCAATATTCGCACCTCTCAGGCCAGACTCGGCCTAATGGTAAGCACTATAATACGTTCAACCACGGCGCCAAGACAATCAGGTGACGAGGGACGAACCGATTCATGGGCTGTACGACAGTAGTCACATTTGAAGTTGTTCCGTATTTTACTACTAGCGAGGACATAACCAGTTGGGCCCTCAGTAGGTTGCCGGCAACTATAGCCGTTTTCTAGGCATCGGTCGCAACGCTCATTTCCTAGGGTAAAGATACACTGTTGTTCTCGTAAGCTTCCCTTTAGATTGCGAATATTAAGGTAGGTAAATAGGTGGAAACGCACCTTTTGATTCTGACGGCGACAAACTCCGCAGCGACGCACCGAGGTTGTAGAAGGGGGAGACATAATAAGTGGCAGAAACAATGTCTTTTTGGATTGATCATTTAGGTACTCGGCGTTGATGCCACGAAAACGCGGTCGTAAAGCAAATCGTAAAAACGGTCGCGAGTCCGCGACAAAGAGAGCGTAACACCATTCGCCGTTATTAGAAAGGTGGTCGAATCTAACGTAATTTAGTAAGAGTTGATTCTTTCATAAAGAACTGGCTCCAGTATACCAGGTAGCTTCTGTCGTTTTCGTAACCATCTCATTCCTTCTCGACTTAGGCGACGCCACCGACCATACAATAGAACATGCTTATCATATGTTAGCCTTACGCAAAGTAGGCTACGAAGATCTAGAGTAGATCGAGCATGGGGTCGATTAAGAACAATCATAGTAAACTATGGTGCCCGAAGCCTCATGGGATAGCTCTAAACACTGGAAGTTCCTGAGAGAAGTAAATAGCTTATAGACAGACACTTAGAACGTGATGGTACTTACCCCCCTGGTCACCTTCAGCCCTCTATTATAGTCTCCGTGCGCCTTAATTTAGGTATATATGTAATAACAACTCTATGTAAGAACGAATCACATCGAGTATTATGATCCAATTAGCAAGTTAAATTGCTACAATTCGTGCTACGTACCAAGTTCAACCCTTAACGCCCCTTTAACCCAGAGGTAACCGCCGGATCATGTACGATCTGCAGTTTCTCTTACATAAGCCACACATCGCGCAATAGTGAAGTTTGCTGACAGGACCTCCTTAGTATGCCCGACTTGTTAACGGTCGCAGTCCCCATGTTAGCACGATTCTCATCACGAACGTCCGATCCTCCTGCCCCGACAAACGTGCCCGACCAAATCCCAGGTCCAACGAAAGGAACGAGAACAAAAACTAGTCGAGAGACCAGAGTTGATACCTCTAAGATTCATCCCGAGGTGAAAGCTCCGTTCGGTGCGCTCCACAACAAGAAGCAGGTCGGTAGTCTATCTAACGACGAGAACCGAGGATCCATCAGCGTCCGGGACCGGCAAGGGTGAATTTCGTTTACACAGCAGACCATCAATTAAACAAGGCATTATTCGACACACACACACATCAGCAAAGCAAGAAAGTCCTAGGTTAGAGGTAATCAACTCAGAATCAATCTGCAGAGAACTCAAGCTCACGGCAAAGTGTACACAAACTTAGCACCACTGACCCGACCAGCTCTCAGCTCATCTAAGCCCTTCATCACGCCCTCGAGACCGCTACCGCCAAAGTTCACGATAGTGCGGACGGGCTTGACGGCGCCGGACTCCAGCAAGCCGGGGCACAGCTCGAGGAAGCGGGCGGCATAGGCAGCCTCCTCGGGCCTGGCGGGCTTCCCGCCGTCGGGCCACATGTAGGGGTCGCCGTGGACGTCGTAGGCGACGTGGGCGAGGGGCCCGTCGACGCGCGGGTTGATGGCGTGCACGAGGTCCGCGTCCACCGGCATGATGGTGGCGTACTTGCTGTCGGCGGCGTCCGTCAGCGCCTTGGCGCCGATCTCGCCCCCGTCGCCCGTGCAGTCCCACACCAGCGCCAGCTTGTTGCCCGTGAGGGCCTTGATGTCCTCGGCGCACGTCGGCGAGTTGTAGTCGAAGACGGCGTCCGCGCCCAGCGACTTCAGGTACTCGAAGTTGCGTGGCGACGCCGTCGTCACGACCGTCAGTCCGGACGCCTTGGCAAACTGGATGCCGTAGATCCCGGTCGCGGTGCTGCCGCCGTAGATGAGGATGGGGAAGGGCGTTTTGGCGGGCGCATTGGGCCAGGGCAATCCGAGGGCTTTGTAGAGACCTTGGGCCTGTTTTTGACATTAGCGACTTACACATGGCTGTTGACTAGACCGGGTGACTTAAGAACATACCACTGTCGACATCGACACGCCAAAGGTAGCGGCTTGCTCGTCGGTGATGTTTTCAGGGACCTTGAATTGAACATGTGCCTTGACAATTGCGTAGTCTCCGAAGGCGCCAGTATCTGGCTGGTATTCGTCTCTACGAGTGGCGTACACCAGGTCAGTCTTATCAGGCCCATGTACGACAACATTGACACAACTCACCCGCCATTAGCCCATCCTGCTATGCGATCACCCTTCTTGAACGGCTTCATGACCCCGTTGCCGATCTCTTCTACAATTCCGACATAGTCTAGCCCCAATCTGATACCTGGGACCGCCCGCTTGTCGAGATTTTTCCAATCGGCGGGATTCAGGCCAACTGCCTTCACCTTGACGAGCACACAACCGTCCCGCAGTTTAGGCTTGGTCACCTCCTGGATAGCGGCCAGACCCTTTTTGATTGCCACAATAGCTCTCATCGTGACCTCTCCCGGTTGTTGTAAGGTTCAATGAGGAAGGGTAAACTTGTGTGATGAAAGAAGAAGGGAGAGCAACAGTTTGTTTACCTTAGAAAGTCCGACTGAGGTAACACAAGTGACGCCACTGGCATTTATACCGGAGTTGGTATCCATATGTCTCTGATGACAAATCCGTATCCCTTGGCAGTACAAGCCGCGATCGTGGGACGATGAGTGCGGATCATTACATAAAGGGGGGACATGTTTGATTAGTAATGAATTGTTTGTAATGCTCCCAGTCGTCGTTGTCGCAATTCATAGTGCCTTTTTGGAGTATTGCAACTTGGAGAACCATCATTGATTCAAGTTATTATCAAGGTGATACTGTATGTACAAATAGCTCTCATTTGTGAAACTCTACTTACTAAACGTAGCTTCACCTCTATGAAGAGTATCACCAAGTTAGAAATGGGAAGGTGTTGTGATCCGAAAGTGATAACTTAGATGATACTATACGGAAACGCATCCTGTATTTATAAGCTGGAGGAGCTTATAAATCCAGTATACCTACCTATCTATCAAGGTTCTTAATTTGCCCTAGTTTCACCAAGATTGCGGGCCTCTCTAATAGTATAACAAGGTGGAGCACTCGATAGGGCTGAACAGTAATCTTGTCTGAACCCCTGCTGAAAGGCTCGAAGAGGCAAAAGGTTAAAGGTATAACCCTGACCCACACGCATGAGCACCTTGCAGTAAAGGAATATTGAAGCTTATAGTAAGACCCGCTTAAGAGTCTAAGTGAGAAGAAGTTGGTAAATCTGCGAGTTGAAAACAAGACATAAAACTCCATATTGGTATCTATCGTGCCATCTAATAGGGGTCGTCCTCGACATAGAAAGTAAAAGTCGTCATACCAAATCATTCCGCTGGGCGCCATAGCCCATACATCCGTTTATAATCGTGTAAATATCCGTTCAAAAATATTAATACCGCTGGCTCTCGAAATGCACACGTCGATACTCTTACTATAAGAGTCGACATTATCCCTACCGACCGCCATAATCACTAGCATAGCCGATCTGTTCGCCGAAATTCTGCTGCAGGCCGCCTTCACCGAACCCGGATCCCGGGCCGCTGACGTAACCCGTGTCATCACCGTCATCGTAGTCGGAGGCATCAAAGCTCGAGCGGCCGCTCAGCTCGTCTTCCACGTTACCCATGTCGTTTTGTGCCCAACTCATCTGCGCCAGTGCTGGGTACTGCGCTATTAAGGCCGCGGGTAAACTGTAGCCGCCAGTCTCCATTCCAGGATAGACGTTGGGGTCCATGACAGCCTGTGGTGGAGCCATATTCTGTGCCATACTCTGCATTCGCTGCTCTTGCCAGATCCGTTGTCTCTCGATCATTTCTTCATCCAACAAGGGCTTGATACATATCCGGCCTGCTTCGGATCGGAAATGACGGCCCAACGCGTCTGCTCGAGCAAATCGTCTACCGCAACCCCATTGGCCCCCAGCCTTAAGGTCTCCCTTGCAGACAAACTTCTTTTCGCCTGAGTGGAGGCCCTCGTGACGTTTCCGGTCATGTTGTCTAGCGAATGCCTTGCCACAGACCGTACATACGAAGGGTCTCTCATCTGTATGGGTGCGTAAATGAGAACGCAAGTTGTATGCCCTAGTAAACCGCTTAGGGCACAGAGTACATTGGAAAGTTGCGGGGTGCTTCTGAATGCGCTTCGTTGTCCCGTTGTCCTGAGCGGCCTGGTATTCAGGGTCTGCCAAGCGGAGCGCTATCACATTGTTGGGGACCGCAGACATAGACTGGCGTCTCCTAGAAACGGCGTTTGCACTGCCAGACCTATCACCAGGCGAAAGCGACCGCGAAGACGATTCAGAGCCAGACCGGCTGCGATTAGCCAAGTCCGCGCCAAGGTGTGGCGACAGACTTCCTGGAGTATTAGGTCGCGAGAGAACAGCTCCTCCGCTATTATACGGGTCTGTAACCGCCCTTGGACGGGATCTCGGGCGGCCTAGAGCTTCGTTAGTAACATAAATCTCCGAACGTAAGAGTATAGCCTACCTCTATCAGGAGGTGTTAATGACTGCGCGTCCATGGGCGGCTTCGGTGGCTCGAAGCTATTTTGCCTCGAATTGGGCGCGAAGTCGATGTTGATTGATGGTGGCGCCATGGACTGAGCTATCGAAGGGTCTATTACTCCTTCTTGAGACAGTGACGGGAATTCTTCCGAAGGTTGGACAGGATAGCCCATATTTGGAGGATATCCGGCGCTTAACATCATTCCCTGATTCGGCTGGCCGGCATCAGGCATCTGCTGAGGGAGTATTCGAGGAGAGATAGCTGGACTGTGCGACGGGCTGCGGCTGTTCTGGCGGGGGTCCGTTATACTAAAATTATCGAGCCTAATAACACCGTCGTAGAACTCCTGAGGTCGCTGCATGGGCGAGTGACCGTGTTCGCCGTGATCAAAGCTATCGTGACCTGTCAGGTGTGGGGATGCGGCAGCTGAAGATACATCCGAATACTCTGACGGCGTCCTGCGGTGGCCTTGGAACTGCGGCTGATTCCAGTCCAAATGCCCTTGCAGAAGAGCCGCCTCTGGACCTAGAGACGTGTGCCTCGAGTGGCCCGGCGAGGAAGAGAACTGATGTTGGCTGAAAGATGGCGACTGGTGTGCCGAACCAGGGTCTGGCTTAAGCAGATGAGGGGGGGTAGGGGAGTGGTGCGTCTGCGGGGATGTCATATTGGTTAGGTCGTTCGGATCGAGAGATTGCGCATTAGCTTGGGATAGGTCGCCAAATAAAGGAGACGTAGTGAACTGGTCGCCTTGGGTGGAAGGGAACAGGGAGAAGTCGCCGCCGTTGCTAAAATCGGAACTCAAGAGGCTCTGAGAGAATGCGGCTTGGGATTGCGACGTAAGGGACTGAGAGAAGTCCTGATTAAGATCGAAAGACGTCGGGTCGGCAATGGCCTGTTGATCGAAAGCCTGTGGTTGTGATGTATTTAAGAACTGA
Source organism: Hypoxylon crocopeplum (assembly GCA_022578875.1). Taxonomy (NCBI): domain Eukaryota; kingdom Fungi; phylum Ascomycota; class Sordariomycetes; order Xylariales; family Hypoxylaceae; genus Hypoxylon; species Hypoxylon crocopeplum. The sequence goes on along the minus strand of MU399586.1, from coordinate 33,382 downwards.
TTACTGCCGTTACTACTATCAAAGGCGTTGTAGTCTGAGGTCGTGAACTGGGGGTTTGTTGAAGAGGGGTCTATAGCAATGCCGAGACCGATCGATGATTCCGGGGACTGATATGGATGAGGCGAAGGAGAATGACTATTTCTTATATGAGGCTGTCGATTTCCCGCGGACGGTGAGCGCCCGCGACCCGGCCCTGCATGTTGGACAGCTTGTTGATCCATGGCGCGTAAGTTGTTTCTGTCTTTAGAAATCCCAAGTCGGGCGAGGTTGAATGCGCTGGACCACGAGTCTGCCTGCTGGAGTGGCGCAGCCCGTGTGCGTTTGAAGGGGGCTGTGCTTTAGGCTAGGCGATGTCTGACCCTTCCAAATACCGTCTTTACCGTACCCAACACGATGTGGACCAAATGCGAAGGGTACTTGTTTTGTTTAGCGCTTAATGAGATTTGTCGTGGGGAAATTGTGTGTTGTGATATCGCCGTAATTGTTGTAGTAACTGAAGAATTAGCAACAAGAGAATTATATCGATTTTACTGCCTGAGGTACAGTAATTTCAGCTGGTAGTCTTTGTTGGTGGTGGACGAGGATAGGATCAGATGAGGAGAGCGAGGCCGGGGTCGGTACTTTGGCAGTCTGGCTAAGTATTGCTATCTGGTTGGTTGATTTGCAAAACGCTACGTTTCGCCGTGAGATCTGCGACAGTGAGAGACCCTAGCTTGGCACTTCTTCCCGAGTTGCAAGGCCAAGGCAAGCCGGGGCACATAAGGGTCGCCGTCCTGAGTCCGTGACGTGTCGCGCAGAAGCCCACAGTTGTTCTACGGTTTCGCGAGAGGCAGTGTAAGTTGACCGGTAATAGAAGCAAACCCGCAAAGCGTCGCCTTGGAATGGGTGGTGGGCGAACGAGCAGATAGGTTCAGTGAATCGGTATGCTCCCAAGCTTCCCTCACCTGGGATCTAGGTAGTTGTATTCAGATGTACTTGTCTCCCTTGTTTCGTGTCTTAAAATAATCCTCCCGATATTCAATGTTCTTCGGACCGATCCGGCTACGAGACGGACTCTCAAACGATTGTAGGCGCTGCTGTAGTAGAAGGAATGCGACAACTATCTCGTGAGTGGAATGCCTTTTTCCTCGTGCTTAGGTGCTTAGGTCCTTTGTCTAGTTGATCGTGGTAGGCTGAAATTGCTTCAACTTAATAGGTCGAGGTGGCTTGGTATCTACAGGAAGATTGGACAAGCAAGTTGATTACAATCAGTCGGACAGTTTGCATCTAGGGATAGCGGTCGGCGCAAAGACGATATGCACGTTGGATATGGCAGGATGTTGTACCTTATAGGATTGACTCGGAAAGGTTGAGAAGCGCAAAAGAGTTCAAATTGACTCGGTCGCAAGAGAAAGTGGTGAAGGTACGGGGGGTAGCAAGGTCTATCTCCCCTATCAACTCAATCACCCCGCCCTATCGCCCCACCCTAACGTGCTAACAACCCAATTCACATGCATTAATTCTATAATGTTATGTACATTGCTTAGATCATGTATTTAAGAGGATTCTCTCTTATATCATTTGAAAAAGGAATAGGAAAAGAGAAAAGAAAGAAAATAGGTTATCTTAGCAGGTACTTAGATTAAACAGCCAAAAGCTCTAGAGATGTTGTAAAAATAAAGTATTCGACGTTATAAGAAGCCCAGGTTTTCTTCCCCCTGACCTTTAAGGCTACCGCCAGACCGGCTCCCTTGCAAGACATCATCGAATATTGCACCTAGCATGAGACCATTCTCGCCAACTACACCCAGCTCGGAATTACTCCATATAATATCTAACCCCAATTGGGTTGGATGGCCTTATTAGGGTCGTAGGGCTACGCACAACTCTTCGACATGTCCGCGTTTACACCACGATCCAATCCCTTGAAGTTGGGCGGTTCACGAGGAAAAGGAACATTATGCAACTCTGCAGGTGTTGCATTCGCAAAGTGCACTCGCACATAAGGACAAGATAAAGTGACATATAATAGCTCCGCCAATGGCCCTGCGATCACGGCAATCTAATATCAGGCAACCACGTTTTCCAAAGGGACCTCCCCTTTTCGAGGCGGTGAACGAGGATCACCCGTCGTCACTGTCGAAACAAAGGAACAAGATATTGGGTGCCCATCTGTCTCATTCGCTCTCGCTCTAGGAGACGTTACCCCCTGAAGAAATCCTTTCATATGATGGGATATTGCTGGTCTTGGCACAAAGGCCCTTTCAGCCCTGGACCGATTAATCTGACGATTCTCTTGTTTCCGAATGCCTTGTCTCGCTCGAGTCAAGATGAAGACCGTCCAACTAATTGACTCAACGGAATGCATAGCAGTTCGCGGGTGTGTCCTATCTTGTTCACCGACCAGCCCTATCACATATCTATTCCTACATAATGTATGATTACCACCGGATAGAAACGTTTCTTTTCCGCCCAGCGGGAAATCGTGGCTGTGACAGCCATAGACATAATGTGCTTCGCCCGCCTCTACTTACATCCCCCTGTTCCGGAACCGTTCTGAAAAACACCCATCTAGCCATCCATATCTCCGCAAATACGGACTATGTGATATTCGAGACGTCATATCTGCTTACTACTAAAGGCAACTACTAGTCTAATTGGCTAGCAATACGTTTAGATACTCTAGTGTTGACGCAAAGAGTCTTACCAAGGTCCCGGATTACTCACGTTGATGTCAACGCCGTGAGGACTTGAGATTCGTTCCTGGTTCCTAGACAGTGGTGCCACACACCGTACAGGAGTCTCCCTGCATAATGAGAAGATCTATTAAGGATTTGGTGTGCAGTAGAGAACGAAAATGTCTTCCCGGGGAATCCCAAAATAAAGAGCCAGGCCATTGGCTACAAGCCGTACCCGTAAACGGCGCATCGTGTCAGCAATTCACATGCCGTTCCCCAGATCGACATCAATCTACCGTACGCCACACCAATAAGATGGAGGGACTTGAGGAAAATAAAAGAAATATGGAGATGGGAGTTTCGTAAGCCAACTCCCGGAAGCTCGTCTAGGACACCTCTCCACGTGGGGTGCAACAAGGTGGCGCCAATCCTCGCGATATCAAAGAACATCCATAGCAGTGTCCCCAAGTCAAGTCGATACAGAACCCCACGACGAACAAACAAAATGCGATGTACCCACCTAACCTAGACTCATACTCAGCTGAGTAACAGCGATAGCCGGCTGTCGTACCATGTAAACAGTGCTGACTGAAGGTATTGAGCATCCCGGACTGGCGGGTTGTACAGGAACCAAGCCGCAATTGAACGGGATCGAAGGCATCGTTTCTGCACCTCAATGCCTCCATGTCCATTTCAAACTCAAGACGGTGCTCGAGAATTGGGTTTCACATTATTATCGACCAGTAACTGAAGCCAACCAGTGACTTGGCTTCGATCTTCTCGAGTCTCTCGGTCGAATAGATAGGACACTCCTCAGCTTGCTCAGAAATATTCCCGCAGTAAGCTTAGGTATAAATAACAACCATGAATCTAGATGAGGCTCTTGCGCGACGAACCGTCAACCATTGGTCTTCAAGATACAAAATCAGATAAGGCACCTCAGGCCGACGAACTTCCGTGTTTCGTGAACGATCTGCCGAGCTTCATAGGGATCCAGCGGATACCTTTGTGCTCCATCTAATACCTATTCTTGAGCGACTTGCGTTACATACCTAGGTGCCTAAGCGTCCACAACAGATGCGAGGCCGGAGCATACGGTGTCGATGACCATTCAGCTTTAGAGGTCTCTCACACTTGCGCCGGCGACCCGGTTCTCAAGAATACCGCAGATCCTAGTCTTAGTCAAAGAGAGAAGAAATAACGGAGTTGGTTAAGAAAGCAGTATGGTGCTCTACAGAAGTGTGTGAAGACATCCGAAACTGATTGGTTTCCGGGTCGCATGCGTTGCACCATCCGGCTTGGTGTTCTATTAGGGTCGACTAGGACGAAATACTTCGTAGCCCTCTCGCCGAGTGTAATGAGGGGCTCTAGGCGAGATAACTTAGGAATCATTTTGGAAGCGATAATACGCATGTGTGCGCAGTTATTCAAACAGCTAGGAGGAGAGCAGGAAGGTTTATCGCTCAGCGCGCGCTTTGTAAGCCCGAATTGTTGAATCGACCGAGTCCCGTTATCTTGGGTGAGCTGTTGAGTACATGTAGGTAGGGAAAAAGGGCCGGTACAGATAATATGTATGTGGTGATAGGTTTCGCCAACGAGCTCACGACTCAACACTCATCAGCATCGTGCTTACCTCATACGTGTATGCATATAAGCCCGCGGGAAACGCCAAAAGCGAGTCCGGGGACGACGTTACACCAACCCACGAGAATCACGAATAGGGCAATTCGCTACAGTTGATATTGATGTGATACTTGTTGACCATAAGGATGCCACGATGAAGTTGTATGTTTGGCAGGTGATAAATAAAGTAGGGATAATTCTAGTCTAAAGGAGCCGAGATTTGAACATAGAGGGGCGCGTAATCGTGCGTCTCTTACTCTAGTTCGTTCTATGGGTATTTTGTTTGATATCAACATAGGCCATTGCCTAATCTCAACCGGGGACTGGTTCCCGTATAATTGCTCAACCGCAAGACCTAACGCCCTTCTATAGTCCCGCCTCGCCAACGAGACGGGCATGCTACGGACGTATCCGAATCCGTGCCCCTTACCTGTTCTAATCAATGATACGCATGAGATGATTGTTGAGAAACCACAGGGAAATCTCAACACATTTAGAGGACTTCTTCCCGCTCGTAACCCTGAGGTTTCAAGGCAGGTCTAGGGGGGTCTCGACCGTCCTTGTACTCGCTGGCGAAGGGGTTGGGATCCTCCTTCTGATTCAGGTTGCTCAGGGTGTGGTTGACACCTCTGTGGCAAGCCTCGTCAGCCCGGATGTAGAGAATGAGGTCTTTCATCGTCCGCTTTCCCTCGGGCATATGCCAGTACTGGACGGCAATATCAGGGACTATAAACTTCGAGTCCGCCCACTTTGGCAGGTGTCCGTCCTCGATCTGCTTAATGGCTAGCGTGTATGTGTGGACGGCTTCCTCTTCAAGGTAACCCACTGGTAGAAATGTTAGTGGTGTAAATAGGGGTAAGGGAGATTCTGGATATCACTTACCGAATCGATGTGTGATCTTGGGTGACACCAAGTAGCTTAGGAAAAGGCCGTTGAAATAGACACCTTGGGCACCGATAAGCAATAGCTTCATGAACCAGCCTGGTTCGCACATCTTCATGAAAGTCAAGAGATGCTGCGAATATAAGATGTATTAGTAAATCAATGCTTCATAAGAGTGGCCTTTCTCGAAGATCGAGTAACTAGATGCCACAAGAGGATGATAATTATGGCACGACATGGTTTATACGTACCATCCTTTCATTATAAGACTCCTCGAGTAATAATTCGATCCATCCATTGTCCCTCTTAAGTCGGCGAATGCTGTGCAAGTGCCTCAACATGCCAGCGACCATACCAGGAACGCCGGCGATGGACTCGAGGAATAAGAACCGTAGCAGCCATTGACCTTCAGTCAGGGGCTTGATCGTCTCGACGGCGGTAGTCGGATGGGCTTTGTCAACTTTCTGCTCCTTTCCCATGCCGGTGAAGAAATCCATTCCCCACCTACACGATCTGACGGCCTTCCAGGCGACCCAGTCGCCCCATGTCTTGGGCACGCGATGGGCTGGAACGACATTGAGCATCTCCTTTCATTCGAGTCGACTAGTTAGCTATTGGTTCTGGATATGTCTAACTTTGGAAGTATAGCGGGCACCCTAACATGATTCGGGGTGCGACCATGCTCGATCTAGAACAATAACGAAAGGTTCTTGTTACTAACCTCTTCGGTGTATCCATGGTGGGGCCATGCCGGCGGTGTTCGACGGATGTGTTCCGTTTCCTTGATTGGGAAGAATTCTCGGAATTGGGTTACCGGGCTCGTAGAGAAGGCCCGTGAGCTACCATCGCGTTGGATAGAGGCAACGAGGCCGACACGAACGCCTGCTGAGTATCCGAGTGTAGAGGTGTGAAATAAGGGTGCTACGGCTCTAGACAACCGGGCAGGTTGTTTCGGTGTGCAAAGGCTGGTGGTTGATAACATTGGGGGTAGACAGACTAGAGACTAGGACCAATGAGAGTGTGTGTATTGGTAAAAATACGATGAGAGGACGAACTACTGGTTCTGTTCAACGTGGCTTGGAGACGACAAATGGAAAGGCAGAGACTGCCTCAGCAGGCGCAAATACTTATACCTTTCCGACCTACACGCTTACGGCGAAGGTCATCTATGCTAATCCTGAGACAAATTGCTCAACAAAGCTGACCCATAATCGCCATGGAGCACAACTAGAGAATAACGGAGTCCGGGAATGACTACGAATACCGTCCGCCATACATATCTAGGGATGCTGGGAAGCGATTGGAGACCAAGGCCAGACGCCGAACACAGACGGCGAAAGTAGTGGAACACGTATTTTTTCGTCCTTTCTTGTTAGCGTGTACAGGTCGAGGTAGCAGTCCTTACTCATGCCCATACAGCCTCAAAGCTTGGCAAGGATGGCAAATACATGAAGGGTACCGCAGCAAACGTGAGCTGTCAGCTGGACTTGAAAAGTCGGGAATTGTAGGAATGAATGGGGATTGGGAGAGATGAGATGAATGGGGCTTTCCGATGTATTTTCGAGCGGGAATTGGCCCCAATTGTCGGTTATCGGCGACTTTCAACAGCTGTACCAATCTCTTATTATTGGGGACATCTTCAACGTCTTTTAGACAAGGCAAACCATCACACAGCACCGTAGAAATTGAAGTCGTCGAGTTCCGGGATTCTGATTCTAAACCTTGGAAGTGTCGCGACAAATTTCTATGGCCAAGTTCATAAAGGATTGGCTATGGAAGGCATGTAACTTGTTAAAGAGTACCGACAGATGATATATGTTGACTCGGCGACTTCCCCTACTGCACAGTAGTCACTGACGGCACAGCTTAACAGGTCGAGCGCATGGTCTCTTCCAGGTGACTCACTTCAGCAGCCAAGGGCAGCTAAGGAATAGCTAGGCAAAATACGAAGACAAGGCATGGCATGGGTTCCGCATGTATGCATGCAAGATGGGATCGATTCGGTAACCAAGCGCGTCCAATTTTAGGATAGGCCGAATATTCTAACCGAGCCTTGTTGGTTTAGTATCAACTCTTTAATTCGCATCTAATATGACACAGAACCTCAGTAAAATACAATCCTTATGTGTATTGTAAACGGACCTGGCATCATATGCACTATCTCAACCCGGTGTGTAAAGAGCCTTACATAGGCTAACTAGGGTAGAAGTAAATCTAGATTCGACATTAGTATGATCTTTTTATCTTAATTGGCTAGAATTCTTGTGGTGTTCTTTGAGAGACGAGGCTTGTGATTCTACTGCGCGAAATACAAGTTGAATAAGCTATGGGATTTGCTGGAGCCTAAAGCCCATTGTCTTAGATAAAAGGCCTTCTTCGATGTCGCTATTGATACGATAAGAGTCCTAAAGGAAAAGACAGAGGTGAACAAGAAAATAAGATTTACTCACTTGAAAACTTTTGTGACCACTAAATGTATTAAAAGACTATCAAGCTAGTTACTGTTTCTTTGGTGTTGCACATTAAAAGTGAACGGAGTGACATCGTCTATTTTCAGATTTGGGTCTTGACGTCAGCGTCATAAGCTACGATCGGGAACGACGCCGCTTGGTACGTAGGTACCTGCTCTCTAGGTGCATGCTGGCATGTGTCTGGAATTAGAAAGAAGTGCCCCGCGACCCCACTATGCCCGTGTCTTGCCGTTGCAGTTGCAGTATTGTAGTGGAAGCTGGAGCCATTGTTCATGAGGCAGTCACCATCAAAGCCCCTGTGGACTCGACTCGGACAGGAGCGTTAGGCACAAATGCCACACTGCGCGACTGTTTTCTTTCAGGTGTCCCACAGTGCACATCGGCGCACAAAATTTTAGGCAAAGCCAGAATTCCATTCTTTCTCCGTCGTCGACTTTTTATGCCCAATCTCCGATAAACTTCCATTAACCTTCTCTACTCTTCTCCCTTCAATCTTTCTCTCTTCTACCAACCTTCGCCTGCACCGAACACTTTCGCTACTGACGACCTTTATTTCCTCATCGCATACGCATTCTGAACCTCGTAGGACCTATCGCTGTTAATCGATTCACGATGGCTGCTAAGGTGCAGTGGGGTAAGTGTCTATTTTCCTGTACCTACGCGAAAAAGCGCGCGTGTCCGCGAAGTTGCCACATCGCCAATTTGTATCACCACCGATTTGTGATGAGGCGCATTGCCAACCTTCAGACATCGAGGGGGGAAGCAAGGCCTTATAGGGCTCGGTGGATCTTCACCGCGTCTATTATTCCTTGTCTATTGGCCTATTCTAATTTCTATTGACGCGACATGCCTGCGCGGCTGCATCGTCCGCTCTAAATGATCCTGGCTGACCGCTCTTTCGCATACAGACGATGAAGACGGGGAGTCTAGCAGCACCCCTCCATCTTCTCCACCCATTGGCGCAATCCGCCGCAACAAGTTCGACGACGAAGAGGGCGACGATAGCGATGTGAGTTGGGTTCTAGCTACGATCTTCTCCATTATACTAATCTCACGATGCTGACTTATTACTCCTAGGTCCTCGATTCGTGGGATGCCGCTGAGGATTCCGAAGTAGAACGCGAGAAGGCCAAAAAGGCCGAGGAGGCAAAGGCTAAGGCTGAGGCCGAAGCTGCTGCTAACAAGAAGTCCAAGGCTCAACGTGTTGCCGAGCGCAAGGCTGAACGAGCCCGCCTCCTAGCTGAGATCTCGGATTCTGAGGAAGACGAGGAGGAGGCCGAGCGCCGCGAGCGACTGCGACGTACCGAGAAAGAATCCGACTTGAAGCACGCCGAGGATCTATTTGGCAACGCTGGCATTAGCCTCAGCAATGGACGCAAGGCTACTACCGTTGGATCTGCCGTGTCCGTTGATCCTCACGATCCTACTAAGACTGTCGATCTCAGTGCTCTACCGCTCTTCAACCCGCAGACCAAGACTCAATTCGAGAACATGCGCAACACCTTAGTCCCTATCATTGGCGGCAACAACAAGAAGGCACATTACTCCCTGTTCCTCCAGGAGTTCGCTAAGCAACTGGCCAAGGACTTGCCTAGCGATCAGATCAAGAAGATCGCCAGCACCCTCACTACTCTCAGCAATGAGAAGATGAAGGAGGAGAAGGCGGCCGAGAAGGGTGGCAAGAAAACCAAGGCGCAGAAGACTAAGACGACGCTGGTCACCAACAGGGCCAATGTAACGGACCTCGGCACCTATGAGGACACGTTTGGAGAGTGAGTCTTCTGCTAGTTAAATTCACGTTTTCAGAACTGACATTATACGTAGGGACGACTTTATGTGAAGAGCGCGAAAGGGTCTCCTATTTCCCTACGCACGTCACGACGCCCTCACAGACTGCTCCTACTCCATAGAGATGTCGCTACCGTGGTGGATTATCTAAAGTCGTACCCGACTTGCGACAAATTGACATCTTACATTAATTCTCCGTGTCGCGGGTCTTATCCGCTCTTGCTCCCTCACCCCCACCCTCTTGCTCTTCTCTGTTTTCTCAACACTTACAGGCAACTCGAGCCAGAGTCGAACCCCCTACTTTAAGACTAGCTATGATGGATAACCCCGCTAGAGAGAATAGCCGGGCATGCTTTGATCCGGAGCTGTACTCGAGACACAGATTGCATTGCATCACAGTTGATGGGGGAACTCCGCCTGTACCTACCTTCTGCATGGATTGGAGCCGAGCCGTGCTGAGGGCTCTCAGAGGATAACTACCGGTGGCAATGGTTGGTCGGTCGATTGGTTGATCGGCCGATGGGTAGTAGGAAGTGCAGCCTCGCAGAGAATGGCGTTTGATAAGAGGCTTGCCCATTTTGAGATACATACCTACTAGAAAAATCGGAATCCTTTGATTTTCCCCCAAAATCTACATCTTGAGCATATATCACCTATAGACGTGAATCACCTATGGGCCAATACTTTGCTGCTACGACGAATATTTGATCTTTGGTTCTGTTCGTGATATTTCTATTTCCTAAAGGGGGGTATTTCCGACTCGAAAAACTTTCGTTCCAAACCCCTACCTAGTGACGCCCGGACACCACGTGAACTCCATACGTTAAGTTATATATATGCCATCATACCCGAACGTGATCATCCGTATCCGCCAAATAAAAAAATACGAGCGCCATTTTTCTTCAGCACACGTGCTTCCACCACTCCTATCACATAATGCGGAGATAGGTAATTGTATTTACAGAGAAAGGGTAAAACCCGAGAGCAGAGATATTTAGTTTATATGACGTTCCCGGCCATGCCCATGAACAGGGCATGGACGGCCAACGACAAGGTCCAGAAGCCGACCTTTTTGAGGCGGCGGACGCGGCTCTGCTGGTCCTCGACGTCGCGGGCGAAGGCGGTGTAGACCTCGGCGGAGGTGTCGTCCATGAGGCCGCAGTCGTAGATGGTCCAGGACCCGTCGAAGTCGGAGGCGCGCTTGACGATGCGGCAGCTGATGGGGATGTACGTGCGCTTCGCGTTGATATATGCCACGATGGGCCGCACCAGCGCCTGGTTCACGTACGACAGGTTTGACGTGAAGACGGGCACCGTGGCCTTCACGTCGTTGAGGTGGATGCGCAGATCCATCACTAGGTAGCGTGGCCGCTCCTCGTCTTGCGCCTCGTCTTCCGGGATTGATGGGGTCGGAGTGGCGTCATCATCGGTTGGGGTTTCTGCGGATACGGTTATATAGTCAGGCTCCTCTGGTGTCTCGGCGGACTGGAGATGGCTTGGGGCGTTAAATATTATCTCTTCGTTTCGGCGGGGTTTATCGAGAATGTGTAGGTAGCGATTTGACGTAACCGCTTCCTCGAGCCGGTCGTAGAACTCGGACATGACCTTCGTAATACCGTCATCATCGTCGGCCGGGAATCTTATGTCCGCCACGATATCGACGTTGCCTTCATAAATCCAACCAAAAGGCCCTTCGACTCCACGGTTAAGGTGATCTATTTTGAGTCCGTCTATCCGAATGCGACTAAACTTCTTCCAGGCATCCGGCTCCCCTAGAGGATCGGAAGTCATGTGTTCTCGGCCGGCAGGGACCCCATGGATCTGGCGAGGATGTATCGTGAAGAGTGATCCGTCGTATGACCCAGACATATGGGTAGCAGATAGGAAATCGTAGAACAGGAACTGCTTCCTTAGTTGAGGGAGCTCGCAGGAGTATATGCTCACGGGGAAAGGTCGGAATCCACCCGGCTGGTGGACGGTAACGAGCAAATCTTCTAATTTGAAGGCGTCAATCTCGAAGTCGCCTGGGTTGTGTTCGTGTCGGTACGATAAAGGGTCGACACGTTCGCCAGACCACTGTACCGACGTCCTATCCACAACTCCACGAACACCCTTAATTTCAACATCTTTCAGCAGGCCCTTGCCATTCCACCATTTTACGAACGAGAGTGTGACATTCACAGCATTTAGCGTGACGTCAAACTGCGTATAGTTGCCATCGTCCACCTCGACGATTTGGCCCTCTTTATCGAACCCTCTTTCGGCAGCGGCAACCGCAGCGGCGTTAGAGGAAGATCCCTTGCTAACCGATGACTTAACCTGACCTGGCCTTCGAGATACGAAAACGTTCCTGAAGGAGATGACACCGTCCTTCCACCTAGGAACAATGGCAGATTCGAAAACAACAGTCAATCCGGCAGATTCGGTTAGATAATCGCCAACCCATTTCGCGAGAGTTTCTGAAACGAATTAGTTTATTATACTTCCTGGGAAACAGTAGCAAGCCATACCTTGAGCAAAAACAGTATTAATAAAAAGGATGGCGAGTGAGAAGAAGGTTGTTGTGCCGACCAAGATCCAGACAAGGTGGCCGAAGAGAAACCAAGAGACAAAAGCACCCCATTCATCTATATTCCACGGTCTCATGCTTCTGATCGAAAACCATTTAAACCGAACCTTCAAACGCTCCCAAAAGCCGTTTGCAGCAGCTAAGAACTCCTCTTTCGTCGGCCGATGCGGTAAGTGTGGCATTGCAGGTAAATGGAAGTATTTAGACACAGATGCGGGTGTAGGCTCTGCTTCGGTTGGTTTCGTGTTGGGATTCATCTCGGGCTTGGAATTTGGGGTGGATTTTGGCGGAGGACTATTTTTCTGCTGGGCGGCTGCTGAGCTTCCATTGCCGGCGCTGGACTTGGAAGTTTTTGTTCGTCGATGAACTCTTATCACTCTGCCCCGGCTGGGAGTATGTATATCTCTAACCCATGCCTGCCTTGCCAACTTGCTAATGTTTGCCGGTTGGGCCGCGCTTCCGAGAATAGCAGAGTCCGCAACAGCCGAACACGTTGCTGTCACGGTGGAAGTGGTCGAGGAGGGCGATGCGAAGCCAATGAGAAGAAGTCCGCTAGTAAGACGGCTACGAACATTATTGCTGTAGCCCCTCGACGCTCGAGGAAAAGACCATGGAGGTTTCGATGAACGTGGCGTCACTATAGAGGAGTAGGACGCTGTCTGATGTGGCCCAAGACGATTGATTGGATTCTGCTTTGGCGACACTCTCGAGGTAAAAGTATCAATCACCTCATAGAGGGATCGCCAGGCCTGGCGCCCCTGGCCTAAGATGGTAGGCCTAACTGCTGAGGACATTGCAAAAGATCATGGTGGCAGGATTCGAAGTTCCCGGGCTCAGAATCAGAACCAGAACTAGAGCCAAAAACTAGTCAGTCATTAGATGATGATAATAACGGCCTCGCAATAAGGCTTGAGATCTATTGATCTAATAAATAGAAGAGACGTTCTAAACGAGGTTCATCGTTCTGTTCTAGCGGCAGCAGACAATATGGAATTTGTACACCGCATGCAGGAAGAGGGGAGGGAGATCATGATTCTTAGCTGCAAGCTTGAGAAAAAGGTCGTCATAACGCGCTAACGGCTAGAACGTTAATGAAATTGATTGAATTGTGGCAATGCTGATAGCCGTTATCGCCATCCCAGCCAGCCCGATAAAGCTACTAAGCGCCATGATTTGCAAGTTCAGCGAAGTTTAACTTTAAGTGAAATTCTTATCGATAACAGATTCCAGCCCACCAAAAATCAACCGCCATTTTTTCTAGTAACTGGCAGAAAACCATCACCAGATATCAAGACGAAGATCCATATACCCAGTCTCGCAATTTGACTCCGGAGCAGCGCACAATCCTCTACCGTATACCAGTACCTATAAAAACAAAACCAACAGCCCGTGAGAAACATCAGTCAAAATGCCGGCACCGACAGCCCTGCTGAAGCAGGTTGACAACACCCCTCTGTCCAATATCCCACTTCCCGAACCAGATCAAGATGAGGACTTCGCGCTAGAAGGCATGAACGAACTACCTGACGACGCCAACGCACTGCTCCAGCCGGCAAGAATGGGAGGAGAGACAGAGATGGATATCGACGAAGAGGACAAGCCGCACTTTGCGCCCGTAAAGAACATCGTATGTCATATCCCTCCTATGTCTACGTTCCGTACACTTAGCTTAGTAGAGTCGTTATCTAATAGTAATAACAATATCCCACAGGACCCAGCGACACACATCCAAACACGCAAAGTAATCATCCCACCAAACCGCTTCACGCCCCTCAAAAGCGCGTGGCCCAAGATCTACCCGCCACTAGTCGAGCACCTCAAGCTGCAGGTGCGCATGAACGTCAAGCACCGACGAGTAGAACTCCGAACGTCCAAGCACACGACGGACGCGGGCGCGCTGCAGAAGGGCGAGGACTTCGTGCGCGCCTTCGCGCTAGGCTTCGACGTCGACGACGCCATCGCCCTGCTGCGCCTCGACGACCTGTACATCGAGACCTTCGAGGTCAAGGACGTCAAGACCCTCGGCGGCGACCACCTCGCCCGCGCCATCGGCCGCATCGCCGGCAAGGACGGCAAGACCAAGTTCGCCATCGAGAACGCCTCCCGCACCCGCGTCGTCCTGGCTGATTCCAAGATTCACATCCTAGGAGGTGAGTTGTGCTATACACGGTTCTTACTACGTGTCGTAGACTGGGGCTAACTTGAACTACAGGATTCAAAAACATTCACATTGCCCGCGAATCGATCGTCAGCCTAATATTGGGCAAACCTCCCGGCAAGGTATACAACAACCTGCGAACTGTATCTTCGAGGATGAAGGAAAGATTCTAGCTACGTTCACGGTCGCGGATGTCATGTCTCATGGGAAGGCGTTTCTGGAGTTTTAAGGGTGGATTCACGCATTTTATAGGTTACGAGGTATGAGAAGTCTCGTAATAGAGCTCATTAAAAAATCCTACGGGTATCATGAACTGCCCAGGTGCAGTATAACATATTTCGTAAATCATCCAGCCTATCCCTTTTTTTCCTCCGGCACCAATTGCTCCAAGTCCGAAAGTGAAAAACGCGAGAGCCTCATTGCCTCATTTATTGAGCTGATCACCACCGTTGCTCCCAAAACGCCACTCTGGTTTTCACTTGATGTGAACCTCGAGCGAGTCCATGTCTTCAATCTCGGCTTCTTCCACCGTAGTGTCCGGGCTCAAGACCTCGCCATCCCAATGCAGTTCGACGGTCTTATCATTTGGGATTTCCGCGAGTCGTCGATACACCTTGATCAGTTGAGCGGCGGTAGTGCTGGAGCGCACGGTTGCGTTCTTCGCGGGTAGATTCTTGGCCTTGAAGTGTACCCTGATCTTCTTGTCTTCCTGGGAGGTCTGTGGCTGCTCAGATTGCTGTGTCTGTTCCGGCTCCTCATCTAATTCGCCGAGATCCCGTAGTCGCTGTTTCTCTTTCTCCTTCAGGAACTCGTCGTAGAGCTCTTGCGTCCAGGCCTCGAGGTACACTTGATCCCGTCCCTGATAACCTTCCTCCTCTTTCTTCCAGCTCGGGAACAGCTTCCCGTCGCGCTCAGGCTTAATGCCTAACGTCCGCAGTGTGGTATGCTGGTAGACCTTATTCCCCTTCCAGGTGAAGAACATCTCCTCCAGGCCCGCACGCTGCACCAGGCTATGCTTGGCTACCTGTTGCTCGATCCATGTCTGGTACAGCACCGTCAGCTTCTGGGATGGTTTGAGCCGGAACATCAGCGTGTGGACGCCGTTCAAGTGTGCATAGATAAGGACCTTCACAACGGGTTCGTCTTCAACCCCGGGCGTATTGCTGCCAGCCTTTTCTCGAGCTTGGAGCTCCTCCTCGGCCTTTCGCCTTCGTTCTATCGCTGCCCTAACGTAGTACTCGGAAGGGTCCTCTTCCTCATCTTCCTTTCGCGTATCGCCAGCATGGACTTGGGGGTCATCGTCCTCGTCCAATGCGATCGCATCTTGTGTAGCTTTTTGGCTTGAATGTTTCAAGGGAGACTCTAGCTTAGTAGATATTCTTCTTGATCGCGTGGTCGGCGAAAGCATCGACAGGGATTTCAGCGCAAAGGGATCTTCATCGTCATCGTCCAAGGAAATCATCAGCTTGCCAGCCTTGCGCGACTGAGAGCGTGTCAGCCGTCCTCTAGACCCTCTCATACTAGCCACAAATGAGCTCTCGCGGTTGGAGCTAGGTGTATGGGGTACCGAGGGCGTCTTCTGTCTTTTCGAGGGCGTCAAGCCGAAGATGTCATCGTCGCTGTCTTGATCTCCCTTCTCGTCATCGGAAAGCGAAATGCGACGTCGCCTCTTCGCAGCTTCTTGGCCACGATTGAGTCGCTCATTAAGCGCGTCATGTTCGGATTTACGTTCTCGAGCTTCCCGTGCCTTGCGCTCCTGTTCAGCCTTAGCAGCTTCCGCGGCCTTTTCCGCCTTCTCTTTTTCCGCCTTTTCTTTAGCTAATCTCTGTTGTTCCTCGAAAAACTCGCCAGAGCGACTGAAAAGAGAGAGACCGTCATCATCAACTGTATCACTTGATTTGCGCTTAACAGTGCGCTTGAACGGGAGCTTTCTCTTGGCTGCAGAAGGTTGCTGTAGATCCGCCATTGTGTGAAAAAGGAGATAGATGTGCGCAATCGAAACAGCAGATTAATAAATGTCACCCAGGAGAGAATTGATATTGAGAGTCGTGGGCGCCACTGTAGCTGCGTTGAGTAGCCTAATTTTAATAGAGATCGACGTAGAAATCGAAGAGAGGAATAAAGAATGGAAGGTTGAAGTTCAGAACTTGAAATGTTATCAATTGTGCACGTCGTATCGCAGTGAAATTTAGAGTTGCTACAACGCGCCATACAATTCTCACAATCGGTACGTACATATTAAGAAGCTCTTAACGCGTTCGGAATACCCCACATTGCCCCACCTTGGCCAGCCTTATTCGGTACGTACCTATCTATGCCTCACAAAAGTGGATTTGGATGTTACCTGTATCCTTATCTAACCTCACAATTTAGTACTACAAACACCAAACTTCCTAGCATCCATCAATTTCGTCTATCTCAACCATTTCTCTCCGCGACAATCATGGAAAACGGCACATCAACAGCCTCTCAGAGCGAGGGCAAGGACCCATCGGCGTTTCTCTCCGATATCATCGGCAATCCAGTCACCGTCAAGCTGAACTCAGGCGTTGTCTATAAAGGTCAGTCAGTCACTATACCCTCTCACATGGTGATGAGCCCCCAAGCCTATCTTATGAGTAGCACCTCCAGGATGCTAACATTATTGTTAAGGAGAACTACAATCCGTGGATGGATACATGAACATCGCGCTAGAAAAAACCGAAGAGTACGTGAATGGCGTAAAGCGGAGGACATACGGAGATGCGTTCGTAAGAGGCAACAACGGTAAGAGAGCCTAGGTCTATAGGAGTAGAATGTACGCATAGACTGATCCTTATTCTAGTCATGTATATCTCAGCCGACTCATGACGTGGGGGTTTTTAGCCCTGCCTAGTGGCCATACTAGGTGATTCTCGAGGTATTGGGAGTTTTAGATGCATACAAAGCTACTCCATTGCGGCCAGCCTTATTCCCTTACACATCTAGGCCTGGGATGGTCGCGAAGCTCATGATGAGCGGACAGAACGAGGGATGCTTGTTTACGTCGGCCTCATCCCTACGAAGACAGGAATCCAGTCACTTAATGACTACGAAGTCTCAAACTGAGAACATAGTTGAGAGCAATTATAACATCAATGGATATCTATTTCCTACTTCTATGCATACTTCTACGAATCTTGAATGTCATGCCTACAGCCTATCCGTCCAGCAAAAGTAGGTGAGACCGTGTACGGCAATCTCACCCTTCTCGTTCCTCTCAACATCTTCGCCATGGATAATCTCCTTGAAGAGCTTAACCCAAGCATCTCGCTCGTCTTCTTTAAGCACAGCGATCTGACTCAAGGTGTTGAGCCGCAACGCGAGGGCATCTTCGCTCAGCCAGACTGTCCATTTGATAGAATCCTCTCCTAGGGGAAGACTAAATCTAGGTAGACGATCGTTGAAGGTATCCTTGATAACCTGGATAGGGTTCGCAGGTAATTGCTGATCGAACACTTCTTTCCATTTCTTAAGCCGACAAAATTAGTTAAACCCAGAATTCACTACTAGAAGGAGTTTGCACACCTGGTGTCTAAATCGAGGAAGGCCATCGTCAAGTGACATAATGAAGTCGTTCAACTTCTGCTCCCACTTCGTAGTCGCTCCCCAGGCCCCGGGTTTGTTGTCTTGGCTGTTGGTTAGCAACTCTTTATTCCACTGTTAACTTGATGGGACGCTTGAGATGAACCCACAGTCGTCGACGTTCCATATGGCACCAAAAACGGCCCCTTGTCTCAAGACGCGCTGGATCTCCTTCAGTGATTCAGGAGTGGCGAACCTTGCGATAATATAAGTGAATAATTTTACGGCTATCATTCCAAATGGCTGACTTACCAGTGAAATGCCTACGTGCGGCTCAGTATCAGCTTTACGTTAGGGTCTACACCTGTCACCCATTAACTCACTTGAGCCGCAATGCAAGCGTCGCCCCATTCATCCTCAATAGGCATCTTGTCAGCCTTGCCGTCGATTACCTCCACTCCTGGAAGGTCTTTCTGGGCAAGCTTCTCTCTCATGCTATGGTGTGGCTCGATCGCTTTAACGATGAATCTCTCAGGTCGCTGGGCCAGAAGCTCAGTAAACTTGCCAGTGCCCGAGGCGATCTCGACGATCTTGGTATCGGTTTGATTGGCGACATTCAATCTCGCAAGAAAAGCCTCGACTGCCTCTGGGGGGTAAGAGGGGCGATGCGCATCATATGAGGCGGCATCTTTGAATCCCTCCTCGGCAGCCGCTGGAAGACTGCTGCTTTGCGACGTCATTCTCGAAACCGTGTGAGATATTCTTAAGTCGTACAATGAACAAATAAGTTGAAGATGCTAGGAGTCACACATGTAGGTATCTACTGAGGAGACGAAGGAAGTAGGGGGATTAAACCCCACAATTGTATTTCCTGAACTTGGACTATCCCGATGTCGTCAGTTCTTGATAACACGGCAAGTATGTACTATGTAGACAGCCCTACGCTTATAGCCGGCAATCGCGAAACGGAGTTAGGATCCGACTTGATAATATACTAGTAGGTAATCTTGCACATATAGCATAAATATACCTAGGTACTGTAGGTATAATTAGATTTAGACATTAAACTCTATCGGGTGCCTACCTAACCCCCTTAAGGCTACCCAAGCTATTGGATCTGTCATGTTACACCACTTACGTGTATTTTATCTGCATAACTCGGATTGTTACTTACATACATGTACATACCTAATCTTAGACTCCAGTCTTTCAGCTCTAGGTCTAGGCTCTAGCCTCAAGCCATCGGCGATTCTGTAGCAACAGATCCATCTAACTTGCCCCTCTACCCCTGAGCCTAGGACTTTACCGTTGCCCAATTTAGCGGTTAGCCAGGGATAGGGCCAAGATGCGCTTCATCAAAGCTCGACGCATCTTTATTCGATGTTTCTTGTTAGTCTTACACGCCCAGCATTCGACTATTCCTGAACACGTACACAACCCCTTACACACACTGTCACGGCGCATACTTACTGTATTCCGCCTCTTCATCAATTTTCTCTACATTTAATTATCTTTGAGAGCCCCATGATCCTTCTCCCTTACTTGCTTCGTCCAGGACCGGGTTGGATGGAGAGGGATTCTGTCTATTCGAGAATGTCATAACCTTGCCAGAAACCGCCACTCCTTCTCTTCCAACGATTTTGTATTAGAACGTTCCCTACCGATCGAACTACCTGTATTCTAGATGCTCATCAGATCCCGCCGCTTCAGGCGTAATTACCTACGCCCGTTTCTCCTCGTCCTATTCTTCCTCTTCTCCATCGATGCCATACTCATCATACGTCGCCGTCCCAACACCTACCGTACAAGCCAGGATGTCGACAAACGATCCTTTTCCTTCACCTCTCCGACGGGGAACCTTTCAGTCTTCATCGCGTCGGTCCATCGCAATACGGAAATAATACAAAGGTCGGCATGGAATCAGGCCGTGTTAGACCTAGTCGACTATCTGGGCCCAGAAAACGTCCACGTGTCGGCCGTCGAGTCGGGCTCCCAAGATGAAACGAAAGAGGCGCTCATGGACCTCAAGACAGCTCTCGATCAGAGACAGGCTTCCAATACGGTCAGCTTGGGGTTGACAGTATGGGAGCAATTAGAAGAAATCGATACGCGACCTCCGCCGAACGCGAGAGAGTCTGGCTGGATCTGGAATGTTGCCGAAAGTCAATTCGAGCTGCGCCGGATACCCTATCTTGCCAAGGTGCGCAACCAGGCCATGGAGCCGCTAAGGCAGCTGCAGAACGAAGGGAGAAAGTTTGACAAGATCCTCTGGTTGAACGATGTTGTGTTCGATGTATGGCCAATCATCCTTGCCCGCGAAAATATCGTGGACGTATGATTGGGTAGCTGACGTTGAGTAATATAGACCGAGGACGTTGTCACATTATTCGACACCCGCGATAATAACTATGCAGCCGCGTGCTCCATGGACTACAAGGTATCGCCTCTATACTACGACACGTTTGCCCTTCGAGACGACCTCGGCCTGAAGACTATATCCCTTTACTGGCCCTGGTTCCAGTCTCCCACGGCGAGGGCATCGGCCGAACGCAACGACCCTATCCGCGTAACATCGTGCTGGAACGGAATCGTGGCCTTCAACGCGGCGCCCTTCTATGCCAACCCGCCATTGCAGTTCCGCGGTATCGATGATAGCCTAGCAGATCTGCACCTCGAAGGCTCGGAGTGCTGTCTAATCCATGCCGACAACTACCTCACGTCTGAGAAGGGCGTATGGTTGAATCCAAACGTCCGGGTCGCCTACGGTGTCAAGGCATATTACCAAATCAGGACAAACCGCTTCCCCAATCCCTTCTGGGCGATTATTGGTGCGTGGATTAACCGGCTTAAGGGCTGGCGCATAGCCCTCCAGAGTCAATTGGAAAATCGGGTAGTCCGTAGTAGGCTAGAACAGTGGAAGATCGAGACACCCGATGGGGACTTACCACGGTACGAGCCAGGGGAGGCCTGTCTCATCAACGAGATGCAGATCATGTGGTCCAACGGATGGAAGCACTTGTAAATATAGGTAGACAAAAAGGAATTGGCTAAGGTAAAACAAAATCATGCGAGATACCCTTCAACATTGCAATCAGTTTATAAAACATTGTGGCAATCGACCCTTGCGTCTAGTAGAGTGCCATCTACCTGTCACACTTTGCGAATGCGATCCAACTGCTGCCCATGCAAGATTACATGTACACTTGAACGAACACCTAAAAGCCTAACAACCGTAAACGCCTCTGGTGATGTCGTTGCAACGAAGCTCCCACGTGCTTCTCAGCCTCCCCCTTTTCACCCATGACCGTCCAACCCTGACTTATGTACCTCTCCCTCTCTTTTCCCCTTCCATTCGCTACTTGTTATGCCAAATAAAATTCCGTAAGCTATCCCAGTGATCGGACTGCTGGTAGATATATGTCATGCTGCTGCGCAGCGACGGCTGCAGGTCGTCGGGGTGGTAGCGGAAGAGATGCATAACGGCGGCCCACGAAGTAGCCGCGAAGACAGGCCAGGCGTAGTGCGATATAGTACTCGAGATATCGGGGCGCGACACCAGCGGCAGACCCGTGCCGCCCTCGGGCTTGACGGCCAGGCGCGCCAGCGCCAGCACCACGCGCGCGAACACGTACACCACGATCTGCTGGTTGACGCTGGGCACCTTGCCCGTGCGCCGCGACCGGCCCCCGAAGACCACGTACCCGCCCAGCAGGCCCGCCACGAAGGAGTCGTACGGTCCCTCCTTGCCTGCCCCCGTCCCGAAGCGCTTGAGGGCGTAGCACGTCAGCTTGTAGATCAGCGCGAAGCGCGCTAGGTTCTGCGCGTGCGTGCGCGTCGCGCGCAGTACTAGCGATAGCTTCTGCCGCACTGTGCCTGACCGGAATAGTAGCACCATGACTAGCGCGTGCGGGAACCGCACCTTGGCTCCGTAGACTGCGCCGTTGCGCGCCCCCTTGACTACGGCTAGTAGGTCATGGTATGACGGGTCCAGGACGATGCGCTCGAGGGACGCTTTGAGGGTTTGTAGGGCTGCCGCCGACGACATCTTGGCTGCGTTTCTTTGTGGGACTCGGAGGGTGCGGGACGGAGAGGAGATGAGGGAGGTCCCGTTGGGAGGTCGGATTGGTCGGTTAAGTCGTCGGCAAGCAAGTAGGAGGAGGAGCACCGCCGGGAATTGGAAAGTCGGGACTCGTTATCGGACCATTGATATCTAAGAAACCGTACTAGGCATTCGGGAGACGACCAAAAATATTGAAGTCAAGATGTACGTGCAAAGAGGAAGGATCGCGTTTCCCGGATAGGCAATGACGAAGGGCTGGCTGCAGGTGCTTTTTGTTCGGCCTCGGCAGCTGCACATGTTCGATTTTCTCGGCTCAAAAGCACAAAGCTGGAGCCGGGATTGCGGTAAGAAGGTGCGCTAGCGGGACTATGACGCAGTACTACCACCCGCCTGCGTTATGTCTGTCCTGTCATTAAAGCCTGTCTTTATGCAAAGCACATCATTTTTTGCATGTGATAGATAAGGTATGTGCCCAACTCCCAATCGCAACTCTATAAAATGTGCCACTTCCTCCTCTTATATCAATCAATCAGGCCTCACAATTATATTGTAGTCATGCACGGACTGATATATCGCTTTTACCGACTTAAGTGTGAATTCTTGCCTAAAGATTAAAGCGTCACACTCTTAAACCACACTATATTCGAAAACCTGGAAAATGGGAAATCGGCAACCATATAACATGCAAAAGAAACACTTGCAGGACTTGACTACCCGCCCACATCACGAAGAACGTACCATGCAGTGGAATGAATAGGAAAAAAAACACAACACGATATGAGTATCAATGTACCAGCGCCGGTTATTATTCACAACCAAAGGACTCCTTGAGGAAGATTCACTGCATGAGTGATAATAGCGTCGACCTTAGTGCATGTTCTTCAACACGGAATTCAACTATAACAGCCAGAGAGTAATTTTAGCGAAGAGGTATTCCATCCATGTAATATTCTTCCACAACTTTCGAGAATATATCTTCGAATTCGAAATATTACGAATCTAGAGCAACATTCTCAGTCTCTGAACTCGGAACGCTTGTCTAGTTCATTATTCTACTCCCTTCTCTATTACTCGGCACGGCTAAAGGCCAGGTAGCTCAAGCAGATACTCTTTTCTCAAATTCCCGAGAAACACCATAGCGGGTCAACAAGTACCTAGGTTGCCTTTGAACCGGGTAGAATATATAAGCCACAGAACAAATCCCAATCCCAGTTAGCTTGAGCTTCGGATCATTAGCAAATAGATCGATAAGGAAGGTCTAACTCTCGAGACCAGCAGATACCAACAGCTAAGCTATTCTCACATAATAATACTGAAACATCGTGTATCCTAATTCCGACAGGAATCACACCGCAAGCAAACTGTTGCCAAGAACTCGCTAATTATATTTTTTGATAAATTGAAATAACAATCATCCCCCTCTGGCGATAAGTAGGTACGTTCGCGGTTCAAACGCTGAACAAATCTAGAAGCTTCATGCTCTCTTCGGCCTTCGCAAGTTTATTGGTCGTAGAACGAACAAATTAATCTATGAGCTAATCTTTTTAGCTTTGTATGTTAGAGGAAGGAAAGAAACTCCGAGCAGTGGCATATTGCAGCGGCCCCCTCTGTGTATGTAAAAGGACTGTAGGCCTTAGGGTTTTAGAGAGTCAAGTATTGTAATCATCGGCGGGATACCAACATGCTTCCATCGTCAGTCATCTCCTCCGTATCTCTATTACGCTAATCGTGAGGATATTTCACCCTTTCCAAAGACAGGCTCGTTGAGTATATGAATTCCGTGGGTTATAGTTCGGAAATGAAGATCTCCATTGCTATTTCTGCCTGAGATGTGATGTCTACGCATTACGGAAAATGCAATGTCCTCAAAGCCAACCAGGGATGTATTTGTTAGTAAAGGGATGAATCCCGACTGCCACTACCTGTAAGCAGTTGCTTCCGAGAAGTAGCTGCCTGTAAAGCCCATAGTTACTGAGATTTGCTCATACATGTTATGCTTAGCCACACGTTTACACCATTAAGGCACAGAAAATTGAAGGTCGTGTAATAACACTGAAAAATATTGGGAAATGCCTCCGTGATCGACCATGTCCAATGGTGATAATACACTATTTTACATGTGCGCCGTTCAGCTGAACACCGCCCTAAAACCCGGCCCCATACCGAAATCCGTCTCCAAACCCGTAGACGGTAAGACCGACTTCATAAGGGAAGACTTACAAATGTACCGGCTAATAATAGACGTCAGATTCTAAAATCGACGGGCCTATCATAGGGCTCAGACTAAGTCCTACATAAGCACTCAATATCAACCATTCTATTTCCATTGGATAAATATTCGACGCCTCTTCCCCAGATTTTTCAGGGGCAGAGCTGAATCAGGGCAAGGACTCATATAGACGGATCAGCCACGAAATTCCCCGTCGTAGTCATATTGCCAAGAATTGCTGCGCTGGCTTTTGTATGCTAGAGACCCACGGTGCGGGATTGTGAGGAATTGTCACGAATGGGAGAGACTCCGCATGATAGACCAAGGTTTAGGATGCCATTTAGCATCGCAACGATGCTGTGAAGTGCCTAGTAGCCCTATCGGCCAGCCCATGAGCGCTGCGGATTCCTGTCCTCTCCTCGTAGCAGACTATCCAATAAGACCGCGTCTTGGTTCCCCTTTTGGGAATTGCTTATACATGAAATGTCCTCCGAGTGGACCAATCGAGTTGGCTACGTGTAAACCCCAGCTATATCATCTTACACTTGGCAATGCAGTGACATGGCTCATCCCGCTCAGCTTGCAGATCTGTATCTCTGTTTTGGAGCTGACCGCGGCATCTTACCGTCTCATCAAGTTCTGGGGCTTAGAGTTGAGCCTCCCTATGTGGCGTCAGCAATGTGTATAGGCCTCTCTATTGACACTCGTTGCAGTATATAGCCCACAAGCCTAGTGCTCAAATTCATGTAGAGCTCTTGTTCTACACCGTTTGGTCTTTCGTTAACATCCAACCTTTCCCATTTTCCTTATTCTTTTTTCTTTATTTCCTACTTGTCTTTCCATCATGGCGCCGTTCACGAGTTTCGTGAATTCGTCCATGTGCGTTTCGCAGCAATGCATTCAAGCATCTGCAAGCATACTCTCTAATCTCAGCCCAAATTACCAGAACATCGATCCTTGTACCAACTTCGACGAGCGTATGTACCCGCCAGTCCCAGATACTCACCTCTCCTGATGATTGTTACTGAGATCGACCTGCAGTGGTTTGCGGTGGTTTTCGAGAGCGGAATGTCATTCCCGACTGGCAACCTGCTTTGCGACAGACAGAGCTTATGAATGAAGTGAACTACATCATTTTGAAGAACATCCTTGAATCGACTCCTGAGGCTTCTGTAAGTGTCTTCTCGAAGTGGTACATATTTTAGTTATTTAACAGGTTACCTAGTTTACAGCTGCGGATGGAAACCTCAAAAGGGACCCATATGGCGGCTCTCCTGTAAATAATACCATTAAACCTCTACGAGTGATGTCTAACTGGCGAGATCATTAGAACACATCTGAGTGGGTCGATGGGAAGAACTTCAAAAGAGCATCGTCTGCCGGTGCCTCTGTAAGTTCCTACTATATCAGTACGTTTAATACGTACCCAGGTATTAACAACGAGCCTAGGACTCACCTGCGCGGACCGATAGCGAGAATTTCAAGAAGCTGATTACAGGATATAATACCTGCATGAACGAGACCGCAATCAACAAGCAAGGCGCTCAACCGCTAGTCTCTTTTCTCGACAGCATCACGGACAGCTTCCCAATCACGCTGGATGGTTACAAGAACTCCGAGCCTTTCACCCCCTACGATCGCGAGGCGTTCAGCAAGACGTACCTCTTCCTCGCTCAACGTTCCATATATCCCTTCTTGGCAATAGATGTTACTCTCGATCCTTTCCATCCCGTACGTTCTCCTTCAGTTGCGCTCGGTGGACTCTACTTACTTTGTAGGACACGTATATCCCGTCTATAACTCCTGCAGAGAACGGGGTTGGCGGCTCGATCTATGAGAACGAGGAAGCCCGATCAACTTACGAAAAGACAGTTGCTCAAGTGTTTGCGAAGGTTCTTCCAACAAACGCGTTGAAGTCTGCCGCCGAAGATTTAGCTCGTGGTGTAGTTGGTCTCGAGGGGAAGATTGCCTTGGAGGCGCCAAGTTTGTCTGTAGAGGTGAGTAGGATGATTTAACGCCCTATCCCATCCCGTCCCGTCCCGTCAGTCAGCCGTTTCATTCCTAACAAGCATATAGGATCAGACTCAAGTCAGAAATTTGAAAAACTCTACGGATCTGGCCCACGAGTTTGACTTTCCATCGGTGTTCGCGACAATTAGCTCTTCGCCCGTAAACAGGATATTGTGGCCTTCCTCTGAATACTCTAAATTCATATCCCAAACTCTGACCAACACCACGAAACCCGTCCTTCAGGCGTACTTCATGTGGCAGGCGATCCAGAACTACAAGGACAGCATTGGCGGACCCGAACTAGAACCTCTAAAACAATTCGACAACCGCAATCAGGGAAAGGTAAGACACTGCCCGTTCACCTATCTTGAATGTTCCATGTCGAGGTTCTAATGCCTTTTCTTCCGAACAGAATCCCGGTTATCTTGAAGCTCGCTGGAGAACTTGCATAGCCGACGCGGACAAGAAGATGGCGTGGCTGCTTAGCCAACCCTTCGTCGAAGTCAGGTACACGGACGCGGTCGAGAAGACCCTCTCGGAAATGACCACGCGGATCCAGCACCGCCTCACCAACAACATCAACGACATCAAGTGGATGACGGACAGTGTCAAGGCGATCGCAAAGGCGAAAGTAGAAGCCATCACCCCGAAGCTAGGGTACCCCAAGCAGTCGCCCAACCTCGACGACGATGCGTCAGTGGAGGCGTACTACACCGACCTCAACGTCACAGATTCGTTCTTCGACAACGCAGTCTCGTACTCGGCATGGTGGGCCTCCAAGCGCGCGTCACTATACGGCAGCAAACGGGAACCACAGGCGTGGCCAACGGACTCGACGTCGGCGCTGACAGCCAACGCCTTCTACTACGCGCAGGACAACTCCATCATCATCATCGCGTCGCTCCTGCAGCAGCCGCTGCTCGACCCGGCACTACCAGCGTACGTCAACTACGGGGCCCTAGGCACGGTGATCGGCCACGAGTTCACGCACTCGCTCGACAGCAGCGGGCGCAACTGGGACAAAGACGGCGCGTACGCCGACTGGTGGGACGACGCAAGCGACGCAGGCTTCAGCCAGCGCGCAGAGTGCCTAGTAGATCAATACAGCGCCAGCAACGTAACCCTCGCCGGGACGCCGACGCCCATCGACGGCAACCAAACGCTCGGGGAGAACATCGCCGACGCGGGCGGCGTCAACACGGCGTACGACGCGTGGCAGGACAAGCGGCGCGAGGACCCGGCGTCGGATTTCGACCTGCCGGGCCTGGGCGCCTTTTTCACGCACGAGCAGCTGTTCCACGTGGCGGCGGCGCAGTTCTTCTGCGAGAAGCTGAGCGACGTCGCCAAGGCCAGCTACCTGGCCGACACGCACTCGCCGTCGCCGGTCCAGCTCACCAACATGATGGATAACTCCCGCGGGTTCAAGCAGGCGTTTAACTGCCCTGTCAAGGAGCCTACTTGCGAGATTTACTAAGGGATAAAATGGTGTTCGAGTTAGTTGAGTTACCTACCTGATCACATATTCGATAAGTCTGGGTTTCGGTGCATTATAAAGGGGCGGACATACCTACATAGCGGGCACCTTTAATATCTCGTGTTCTTAATCCTTCTACATATATAGCCGTTATAGAAAAAGCCCGAAAGGCTATGTCGCCATTATCAACTAAGTGCGTTTTGAGGTGTTGAAAATCTCTCGGTTGGCTTAGATGGTAATATATAGAAACGTCCGATCTACTAGTTACAACATGTTTATGTTATCACAAAGGCTCAACTCCTGATACTGTCACGCATACACTTGATCATATAAAGAGGTATCCTGTAGAGTTGATTCTGACCTCCTATCATCTATCTGACTTTCTAGCTGTATATTGGGTGACTTATATGTATGGCTTCCCGTTACTTTTGATTAACTCGATATCGTTGCTATCTTTAATGTACAAGTACTAAAAGATCAGTTATTGGTAGGTAAGTCCCTTTTATGCGACAGCTACCTCTAATTAGAGAGGGCATTTGCTTCCGTTAAACACACGGATCATTTTCTAAACGTGATACTCCTAACTGATCCCATGGAAAGATGTCCTATATCGGAGATGAGGCTCTATTCTCCCCCCTTATCGCCAAGCATGAGGGGACTATTGTTATGGAGCCAGACGACAGCGCCAACGACGAGGGCCAGAACCTCTACTGTACTAACTATGACATACTAGTATACTAGACTAAAATAAAGGCTTGGGCTCGGCGTTTAGGCGCGGGAGTTAGGCTTATCTAGATCATTTTGAACTTCCACGTGGTGAAGACACTAGCAGAACCACTAGGTTTACTCATGGTCCATAGACCATCCCCTCACATAGGAAGGGTTTGTAGTCCCGCAGCTGCTCATATACATATCATGACAACCAATCAAAAATTTAACCGCTAATTGAATGCTGCTCAAGTGTTTCCCGGATAGGCATGGTATGTAGACCTTGATTGGCCATCTCCTGCGAAGTGAAGCAAGGGTGCGGCCCTGGTACTTAGAAGTATGGATCGAATGCAGCACCATCGCGTGGCACCCGCAGCTGCGACTCGGGCAATCTATATACGTCACCTTTAACGGTTCCTACATTCTTCGGCAATACTAAAACTCCCTAGCACAATGGTACAATCATGTGGGATCAACATTCTAAATAAACCACACCTGTTTATTCGGCATATGATCGAAAATTTACCTAAGCTTGTAGTTGAGATTTACATGGCATATGTAAATTACCTACCCAAGTTCGATAATAGATGTCCTCATAGATTACAACTTAGCAGAGTCCTCCTTAAGAAACTCGACCTTGTTAGTGACGATTCCAACACTGTCAAGCTCGACCTCGACGACATCGCCGTCCTTCATCCACAGCTGGGGCTTGCGGCCCATCCCAACACCGGACGGCGTTCCCGTCCAGATCAGGTCTCCGGGTAGCAACGTGTGGCCCCTGCTTAAGAATGAAATAGTCTGCTTAACGTTGAAGATCTGGTCCGCCGTGTTGCTCTCCTGAAGTCGTTGTTAGTAGCGTACTCATCGCTTTACTCGTACCTAGACTAGAATGCTCACCTGCACGGTCTGCCCGTTTAACCGAGTGCTAATCTTCAGGGTCTGCGGGTCCTTGATGATATTGCTCGTGACGATGCCCGGTCCGTAGGGCGCCCAGCCGTCGAATCCCTTGCCCAGACCCCACTGACCGCCGCCGCGGGCGACCTGCCAGTCGCGGTGGGAGACGTCGTTGCCGACAGTGTAGCCCAGAACGTAGTCGAGAGCCTCTGACTCCGGCACATCCTTGGCCTGCTTGCCGATCACGATGATAAGCTCGCACTCCCAGTCAAGGCCCTGCGCCTCCTGAGCTATCGGGTGCACAGGGATGGGATCCGTAGGCCCGGACAGAGCAGTGATTGGCTTAAACTGTTCGACTAGTTCAGCATGGCGTTTCGCAGGGAGAGAGGAGCTATGTCACTTACGAATAGAACGGGGTATTTGGGCAGTGGCAGGTTGGCCTAGAGAGAAATTTAGCACATTGGAGCATCCCTCGAGAGGTGCGGGGAAGGGACAAACCTCTTTGGCGTGGAGTGCGTAGTTGAGGCCCAAACATCGGACAGACTTGACGTCTTCTAAGGCAAGTGGCGCTAGAAGTAGCCGGACATCCGCGATCTGGTCGGTCACTTCATGTTTGCCAAAGATGTCCCCCGTGATGACGCGGGCTTTCTTTGTCTTCGCAATATCAGTTACACCCTCGGGTAGAATGGCATCGCCATAGTATGTTTTGCCATTCTTGGCGAGGAAACGGATAAGTCGCTGTGAGGAGTTAGAAGTTGTTATGATGAGATGAGCTGAGGGGTTGCGCCACTTACAGAAAAGGCCGGCATGTTTTACTTGTTCAGGGGAGAGAACAGGATATTAATTATCAATCTTTCAAAGGTGGGATATTCCGGGTATGAGCGTGCGTAATATAACTTGTAGGATCTCTTTGTTATATGTTTTTATAGGAGATGGTGGAGTTGAGGGAGGCAGTTGTTTGTTACAAGGTCGGGGTTTCGGATAACCTCGGGCGGTATTGGGTTTTAGCCTATCGCCATCGCTATAGCACACCCCCGAGGCCGGAGTCTCGGGTTCCCCACATCCCGGCAGTTCGTCACCCCCTTTCCCCCCTTTTAATTGCTGCAATAATTCCCCACCGTGTCTCCGACGTTACCAATCATTAATAAATCACTAACACACCCTTTCCGTTACCCTCATCTTTCATGTGTATGGCGTGCAAGGCTTACCAATATTCCCACGCCACAAGGTCTCCATGTCACGCAGTCATTCTGTGTAACTATAGAGATATCTAGGTATGAGCTGCCTTCAGATCTAGGTCGAAGCCAGGAATGTTGGGCGTCGAAAGGTATAATTTGATAACAAGACTGAAGTGATACTGTACAGCGGTAGGTTATCATAGAGTATGCTAAATCATTTCCTCAAGAACTTCAGACGACCCAAATCATCAACCTCAAGCTTGGCTACCATCTTTCTCGCTAGATCGTCGAATTTCTCCTGGGTTTGGGGCTCGGGTACGTCCAACTCATGATCTGCCCAGCCTTCTAGCCTACTCATCAACAGGGCGGTGGTTGACTTTTTGAGAAGAGGCTGGTTGCGTGTGACTACAATCGACACAACAAGGAGGAAAGTAGTCAATACCACCTCCGCCAAAGGTAGTGCCATCCACCCCCAACGTACGTGTATGTACGTCTCATTGAAGAAAGCCGTACCCGTAACAGTAGTGGCGTGGGGATTGTCCCCCGGGTCCTTGCTTCGTATCTGGTTCGTCAACGTGTTTGCGATATTTGTAACAACCTTTTCGATGTCTGAGTTTAGAAGAAGAAATTTGACATCAAGTAAAGCATCATAGTCCAAATATGACCATACCCCGCCGTATTCCGGTACAATACCAGCAACATAAGTATTAAGAAACGAATTGAGGTGGGAGGATAGACCAAGCCCAGCAGCAACAGAAATTCGGAAGCTAAGGCCCGTGGAATTCGCCACGCCCGTATCGTAACCGGTGGCTTCCGTCAGGTTGTAATCACCATCACCAATAAATATTAAATCTTCCGAGAGCATAGTGCCGGGGCGCACGCCACTCGAGGAACTGGCGACATAGTGGAAAGTCTGCGTGCACCAACTGAAAGTACTCCAATAGACTTCAGCAGGAGGAGGGACAAATCCGTCACCTTCCGCCCAGATCGGGAGCCCACCAGAACTGTAAGACTTCACAGCCACGAAGGAACATAGAAGGCTTCTGATAGTGTTGGATCGCTCACATTGCGACTGGAAGAGCGTAGTTGGACCTGACACATTGCTGTTAGATCTCCAGTGCACAACCATACCACGAGATTTGTCGAAATCCATTGCTGGGAAGCTATAGGTACAGTTGAGACCTAAGTCAACTTGACTACATCTGGGTACAATAATCTCGGTGACATTAGTGAAATTTGCGCAGACTCCTATAGTGGTGAATACGTCCCACTGGCATCGACTAGCCGGCTCAGGGCAGGTGAAGTACGGCTGAAAGACAGACCCGACTGTCCCGTTGATGACCGAGGCTTGGAGGGCAAGTAACTCGGAATTATAGGAGTCTAAGTTCAGTTAATATCACATTCTCAAAACAACGTCCTATACTGATTAGACACCACATACTACCAGTGGACAAGGGGAAACCTTTGGAACGATACACATGCGCTACACCCATTTTTGCCGAAACGTTGTTCAAGGGTGACTCTCGTAGAGAAAATGTCAAGACTTGTTGCGCACTTGTATCGATACCCAAGGCAACAATCGTGATCATTGCGAAACCGCAGGTGATCAGTACGCGGACACGGAAGCATAGACACCATAACAACACGGCAGATCTCCAGGGACCTCGGCTCGCACCATCGAAGAGCTGCAGATCGACGAGCCTGCGCGGTTGAGTCGTAAAGTGGCTGCCATTTCAACTGGTCGACACAAGACGCAACCGGTATTAGCATGGATGCCTTGGCTACTGTGGCGAGGGCAGCGATGAGCGAGTTTGGTTCTATCGGGAGCCACCAGCTTTGCAAGGGCGTGTTGTCCATCTTGGCCAGAAGTGATACCAGAATGCCCATGCAAGCAAGACTGAGAATGATGGCGAGAATCTCCCACCACCACCAGTAGGATAGGGGCCTCTCGGCTTGAGTTACTTTACTCTCTAATCGACATTCGGATATGGAGTTTTGGGGCGAGTCGTTTCTCTTAGCCGGATTGTCGATAGTTTCTGGCAGGTTAGCCCCCGAAGATGAATCGGAGTCGTGGGATATGCTACCTACCTAGGTAAGGATGTGTCAACGGTATTCGTTGATGTGACGTTTTGAAAGGGGTCGTAAGAGGCTGAAGGATTCTCAACGACGCTGCGATAGGGAGATTCTAGCGGAGACACAAGAGGGGCTCGAACTGAGCTCTCTTCAGAAATACGTTGTGGTGGCGTCCTAGACATTGTCAAATATAATAAGTAGACTACCTAGGGAGTTCGATTGATCATACATATCATAAAGATACTTACCACAAGTAGAACATGAGAGCATTTATATGCATCGACTGGATTGATCGGCTCGACTTAGATGGCCATCTCACTATGCGACTCTCACTATGCAACAATGCAGCAGTAAACCAACCTAGGCGTCTCAAAGGAGCCATTGGTACCGTCGTAGCCATTCCAATACGTGCCACAGTCATGGGCATCAATAATGAGAAGGCCACCACCATCGTCAAAGCGAGCAATACCATCAGACTCTTGATTAGAATGAGAGGATTCCCCTACTGTAACTACTCCATCATGTAGCGAGATGACATAGTGTTTAGTTAATGGCAAAAAGGGCCCCCAGGTAGGACCGTTGCAACTAATATCAATAATGTAGGTGGGGGCCGAGAACCAGATTCTGTGTGGTGGCCCGTTGTGACCACTGTGCCAAAATCGGAAAAATATAGCGCGCTATGCCTTAAATGGTAAGGCATAGCACAGCCCCTCAATAGCTTGGCATTAGAAATTGATAAGTTAATATATATACGTATCGTATCGATAAATGAATAAATAATAATATAATATTAAAAAAAATTTAATAAATAAATAAATAAATTTATTATAAATAAATTTCGAAAAATATTCGTTTATATTTATTTTCGTTATAATAAATAAAAATAAATAAACGTTAAATAAATAAACGTTAAATAAATAAATATTAAATAAATAAACGTTAAATAAATAAAAAATTTATAAATTATTTTTAATTATTTTTTATTTTATAATAAATTATTTTTAAGTTTTTTTAATAAATAAAATTTATTATTTATATTTAATTTTTAAAATTAAAATTTAATAAATTAATCGATTTAATATATA